>JBCEWE010000355.1:186749-209249 GCA_039877035.1 Silurus lanzhouensis
CCTCCAAATGAAGAGAACATCATCCAGAGGCAGACCAGGACAAAGTGGGAAGATCTGCGGAGGGGAGAGGGGCAAGAACAGTGATCACTGAAACCTCAGGAGCATCTTTAACTCGACAGAGAGAGAGAGATAGAGAGAGAGAGAGAAAGAGAGAGAGAGAGGGTGACAGGAAGAGAAGAATATGGATTATTAAGTCTCCTGATTGGTGTATGAAAGTTAATGTCACTGTGCAGTTTGGACTCTGGTAAGATTCACTCTGGCAGCAGAACTAAAAGGGAGAAGCAGAAGGAAACACAGACATGAGGATCTCTGGGATAAGAGACGACCCACCACACCACCATCAACAAACCTGAGTGAACGTGTGAGAGTGAGGAGACGACAGCATCCAAATATCCCAGTACACCAAACACTCCATATCCATGATCCCTCCAGATCTGCTCCTTTACCTCACAAACACCTACTGACTAAAGACTCCACTAAATAAATATGTGTTCAGCCTCGACTTGAACACTGAGACTGTGTCTGAGTCCCGAACACTGGTTGGAAGGTTGTTCCATAACTGTGGGGTTTATAAGAGAAACATCTGCCCCCTGCTGGAGTCTTCATTATTTGAGGTACCAACAAATAGCCTGCACCTTTTGATCTAAGTAGGCGTGGAGGATCATCCTGGTACAGAAGTTCACTCAGATACTGCGGCGTGAGAGCGTTAAGTGCTTTATACGTCAGTAGTAGTATTTTATAATCAGTGTGAGATGTAATTGGGAGCAGTGTAGATGATTAAAACAGGGCTGATGTGATCATATTTTCTAGATCTAGTAAGGACTCTTGCTGCTGCATTCTGGACTAACTGAAGCTTATTTCTGCACTTACTCAAACACCCAGACAGTAAAGCGTTACAGTAGTCTAATCTAGAAGTAACAAAAGCATGAACTAGTTTTTCTGCATCCTGTAACGACATCATATTTCTAATTTTAGCAATATTTCTAAGGTGAAAGAAGGAGATCATGGTGATATTATTCACATGAGACTCAAAGGAAAGACTCGGGTCAATAATCACACCAAGGTCTTTGACTGCTGTACACACTGAGACAGAAACACCATCCAGAGATGCTACAGAATCGGAAAGTTTGCTTCTAGCTGCATGTGGTCCTAGTAAAAGTACAGTGGTCCCCCGGTTATCGAACTTAATTCGTCCCTTAAAACCGTTCGAAATCTAGGGTTACCGGACCTAATTATCCCATAAGAAATAATGGAAAACCAATTAATCTGTTCCCGAACTCCACCAATACCCAATAATTAACCATTTTTTCCTGTTTTTAGCCGTATTAATACTGTCAGGAATCCCCCTGCCACGCCCCCTTCGGTGGCTGTCATACCTCGGTGCTTCAGGGAATGCCCTGTTCCTTCGCTCATGCATGCCCCGCCCACATTGAGCTCATTGCAATCGGGCTTCCTCCGTAAAACACCGTGGATATTATTTATGGACTGCCTTTTGCCGGATTATCCCGATCTCTGTCCCGATCCCTATTTATTACCCACACTGTCTATACTGTCTCATATTGTCTGTATTGTCTTGTATAGTCTGTTTTTGTCTTGTCGTGTCTGTTTTGTCTTGTATAGGTTTTTATTTATGTCTGTACTTTTAAGAGTAACAAACAGCTGGAACCAAATTCCTTGTGTGTGTCAACACACTTGGCCAATAAACCTGATTCTGATTCTGATTCTGATCTCTGCGGGTATTTTGTGTTTGCTCGGTAAAAGTATAAATTAACAACTTTACAAGAGTAAGAAACAAAGTGATTACTGTACTTACTCGTTCACTACTAATTGTTATATTGACCGCTAAATATCACTAGTATTGTTCACAAACAGAAGTTGCGATAGATGCTTACCCAGCGATGGTTGAAGCGGAAGTAGTTTCTTCCCCTCGTGCTGGGTTGGGCAGCGTGGGTGGCGTTCAAAAACTGGAACTTTGTTCGTTCACCGGACCCAAATTTTGTTCGGAAAACCGTTCGCTAACCATGCCGATATTCGATATATGTTCGATATCCAAGCCGCTCGATAACCGGGGGACCACTGTACTTCCGTCTTATGAGTTGAGCAGAAGAAAGTTATCAAGCATCCACTGTCTAATGTCCTTTACACACTCCTCAAAATTGTTAAGCTGATCTCTCTCATCTGGCTTTGCTGAAATATACAGCTGTGTGTCATCAGCATAGCAATGGAAGCGAATCCCATGTTTATGTATAATTTCACCCAGAGGCATCAGATATAAAGAGAAAAGCAGTGGGCCTAAGACAGATCCTTGCGGAACACCAAACTTTACCTCAGAGAGGGTGGAGAACTCACCATTTACATCAACAAACTGAAAGCCATCAGTCAAATAAGACCTGAGCCAAGAGAGGAAAACATCTGGATAATCCCCAAGACTTCGGGGAAAATACTCTGGACTGACGAGACAAAAGTTAAATTTTTGGAAAGTGTGTGTTCCATTACGTCTGGCGTAAAAGTAACTCTGCATTTCAGAAAAAGAACATTATCCCAACAGTAAAATATGGTGGTGGTAGTGTGATGGTCTGGTGTTTTGCTGCTTCAGGACCTGGAAGACTTGCTGTGATAAATGGAATCATGGTTTCTGCTGTTTACCAAAAATCCTGAAGGAGAATGTCTGGCCATCGTGACCTCAAGCTGAAGTGAACTTGGGTTCTGATCCAAAACACACCAGCAGGTCCACCTCTGAATGGCTGAAGAAAAACAAAATGAAGACTTTGGAGTGGTCTAGTCAAAGTCCTGACCTGAATCCCATTGAGTTGCTGTGGCATGACCTTAAAAAGGCGGTTCATGCTGGAACACCCTCCAATGTGGCTGAATTACAACAATTCTGCAGAGATGAGTGGAGTAAAATTCCTCTACAGCGCAGAAACAGACTCAGTGTAGGGTATCTCAAATGCTTGACTGCAGTTGTTGCTGCTGAGGGCGGCCCAAGCAGTTACTAAGTTTAGGGGACTTTTTCCACACAGGGCCATGTAGTTTTGGATTTTGTTTTCCCTCAGTAATAAAAACAGCATGTTGTTCACTTGTGTTCCCTTTTACTAATATTTAAATTAGTTTGATGATCTGAAACATTCAAGTGTGACAAACATGCAAACAAATAAGAAATCAGGAGGGGGCAAACACATTTTCACACCATTGTACATGCACACACTCTGTACATGCATACACACATGGTACGTACATACACACATACATGCATACACACACTGTACATACACTCACATACACTCAGCATGTGAACTTTGCATCGAGAGGTGCAAACACGCTGGATCTTGTTTACACAAACATCCCCGGTGCGTATCTAACGGAGCCCTGCCCCCATCTCGGCTGCTCAGACCACATCTCTGTTATGCTAATTCCAGCATAAATCTGTAATTTATGAAAAGGTAAACCTGGCCAGCAGAAGCCGTCTCTGCTCTTCAGGACTGTTTTGAGTGCACTGACTGGGACATGTTTAGGGAGGCTGCAACCAACGGCGATTCCATCAACTTGGATCAACTTCAATCATCACGTCATCAGCAAGTGCTTTGATGACGTGACCATCTCCAAGACCATCACTACACGCCCTAACCAGAAGCCGTGGATGACCGCAAAAGTGCACACACTGCTGAAACAGAGACTCCACCTTCAGAGCAGGGGACAAGACGGTCTTAAGAAAAGCAAGGGCCAAACTGTCTCATGCCATCTGTGAGGCAAAGCGCGCACATGCCAAGAAAATCCACAGTCACTTCCAGGACAGCGGAGACACCCGGTGCATGTGGCAGGGCGTCCAGGTTAACACGTACTACAACACATCACCTGCTTGTGATCGTGACCGACTTCTACACCCGGTTTGAGGTGCAGAACAACGAAGAGGCTAGGAAGACCACCCCTTCAACCAGTGACCAGGTGCTCTTGTCTAACCCCAGCTGAAGGCATGAAAACTCTATGCAGAGCTAAACCACGGAAGTCTGCTGGACCAGACAACGTTCTTGGCAGAGTGCTCAGTGAATGTGCAAAACAGCTAGAAGATGTCTTCACTGACATCTTCAACATCTCCCTGAGCAGCAGCGTTGTTCCTACGTGCCTCAAGGCAACGATCATTGTCCCCGTGCTGAAGAAGTCTACAGTCGTTCACACCGATCGTTATGAAGTACTTCAAGAGGCTCTTCAAGAGGCTCGTCATGAGGCACACCCAGCTTCCACCTTCACTGGACCCCATGCAGTTTGCATATCATCCAAACCGTTCCACGGACGATGCTGTCTCCATCTGGTCCTCCCCACGCTGGACAACAAGGACACGTACGTACGAATGCTGTTCATAGACTTCATCTCAACATTTAACACGATCATCTCTCAGCACCTGCTTGAGAAGCTGAGTATACTGGGCCTGAACACCTCCCTCTGTAACTGGATCCTTGACTTCCTGACTGGGAGACCTCAGTCTGTCCAGATCGGAAACAGCATCTCCAGCACCACCACACTGAGCATTGGGGCCCCTCCGGGCTGTGTGCTCAGCCCACTGCTGTTCACTGTGCTGACTCACGACTGTAGTGGTAGTTTAATTAGCAAGAACGATGAGTCAGCATACAGAGAAGAGGTTGAACAGTTAACATCCTGGTGTGGAACCAACAACCATTCTCTACTGGTCATCATTGGATCCTCAGTGGAGAACAAGAGCACCAAATTCCTTGGTGTTCATAGCGAATAACCTCACCTGGTCACTCAACACCAGCTCCATCCCACAAGGTCTTGTGTAGTCTGTCTGCACTTGATGCACCTTATGTAGCTTTGTGTTGTGTTGTAGCTCTCTGTTGTTTAGTGTAGCACCAGGGTTCTGGAGGAACGTTTTCACTGTTTACTGTGTACAACTGTGTATAATAGAAATTACAATAAAAGCCGCTTGACATACACGCACACATGCATACATACACATATAAACATACACAAACAGATGCTCACACACTGTACATACATACGTACGTAACACACACACACACAGATGCATACACACACAGTACATGCACACACGTTACTTTAATCTGTACTTCTGTTAATATCTGCCCTACACATCCAACACAGTGAACCTCGTGCTAGCTGGTCAGCGCAGGCTTTCAAAACCCGACCTGTGATGCCAACTGGTCCTCCTGGTATTCACTTTCCTGAATGCCCTCCTAATGTGACTACTGTAATGCATTACTAGGTGGATGTCCTGCATCATTAATAAACAAGCTTCAGTTAGTTCAGAATGCAGCAGTCAGAGTTCTTACAAGGTCCAGAAAATCTCACCATATAACCCCAATCTTCTCATCCCTACACTGGCTTCCTGTTAAGTTTAAAATCCACTACAAACTACTGCTTCTTACCTACAAAACACTAAATGGTTTATCTCCATGTATCTCTCCAGTCTTCTAACACGCTACAATCCGTCACGCTCCCTGAGATCTCAAAACTCCGTACTTCTAGTAGTTCCTAGAATAGCAAAGTCCACTGAAGGTGGTAGAACATTCTCACATTTAGCTCCTAAACTTTGGAATAGTCTTCCTGACAGTCTTGTTTTGTTTAGCTCATCTGCCAGAGATGGATCCACATTTCCCATTCTGAAAGATGGTGTTTTGTAATCCGTGATGGTTTTTAGTCCCTCCCACAGGCTCCAAGAGCCACCATGTTGAAATTGTGACTCTTGTTACTCCCGTAGCTTTGCTTATTTCACCGCTCTGCGCACACTGTAATATGCAGCCTTGTACTCGTGCATGTCCCCGGTGTCGAGCCCCGTGTTGTAGGCAGCAGAGCAGGATCTCAGGGAATCCCACAACCGCATTTGTAAACATGTTGATGTCAGAACTGTGCCTGAACATGTCTCAGTCTGCGGCATCTAAATTGTCCTGCAGAGCTGCCACCGATTGGTCAGTCCAGCGCATGACCTTCCTCTGAACCGGAGCTTCCTGTTTCAGCCTTTCTTTGTATAAAGGCATGAGGAAGCTGGCAGCATTGTCCGATTCCCCAAACGGTAGACATGATTGTGGGTTGTAGCTTTTCTTGAATGGTGTGTAGCATTGGTCCAGTTTCCTTTTGCCCCTGGTGGGGCAGGTGATGCGCTGCTGGAAGTTTGGCAGTGGGCGCATGAGGTTGGAACTGTTAAAATCTCCCACCACAATGAGTGCAGCGTCCTGAAGCTGTGTTTGGTGTAGCGTTTGTGTCTCGTGTAAGTTCCATATTGCAGTGTCCTTGTCCGCTTGAGGTGGAATATAAACAGCACTGACTATGACCGAGCTGAATTCCCGAGGTAGGCAGATGGGGCAACATTTGACGGTCAGTAGTTCCAGATTTGTTGTGCAGGAGTGTGAAAGGGGAACAATGCTTGTGCTGTCGCACCAGTGGTCGTTAACCTCAGACACAATCCAGTTCCCCTTGACTTCCCCGACTCCAGTGTTCCGTCCATGCGGTAAACTAAGAAAAACTCTGCTGGCTGGATTGCATGGTCCGGTACCGCTGGGTTCAGTCATGTCTCGGTGAAGCATAGAAGGTTGCAGTCCCGATTGTCCCTCTGGAACTTAACCCGTGGCCTGATTGGACATTGGCTAACAGGATACTAGGTAAGAGAGCGTGGTGTGTGCATGTCCTCAGCCAGTTCCTGAGTCATTGCTGGAGACTCAAAGCACTTTTGTACATCGCTCTGGATAAGGGCGTCTGCTAAATGGCGCAAAAATAAATGTTCCTGAAGCCGGCTCGTTTCCCTCGCGGACGCTGGTATGGGTCGCGCCCTTTGTTCTTGTTGGATCTCGGTGGACCAGCATGGGTCCGGGTTTAAAAATGGTGTAAATTGAGTAGACCAACAGATAAGAGCGGCTCTGTCATATGTAATGATGGACATCTTATATAAAGAAAATGGTAGATATGGAAATAAATAAAAAAACAAAAACAAAGTGTAGCCGAAGTAGTCGTGATCTATACACATACCAACACACACGCACACAAATACATACATACACACACACACATACACACACTATTAATATTGTCACTTTCAATATTTGGTTCTGCACCAACATCTCATATTCTCCTTTTTTCTCCTCCTCCTTAATTTCTTTCATTCTTTTCCTCTTTCTCATCTTCGTGCTCTTCATCCTGCAGGTCGTGGTGGGTTCCTCTGGCCAGGTCTGAACATTCCTGTAATTAAAGGCGGCACGATCCAGTCTTTCTCTAAACGAGGGGAGGCGGAGCAGCAGGAGTTGAGGGTGGAGCTTGAACGTCAGAGGGACGAGTGGGACAGGAAGAGGAAGATGAAGATTAAGAGAGAGAGAGGCTGGTCAGGAAACTGCTGGGGAGGAATCAGTCTTGGACACCCGGACCCAGGTCCCAACGGAGGTGGGTGTGTGGGTTTGTGTGTGTGTGTGTGTGTGTGTGTGTGTGTGTGTGTGTGTGTGAGAGAGAGAGAGAGAGAGAGACTTTGTTACTTCAACTTGGTTTAGTGGATGTGATGTCAGTGACATTTTGATTGCCATGTGCAATAAACACACACGCACACACACACACACACACACACACACACACAGGCAGTAATAGTGGAGGTGGTGATGGAGTGTAAGTCACAGAGAGAGACTCTAATGTACCCTGGGGTCACCGTAGCAACAAGCTCTCAAGTTCAGGAAGTATTTCTGTTTTTTTCCCCAAAAACACGCACTCGCACACACAAATTGTACAAAAATTATTGTTTTGTGTTTTTCAGAAACATATGAGGATTTTGACTGTCGTGTTATTGAGGTGAGTGAATACACATCCTGTGTGTGTGTGTGTGTGTGGTGTGTGTGTGTGTGTGTGTGTGTGTGTGTGTGTGAGTCAGTAATAAAAATCTACTGTATTGTGTATAATGATGGAACAGGAGACAGGTTCGCAGTAGAGTAGGGACAGGTATCTAGATAAATAAACAAATAAATAAATATTGTATAAATGTAAAATAAAAAAAAAAACGTTTATTTCAGAATCAAAAGTACAGTGGTACCTCGACATACGAGTGCCCTAACATACAAGTTTTTTGAGGTATGAGCGGTCACTCGGTTGATTTTTTGCTTTGATACGCGAGCAAAAACTTGAGGTACGAGCTGCAAGATGCCGAATCGAAGCCAGAAAGCGAAGATTGTGACGAAAATTAAAATAAGAAGCAAAGAATAAAAAGTAAAAATTGTAAAGTTTAGGGATACGTAGTGTGCAGGAGTAATAGTAAAAAAAACGAGTTTTCACTCCACCCCCCCTCCGCACGCTTACACACACACACACACACACACACACACCGGCGTTTTCGTTAGCTCAAGTCGTCTCATCTCCAAGGAAAATACACTGAATAAAACCTTATTATTTCTTTACATTCTCTTTTATTATGTTTTTATACAATATTTGCAATTTATAAATACATTTTTCTTATTCAAAAACACGTTAAAAAAACAACTGGGGTGCATTTTGGGGGCCGGAACGGATTAATGGCATTTCAATTAATTTCAATGGGGAAATTTGCTTTGAAATACGAGCAAGTTTACGGAACGAATTAAACTCGTATGTCGAGGCACCACTGTAACTTTATTACCAAGTATGTTTACACACACACGGGATTTGACTTGGCATCAGGAGCTTCAGTGCAGAAGTACAGTCATAATGTAGCAACAGTAAAGCAGACAGTTACATCATGCAGAATCTACAGAGTTAAAATGTTGTTAAATTAATGTACAGATGTTTTTTTACAAGTGTTCAGTTTATAAATGGAAAATTTTGATTCTATGTACAATGAATATTGTAATTGTTCATGCTGATTATATCCTGCGCCTTTTGTGCCTGGTGCTCTGGTGGACAAAGTTTTGTATCACCGACCAGAAGGCAACAGTTTGAAGAGAGAGTGGGCTTGGTGTGTGGGGTCCAAAGTGATTTTCTTAGCCCTTTTCTCCACTCTGGATGAGTAAAGATCTTGGAGATTGGGCAGTGGGGCACTAATAATCCTCTCAGCAGTCCTGACCCGGACACAGGACAGACTCTATGATGGCCGAGAAGAACTGTTTTAGCAGCTCCTGTGGTAGGTTGAATTTCCTCGATTGACGAAGGAACTACAACCTCTGCTGGGTCTTTTAGCAATGAAGTCAATGTTATTGTTCCACTTCAGGTCCTGAGATGGTGGTACCCAGAAACTTGAATGACTCCACTGTTGTTACAGTGCTGTTCATGATGGTGAGTGGGGGGAGTGCTGGGGGATTTCTCCTGAAGTCCACGATCATCTTCACTGTTTTGAGCGTGTTGAGCTCCAGGTTGTGGTGATTGCACCAGACAGCCAGCTCTTTAACCTCCTGTCTGTAAGCAGACTCATCTCCACCCTGGATGAGGCAGATGACTGTGGTGTTGTCCGCAAACTTCAGGAGCTTGACCGAGGGGTTTTTTGAGGTGCAGTCGTTTGTGTACAGTGAGAAGAGCAGTGGGGAGAGAACACAACCCTGGGGAGCACCAGTGCTGATAGTGAGAGACCTGGATGCGAGTTTGTCCAGCCTCACTGTCTGCTGCCTGTCTGTCAGGAAGCTGGTGATCCACAGAGAGTTTGGGGTGGGCACGGGAATCTGGGTCAATTTGGCTGAGAGAAGGTCAGGAATGATGGTGTTAAAGGCTGAACTGAAGCTTAGGTCCCAGGTCTGTCAAGATGTACAATATATAGTGCAGTCCCATGTTGACTGCATCATCTGCAGACCTATTTGCTCTGTAGGCAAACTGAAGGGGATCCAGCTGAGGTTCAATGATGTCCTTCAGGTGGGCCAGGACCCTGTTTCAAATGACTTTATGGTCATTTGTGAGATGTGAGAGCAACAGGTCTGTAATCATTGGAACCAAAGATTTTAGTTTTTTTGGGGACCGGAATGATCGCGGAGCATTTGAAGCAGCAGGGAACTACACACAGTTGCAGTGATCTGTTAAAAATCTGAGTGAAGATGGGAGCCGGTTGGTCAGCACTGACTTTTAGACAGGCAGGTCAAACACCGGCTGGGCCAAAAGCTTTCCTAGTCGTCTGTCTTCTGAAGACTCGTTTCACATTCTCTACACATACCATAAGCGCAGGTTAAATGGAGAGGGAGGCAGGAAGGTGTCTTGCAGAGAGGGTAGGTGAATGTGTGAAGTGCAGATCAGAGGGGTGGCGGGTGCTATACTGGGCTTTTCACACAGACAAGAGAACACATTCTGATTTTCAGCCAGTTGTTGATTCTCCACAGACTTAAAGGGTAGTGTCTTGTACTTGGTGATGTACCTCAGATCATTCCATACTGATGCTGGGTCAATGGCTGAAAACTGTTTTTCCAGCTGTTCAAAATAGGTAATTTTAGCCAATCTGATCTCCTTTGTTAGTTTGTTCCTGGCCTGGTTATACATGCTTTTATCCCAACTTCTGTAAGCATCTTCTTCGGCGTGACGAATAATAATGATTAAATGATAAGAATGACCTGGTGGGGATGCACATATCCTCACAGAAACTGATGTATGAAGTTACAGTCTCCGTGAGCTCGTCCAGATCGGGCATCTTCAAAACCACTTTAGTCAGTGCAGGTGAAGTCTTGTAAATCCTGCTCTGCTTCATTAGTCCATCTTTTAACAGTCCTTAGTACAGGTTTATCTGATTTCAGTTTTTGCCTGTAGGTTGGTATGAGATGAACTAGACGGTGATCAGAGAGTCCCAAAGCTGCTCATGTAACAGAGTAATATGATCCTCTATTGGGGTGTAACAGTGATCCAATATATTACTGTCTCTGGTGGGACATGTAACATGTCTGTATTTTGACAGTTCAGGGGAAAGATTCACTTTGTTAAAATCTTCAAGAATGATTAAAAGAGAGTCTGGGTACCTTTGCTCGGTTCAGTTATATGTTCCGCCAGCTGTTGCAGCGCTGCGCTGCGCTCACTCAAGCGTGTGGAGGAATGTACACATTCACGAGAATGAAAGAGGAAAACTCCCGCGGCGAGTAGAAAGGTTTACAGATTATGAGCAGTGCCTCTACATTAGGACCGCAAATCTTTTTCAGTGTTGTCACATCCGAACACCAACTTTCGTTGAAACACAAGCCACAACCTCTTGTTTTCTCAGTTAACTCCACGATGCGATCCGCCCTGAACAGCTGGAAACCGGGCAGATGTAGCGCGTTGTCTGGAATGGCTTCACTCAGCCAGGTTTCACTGAAGCACAGTGCAGCACAGTTTGAAAAGCCCTTGTTGATGCGGGTGAGGAGAAGTTCTTCATTTGTTTTGTTAGGAAGCAAACGGACATTTGTGAGATGAATGCTTGTAAGCGCAGGTCGAAAGCCGCGCTCGCGGAGTTTAACGAGCATGCTGGCGTGCTTCCCTAGAGAATGAAGAACAGGACTGACTCGGGGAATAGTGCTTAACACAGATAATACTTTTGTGCAGCACAATTAATCTAGTCACGAGATGGACATGAAGCAGATGAAGAATCCTTCTCCCTTCATATAAATCCCTCCTCCTTTTATATAAATTCTTCCTCTCCCACAAACCCCTCCTCCTTTCATATAAGCCCCTCCTCTCTTACAAACTTCTCCTTTCGTATAAATTTTTTTCTTACAAACCCCTCCTACTTTCATATAAACTCCTCCTCATCTTATATAAACTCTCCACAAACTCCGCTTCCTTTCCCAAAAACCCCTCCCCTTTCATATAAACTCCTCCCCCACACACTTCTCCACCCACAAACCTCTCCTCCTTTCATATAAACCTCTCAGCCTTGTTTTTAGGTTCACTGAGGCTGACTGGTACACAAGTCATACCTCTTTTACTGTGTGTGTGTGTGTCTGTGGGAGCACGTCAACGTGTGTGTGTGTGTGTGTGTGTGTGTGTGTGTGTGTGTGTGTGTGTGTGTGTGTGTGTGTGTCTGTGGGAGCCCGTTTGTGTGTTATACTCATTCTCTCTGTAACGATAGAGGGGGTGAGAGGGTGCTTCTGGATCCTCGTCATTTTAAATGTCAGTAATAATAATATCTCATGTGTGTGTTAAAATCACACACACACACAATAACATAACATAACACAATAAGATACACAATAACACACCACCAACACACACCACACACAATTAATACACAATAACACACCACCAACACACACTACGCACACACCACAAACACGCACACACCACACACAACCATTACACAATACCACACCACCAACACACACTACGCACACACCACAAACACGCACACACCACACACAACCATTACACAATACCACACCACCAACACACTACCAACACACACACCACACACAACCAATACACAATAACACACCACCAACACATACACACACACACACACACATCACACACACACCACACACCAAAATACACACTAACACACCACCAACACACACCACACACCAACACACACACACACACCACAAACACGCACACAACCAATACACAATAACACACCCCAACACACACCACCAACACACACACACATCACACAACCAACACACATCACACACCACACACAACCAATACACAATAACACACCCCAACACACACCACCAACACACACACACACAACCAACACACATCACACACCAACACACACTAACACACACCACACACAACCAATACACAATAACACACCACCAACACACACCACCAACACACACACACACACACACAACCAACACACATCACACACCAACACACACTAACACACACCACACACAACCAATACACAATAACACACCCCAACACACCACCAACACACTACCAACACACCACACACCAACACACACAACCAATACACAATAACACACCGCCAACACACGCACACACAACCAACACACTACCAACACACATCACACACCAACACACACTACGCACACACCACAAACATGCACACACCACACACAACCGACACACTACCAACACACACCAGCACACACACCACACACAACCAATACACAATAACACACCGCCAACACACGCACACACAACCAACACACTACCAACACACATCACACACCAACACACACTACGCACACACCACAAACATGCACACACCACACACAACCAATACACAATAACACACCACCAACACACTACGCACACACCACACACAACCAACACACACTAACTCGCCACTAACACACCACACACACACACCACACATCAACACACAACCATCACACACCAACACACACTCACACACCAACACACACTCCCTCGCAGCCAACGACAAATTGCGCCACCTACTGGGGAGCACAAACTATAGTTTTTATTATATTGTTAATATAGTTATAGTATATTATTATTATTATTATTATTATTATAGTTTATTGTTCCTAAATGACTTTTATTTCTGGTGTTATCTTCTGTACCTTGTTTGAATTTAAATATTTATCATCCAATAAAGCAAACTTTAAATCCTGAATCTAAAGAGTTGGATACAGATGGAGAGCTAGAAAGAAAGGGGGAGAGAGAGAGAGAGAGAGAGAGAGAGAGAGAGAGAGAGAGAGAGAAAAAGATAAAAACAGATGGAGAGAGAGAGGGGGAGGGGGGTTTGAGGTTTAACTGCAACTTTATTTTGCATGCCCTTTTTTCCCTGAAGAAATATTTCATTAAAAAAGCAGATGAATAAATAAACACACATAATCCCGTGTATAGACGTACAAACACATGAACATGTACACAGAGAAACACATGTACATTTCACCTGTTAAAATAAACGAGTTCTCATAAAAACATAAGTTTTAAAGGAGTTGATTATCATGAACTTTAGTCTCATTTACACACCAAATATCACAGAACCCTGGGAAATTATTGGTCAACTCAAAAAAAGCAAATGAAATTTTCAGTCTTTTTGCTCCGAGTCTGTTGCACATCGTTTTAGGATCTGGAGTTTCTCTCTGCCAGCGTTTGTTCTTGCGTGATATCCACACTGCAAGTTTAGCTGTTCCTATTAAATAGTTTAGGAGACACAATCTTCTCCTTGATGAGAATTTGTATTTCAATCCCCCGATAAAAACCTTCTCAGAGAACTTCAAGTTTTTGGAACCAGCACTTAATCGATATAAAAACACAGTGTATCTTTGGAATTTTAAGAGCAGATGATCCAAGTGCTCTTTTTCCTCACAGAACCTACAGTCCCCCTTCACTGCTGGATTGAGGTGGGCCACATGTCCGTCTATAGCTATTGCCCTGTGCATCCTCCACTGTGAGATGGTACATCGCTTTCTTTGTCATGTCCTTGAAGAGATGTGTCTGAGGTAATTTTCAGTCCTGGAAACTCAGTGTCGTCCTCCATGTTCTGTGTGGGTCTGTGGTGCTCTCTGATGCAGGTCCTGTGACTGCCTGGTAGAGCTTTAGAGTTCTTCCTTCAGCTTTGTGACCAGACGTAAGCATCTCAGTCCAGTCACCTCTTTCAGTTCCACCGCTGATTTCCAGCCTCCCTCAATTAACTTGTATTCTGAATTCACTGATTCTGGTCCTCATGTCCACCAGTCCCTGCCCACCTTCCTTTAATGGTAGGTACGGGGCTGCTGCATGTGTTTAAAATGAAGATTACAAATTTCCTTGGTATGCTATTGGTCAGGTCTTCTGGTGGTTCCATCACAGTGGTCTTATGTTGAGGCAGCCAGATTGTTTACTACCAGAACTCTTCCTCTGTAGGACAAACGTGGTAATAGCGATTTCCATTTGGACAATCGTGCCCACACCTTTTCCAGCAGCCCCTCCCAGTTCTTCTTATGAAATTGTTTATTCTTTAAAAACACTCCCAAAATCTTTAGTCCATCTTTTCTCTATTTTAGCTCACCTGCGAGCTGTGGAACTGCCCGTGTTCTCAGTTGCCAACAATAAACCCCTCGCTTTTTGCCCAGTTGACTTTTGCAGTGGAAGCCTTTTCATATAGTTTGATGGATTTAGTTCAAATTGTGACATCATCTTTCCCTGTGATAAAAACTGTGAGATCATCTGCATACGCTGATAGCACAACTTTAAAATGACCATTTGCTGTTGGTATTGTGATTCCTTTGTGTTTTCCATAATCTGCATAGCAAAGGTCCAATGACTTGACTGTACAGGTGTCCAGAAAGTGGGCAGACTTGCCACAGGTGTTGGGGCGCTTAAGCCTCCTCCCACTTTCACCTACCATCACATACACATTGGAGTACATCAGCTGTATGTAGGAGATAAAACCCTCTCTAAAGCCAAAGTGTTTCACAACGTTAAAGTATATCCATGGTGTACACATTCAAATGTTTTCTCGTGGTCTAAAGACAGGACTTCCCTTAATGTCCCTTAATAAAAAGAGGTTGTCTATTTTGGACCTCTGAGGGACACAGTATGTTTGGTCACTTCTGACCAGCTGGTATAAAACATGTTTAAGTCTGTTAGTAAGGAACTTGAAGAGGCTTTTATAATCCACACACAGCAAGGCTATAGGTCTCCAATTATTTAAAAGTCCCAAGTCTCCATTTTTTGGGGAAGAAGTGACATGATGGCTCACCAGCAGCTTACAGGAAGTCTTTTATTTTCTATACACTCTGTTAAAACATCAAATTGGACTTTTCCTATCAGATCTCAGAAGTGTTGGTAGAACTCTGCTGTTTATTCCAGGAGATTGTCCAGTCGATAACTGCTTCATTACCTCTGTGAGTTCCTTAAAGGTGATCTTGCTGTCCAAGTCCTCTTTTTGTGTCTCCTCGAGCTGTGGCAATTCAATTCAATAAATTTGTATTTGTATTGCGCTTTTAACAAGGCATATTGTCTTAAAGCATCTATACACAGATAATGTGGTGATAAAAATGAATAAGATGTTCTTTATAAGTATAAATTTGTCCCTGATGAGCAAGCCATCCCTGATGAGTTCAGTGAGCAGATCTTCCATGGATTCAGTATCGCAGCTATCGGCACTGTATAGTTGTATGTCGAAGTTGCTTGCTATCTTTCTCATTTCACCGTGGTCTGATGTGAGAGATCCGTCAGCACGGCTGAGATGGTACATTGCCTTCTGCTGGACACTTTTTTTTTCTAGGCTGAAGAATTTGCTGGGAGCATCCATGTCTTTGATGGCACAGTACCTTGCTCTTATCAGCGCTCGTTAAGTTTTTTCCTCAGTCCATCCCCTTTTGCAGCTCTATTACTGTTCAGCAGAGGTGGGAGTAAGTCACCAAATGAAAGTCTCAAGTCAAGTCCAAGTCTTAACATTGCAAGTCAAAGTCAAGTCAAGTCATTCTGTTGTAAGGGTCAAGTCAAGTCAAGTCATACTCTTTGTCAAGTCAAGTCAAGTCGCAACTTAGTCATCAAGTCATACCAAGTCGCACACAGATTTGTTTGACACATTTTTTAACTCAGGGACTTTTATTACTTATTTAGACACAGAGGGCTGATGATGGGTTACAAAAATAAATAAATTAACTTGTGTGTAATAAAATATCGTTAAGAAGCACTTTAAATGCTCTAAAATAAAAATAAATTAAATGAACAAGTAAACAAGAATTAATAGTAAGTTTTTTAGACAGTAGAATGTGCTGATGTTCCCTTCTCAGGAGGAGTCAGAACTACAGTTGTTAAACTGGATCATTTCTATCTATCAATACCCTGATGTATCTGTGTAAACATGGGGTGAACAGTCACATGTCCCCATCTCAACATATAGTAATAATAATACCTATAAGTGTAAAGTATACTCTGTCATCTCATCAGACACCAAACAATGGGTTGCATACTCAAAGTAGAATATCAATATCAGAAAAAAAAAACTTACTGTACAAGTGAGGCAGTGGTTTTTAAAAGGTGATGAACCCAACATTGTTTGCTCTGTTAAGAGTTATCCACAAACTATTATGATCATGTTACTCTAGGGCTTTTCATTCATTTTCTAATATCTTTAATAATGTAAAAAAATTAAAACTATCAGGTCATGCCCCAGTATTTATGGAGAAATTTACCGTACATCAAACCAGATTTATGTATTTGGCCATAACAACTTTAACCCTTGACCACTTCAATGTTAAACTGTGATGTTTGGACAGTTTAAAATAATGCCAATGTGAAGGCAAATTACAGTGAATTGCATTTGCAAAAAATCAAACTGGCCATGTACGCGTAATCTCTAAACCCGAACTTTATTATCCTCGGGGGTGGGGCTGGTGTTGTTGCGGTGTACATGTTATCTTGTCCGCGGAGGGATCTGCTGTTTTGGCAGGCGGCAAGCGGCTTCCGGATAGCGTCTAGCGGTTTACGCATGCGGAAGAGTGGATTGGGTTCACCGACTTATTGGAAAATATATAGTCCATTCTTAAATATATAAAAAAATCACAATATTTGAAAAAAAATATTTTCCACAAGTCATTTCAAGTAAATAGGCACAAGTCCGAGTCAAGTCTAAAGTCACAAGGAGCAAGTCTAAAGTCAAGTCGAGTCTTTTCAGAGATCTAGTCAAGTAAGTCTCAAGTCCAGAAACATGTAACTCGAGTCTGACTCGAGTCAAGTCATATGACTCGAGTCTCCCACCTCTGCTGTTCAGCAATTGTTTTTCTGAAAGTTTGATGTCTCTTTGTAAAGACTCCACTGTTTCCTTGATCATAGCTGATGAGTATGATGTACAGTCCTGGCACAGCATTGTGATAGTGATCTAATCTTGTTCCACTGACTCTGTTCTGATTTATTTTCATTCATGTGTGTTGCTGCACTCCTTCATTGTCAGGATCGTCCGGCATCCCACTACCGGGTCCGCGGTGCACGCTTCCGGGTCGTCACTCAGTATTTAAGCACACCAAAGACATTTACTCCCTGCCAGATTATCTCACCGGCTTTCCAAGTCTCTTTTCCATTATAACCCTGTCACAGCCTGCATTTGGGTTCTTCCACTTACCGCTCCAGACTCAATTTACCATCCCTGACAGAATAATCTGGTCTTGCATACCGACACTCATGTCTTGTTCTCCAAATGCCCATCATTGACTCTTTCAAAAATTTCCCTAATAAGGCACTTGACTGACTGTGAGGTTCTTCCCCATTTCTGTCAAAAATAAAATCAATTTCAGTTACCCTGAGTGCACAGCACACGCTATAATCATACTTGACAATTACTTTATTTCTGAAAGGAATTTCAGTTTCTCTGGTCCTCTGTTATAAATTCTCTCCCATTGTGTTTTACTTGTGTTAAAAGAAACCTTCTCTTTTACTATTTCCTCTATACTTCTCATATTGACTGCTGTACTTTGTGAGAATCAAATGGCTACTCCAGCACTGTTTCATGTCCCATGATTCATAGAGTTCATCTTTCCACCACATTTCCCATTCTACTTCATTGTCAGTGTCTGTGTGTGTTTCTCGTACAAAAGTAACAATGAGTTTCTTGATGCTTAAAAATTCTGAAATTGCTGTCATTTTATTGCTGTTTCTGCCTTTAATGTTTAATGTACCCATCCTGAAGCTCTTGTAAGAAAAACTGATGAGGACAACGATGATCGTAATAAAGATGTTTATAACAGTGTAGCAGTGACAAAATGCATGAAGTATTTTGGGTTCATCGGAGTCAGAAAGAACTCGGCGCAAACTCTGCCCAGATATTTTAAATTGTCCTTCCCTTTGCAGTGTAGACAGGATTTAGCTTTTAAGTGTAAATTAAATGTAGGAAATGAGTAAAGGAACACATGGCTGGGTGATCGAGCCGGAGGTCACTGTTGTTTACAGTGTAGGTGAGGGCAATATTATTGACCTCACCTACACTGTGCTCAACCTCTCCATCTGGACCACTATTTGAAGCTGATGTCATTTCTGCATTGTTTGTGTTTTCTTCAACCTCTGTGTTTTCAGCTCTCTGAGTTTCTTTTTTTCCTGCCTCACTGTCTACAGTCTTAACAACCTCCTCAATACCCTGTTCATCTGCATCCTCTAAACTGTGCTTTATAACATCTCCAGTAACATGTAAATCTGCCCCGACGACTCCTCAGCACTGGGTCTAGACTCCTCCTCAGCACTGGGTCTAGACTCCTCCTCAGCACTGGGCCTAACTGCTTGCTCAGTACTGGGTCCAGGTTCCTCCTTAGTGTTTGCTCTAGGTATCTCCTCAGAAGTCTGAGCCTTGTGTGGACATGCTTACCTCATGTTCAACATCCCCACACTCAAAACACTTTTAGTTACCGGTATCAGCATAAACCATGTTTGCCCTGCCATCATGCCATGACACTCTAACTCTTGCTCATTAAGGAACATGAAGACTTGTCTCCTGAAGGACATGACATGCTTTAGCTTCTTGTTTTTTCAGCCCAGAGGTTTAATTAAGCCGGCTAGTTTGCCATAGTGCAGAAGCCTTCGCTCGGTCTCATCGTTATGAATGAACGGCGGTACATTAGAGACAGTAACTCGGGTAGTTGGAGTGATTAATGGTTTAAAAGTAACATGTTTTCCAATCACCGTAATCCCCTCAAAGTGAAATTTCAGTGTTTAAAACAGAAATAAAAAAGTTCACAGAGATAATACCATGTTAAATCCTCCACTGGAGGTCAGCAGCTCTTTTTGGTAACGGTGGTTTGTACAGTGTCTCCACTGGGGTGTCTACCCTCCCACTCAGCTTCTTCTTATTTAAAACCTTAATACACTCTCTGTAGAGCAGCTTCCCCGACACTGATCCAAAGTAAAACGCCCCTTCGCCCCTGCACTACAGGAGGGGGCCCTCACACCCGTTGAGGTCAGAAGCGATGTTCAGATGGGGAAAAGGTTCCTCCTCTGCAGTTAACGTAGACCTCCAGTGGTGTAGGAGCTGTTTAGTAACGCCCATGGAGTCCTATACGTGCTACAAGGTCCTCCAGATGTGACAGGTCTGTCCCTG
Organism: Silurus lanzhouensis; assembly: GCA_039877035.1. NCBI lineage: Eukaryota > Metazoa > Chordata > Actinopteri > Siluriformes > Siluridae > Silurus > Silurus lanzhouensis. The sequence goes on from JBCEWE010000355.1 coordinate 206,623, forward strand.
CGATGTTCACCAGCTCACGGAGTGTGATGATCTTTGAGGAGATCAGAGCTCTGGACAGTGTGTGGGGGTGGTCGCACCTGAGATGTCCAGGGACTCCTCCAGCAGCCATTGTAATGTTCCACAGCCCATAGTTAAAAAAAAGTCCATATTTTAAAAGGTCTGCAGTAAAAGACTTGTCACTAAAAACAAAGTTCTGTCCATCCCCAGTCCAGTCTTTGGATGAACTGGAGGTGAAAGGCTGCAGTTCTGCTGGTGAGATGAACCAGCCCTTGCCCCCCTTCCTCCTTGTTTAGATGGAGGACACTCTGCCGAATCCAGTCGAAACCATCCCATTAGTCGTCCATGAGCAGGGCCTTGATGTTTGCTAGCATGTTTGCTAGCAGGTTTTGCAGTGGATCCACACATGCCAGCTATAGAGAAGACGCTGCCAGGTTGATGATCACCAGAGTTTGCCCCCTGTAGGACATCTTTGGAACCAGCCGCTTCCACCTGCTCAGTCTGCCCTTGATGTGCTCTACAGTGCCTTCCCAATTTTTATTTAAAAACTCATTACTCCCCAGGTAGACACCAAATTACATAAAACCTTCTTTTTTCCACATCAGACCTACCGGGAGTCTCGGCTCCCCAACTCTCCATTCCCCAACTAAATCTGCTTCACTCTTTGCCCAGTTTACTTTTGCTGATTATAAAAAAAAAACAGTGTCTTCTTAAATTTCAGTTAAAACATTTACGTCAGCTTGGGATCCCACCATTACGGTCACGTCATCTGCAGACAGGTAAAATAAACCATTGGTGTGAGGAAAATTAAAACCAGTAGTCGATTTCTCAGATTGATTAAAAGAGTTTCAATAGCTAGTGTACAACATTCCTGACAGTGACCAGCGTTGTCTTACCCCTCTGTACACTCTAAAAGGGGCACATAATCCACCATTAGCCTTCAGTACACTATCAATTTCACTGTACAGCACCCTGATCATGGCTCTGAAACCAGTTCAACCCAAAGCTTTTCAGCACCTTCCACAAGTATTCATGCTCAACCCGGTCAAAAGCCTTTTCCTAGTCTAGGAGAATCAGACCAGTCTTTAAGCCCAATAGCCTGGAGACGTCTAAATTGTCACAAATTAAGTATACGTTATTAAATATCGACCTGCCAGACACAAAGTATGTCTGGTCCTGGTGAATGATCTGCTCCATCACCTTCGTCAGTCTCAAGGCTATTGCTTTTGACAGCAGCTTGCAGTCATTGAACAGTAGTGACACTGAGCACCAGTTCTTCAGGTGGTTCAGGTCTCACTTTTTTTGGCAGCAGGGTCAGGACGGCTCTCCTGCAGCTCGATGGGAGCTGACCACCCTTCACACTGTTCTGTAGGACCTCCATCATGTACTGCCCTATTACCGCCCAGAAAGCCTTGAAAGATTGTACAGGGAGGCCGTCTATACCTGGTGACCACCAGTTCTCCATGCCTTGGAGAGCTTCATGAAGCTTAGTGCGTATCATTTCCCTGTCCAACTCTCTGGCCACTGACTCTGTGAGCTTAGACAGGTCCTTGAGGAAGCTCTTCTCCACTACCTGGGCCCCTGACCTCTCGCTGCTATACAGCTTCGAATGGAAGCTGACTGTCTAATGGCGAATTTCAGAAGGCTCTGACACGAGATCCCCTGATTCTATTCGCACAGCATGCATGAATATTTTTTTGTCCATTCTTTTGTTCTAAACTGAAGAAGAACTTAGAAGGAGCATCCATCTCAGTGACGCTTAAAGCGTGAGTGGGCCAGCGCCCCCCCGTGTTGTAGTGTCCAGCAAGTTGTTAATTTTAGCCTTTTTACTGTTGAGGGCTTCCACATGACCTCGATTTCCTGTTTCCTCCAAACGCTTGAGTTCTACTATTTCTATCGCCAAAACCTTTCTGACATGTGGCAGTCTCTCTTGTGACATTGGGAGTGTACTTTTGACAGTTCTTTTATTTGTGCTTTAGTTACATCCAACCACTGCTGTAGGGAGTTAAATGCTGCTTTCTTTTCGGCCCATACACCACCCACACACCGTGTCCCAACCGCTAACACGCACTCCTCTACACCCACACACCACCCACACACCGTGTCCCAACCGCTAACACGCACTCCTCTACACCCACACACCACCCACACACCGTGTCTCAACCGCTAACACGCACTCCTCTACACCCACACACCGTGTCCCAACCGCTAACACGCACTCCTCTACACTCACACACCACCCACACACCGTGTCCCAACCGCTAACACGCACTCCTCTACACTCACACACCACCCACACACCGTGTCCCAACCGCTAACACGCACTCCTCTACACCCACACACCACCCACACACCGTGTCTCAACCGCTAACACGCACTCCTCTACACCCACACACCGTGTCCCAACCGCTAACACGCACTCCTCTACACCCACACACCGTGTCCCAACCGCTAACACGCACTCCTCTACACCCACACACCGTGTCCCAACCGCTAACACGCACTCCTCTACACCCACACACCGTGTCCCAACCGTTAACACGCACTCCTCTACACCCACACACCGTGTCTCAACCGCTAACATGCACTCCTCTACACCCACACACCGTGTCCCAACCGCTAACACGCAC
>JBCEWE010000355.1:216749-261749 GCA_039877035.1 Silurus lanzhouensis
TTATGGCTGAAATGTAAACTTTATTTCTCAGATAATGATGTTAAAAACTTCTACACAATCCTTAATAACTATAAGTCAATTACACACACACACACACACACACACACACACACACACACACACTCTGCTTAAGTTGATAATGTATATTTATAATTAACGCAGAGCTCATCTGAGGCTTTACAACCTACAATAACATCCCTGCTGACAGGTTAACTGTGTGTGTGTGTGTGTGTGTGTGTGTGTGTGTGTGTGTTGAATTAGTAATGTCAGTCAAGTTATTGTTTGTAGCTCAGAGATACTTTGTCAAATATTCATGTGTATGAGACCAACAAAAAGACAAAGGTCAAAGCATTGTGACACACACACACACACACACACACACACACACCGTATTTACTGAGCTTTTACACACATTATTGGTTTATATTTTATGGCTGTTTATTGTTTTGTTTCTGAAGACGCAGTATTGTGTAATATAAATGATCATTAATAAACTAGAATTGTAATATGTAATATTTTTGTTAGACTGATTAAAGTTTAGTAATAATTTATATCAGAATAACTAATAATATTCATAACTAATAATATCAATGAAAAATAATACAATAAATAATAATGTACATCTGGATTTTATATAAATGTAAAAACAGCTGGTCATAATTACAAAAATAATTTTGAATATATTTTATTATTAATTTATTAATATTGTTAATATCATTCCATCCTTTCGATTTTCTCATTAGTGTTCTAGAAACACTGCATCATTGTTCCTCACTTAGATTTATAATATCATTTTTACATCTATGTTTAAAATGAGGATGAGGAGGATGATGATTGCTCTCTGTGGATGTGTAGAACATGAGCTTCTCCTCTGGTCTTTGGGTTTCAGTTTTAATTCTACAGGATGGATCAGGATGGTCCACACTCATCTCCAGGACAGAGATGTGGAGCAGGTGAGCAATTGTGTGTATCCTGTTGTGTAAAGTGACACCTCGGGTTCTGCAAGTCATGCTGAGTGTAGAAGACCAGCTCTGGGGTGAAGCCTGCTGTTCTCCTGTCAGGAGAAAGTGGTGAGTCTCTGTAGAGAAGAACAGCAGTGACCGTTTCTTCTAAACACAAAATCTGGAAGTGTTCTCACTGTACACACCCAGAGCTGATAATAATACACTCTTTATTAGTGTTGAAATAATACATAAATAAAACACTTCAAAGTGTTTAGACGAGGTTTTATTTCCTCTCTTACTGTCTCACTCTTTACCTTCAATCCATTCATGTCTTTACACATTTAAAGAAATGCAGACAAATAAACATGGAAAAGTGGCAGAGTTCATTATTACATTTTCCTACACCCTGGTGGATTGTGATTGGTGGGAAGTTTCTGTTTATTTCTGTCGTGATTTTCACAACACACATCGTCTCAAAGCAGCTTTACAGAATTTTAAGAATGAAGGTGAACGGTGTGTGTTTATCTCTGATGAGCAGCATGGAGACTGTGGTGAAGGAAAAACTCCCTTAGATGTTCTGAGGAAGAAACCTTGAGAGGAACCAGACTCAAAAGCAGAACCTCATCCTCATGTGGGTGACATCAAGAGTGTGATTATAGTCTTTAAACACTACAGAACACTGGAGAGTGAGAACTAACATGAGCACTGGAGTGTGTGATTATGACTGATGATCTTTCTACAGTCTTTTACAGTCATTATGGGTATAAAACCAGGAGCTACTGAGCAGCTCATAAAATAGCTCAACATTTGCGATAATCACAGATCCAACACCAGCTTCTCCAGCCTTTAAACACTCAAATAGATCCAGTGTCCAAACATGAAGTGGGATCCAAATGGCGCTGGTATGTCTCTAGATGGTTCAGGATGTTTGTGGGCATCTACTTCTTTTAAGGTCCACAATCTTGAGGAGTGGAGAGGACTTAGTGTAGCTGCTGTTCATGATTTTAACAAGCACAAGTTGATAATGTGCATGTGATCAGATGTTCTGTAGCTTGTTTATTAATGATGCAGGACATCCACCTAGTAACGCATTACAATAGTCCAGTCTGGAGGTCATGAACGCATGGACGAGCTTCTCTACATCGGATACAGATAAGATAAGATAAGATAAACCTTTATTCGTCCCACCGTGAGGAAATTTATTTGTTACAGCAGCATGAAAAAATAAAAAATAAATGCAAATATATAAAAGAATAGACAATAGACATACTATAGTATATAAAGTATAGTATATACACAACAAAAAGTATATACACAACACAATGTATAAATACAAATGAGGAAAAAGTACATATTGCAGGTTGTATTGCACATGTGACTGATGTTAATTTTCATGTATGTATATTTACAATGATAATATATGCATTTCACTAATAATCCTTCCTATTTGTTCTATTTGCTTTAATTTGTTTGTTTTATGTCATGTGTAAATTAATTAGTTCTATTTTGGAAGGAAGTGTTTTCCCTTGCAATTGAGCTGTGCTATGTCATGACGTCATTCGGAAAGTGCGCGCGCTGCTCCTCAGTTGACTTTGTGCACACTGAGGAGAGGTTAGCTGTTAGCGGTGCTCTCCCGGGATTACTTGCAAAAAATAATGGTTCACTGGGAGCAGCTTTGATTGTAAAGTCTAATAGCAGCAGAGGGAAAAGACCTTCTGTCTACACTTAGGATGTATCAGTGTGTCACTGAAGGAGCTGCTTAACGAGGTAACAGTTTCATACAGGGGGTGAGAGGCGTTCTGCAGCAATGATTATAGTTTTGCTTCCATCCTCCTTTCTCCCACCTCCTGTACAGTGTCCAGGGGAATCCCCAGGACTGAGCTAAACTTCCTGATCAGCTTGTCCAGTCTCTTCCTGTCTGCAGTAGAGATGCCGCTGCCCCAGCAGACCACACCATAGAATATGGCTGAGGCCACCACAGAGTCAAAAAAGGTCTTCAGTAGCTCTCCCTGCACTCCAAAAGACCTTGGTCTCCTCAGCAGAAAGAGTCTGCTCTGTCCTTTCTTATAAATTGCCTCAGTGTTGTCTGTCCAGTCCAGTTTGTTGTTTAGGTGAACACCCAGGTATTTGTAAGAGTCCACTCTCACAATGTCCTTTCCCTGAATGTTTACCAATGGAAATGATGAAGTGTGTTTGTGCCTACGGAAATCCACCACCAGTTCTTTGGTTTTTCCCGCGTTTATCTGGAGGCAGATCCGTTGGCACCAGTCCACAAAGTTCTGGATCAGTCCTCTGTACTCTGTCATCATCATTCGTGATCAGACCGACGATGGCAGAGTCATCAGAGAACTTCTGTAGGTGACAGGTTGCTGAGCTAAACATGAAGTCTGCAGTGTAAATGGTAAAGAGAAACGGGGCTAGAATCGTTCCCTGCGGGGCTCCAGTGTTGCAGACAATCCTGTCAGACTCACAGTCACGAGTCCTCACATACTGTGGTCGCTCTGTGAGGTAGTCCAGTATCCAGGCAGACAGATGATGGTTCACTCCGATGTACACCATCTTATCCCTCAGGAGCGCAGGTTGGATGGTGTTAAAAGCACTAGAGAAGTCAAAAAACATGACTCTCACTGTGCTCCCAGCCTTTTCCAGGTGTGAAGTAGCCCGTTGTAGGAGATAGATGACTGCGTCTTGCACGCCAATGCCAGGTTGGTAGGCAAACTGAAGTGGATCCATTGATGGGCTCACCAGAGGTTGTAGATGAGTGAGCACCAGCCTCTCCATTTTCTTCATCAGATAGGAGGTCAGTGCTACTGGTGGGTAGTCCCCAAAGTCTTTTGGGTGCAACGTCTTTGGAACAGGCACCACGCAGGATGTTTTCCAAAACATGTTTCTTAGCTTAGCAATATTTCTAAGGTGGAAGAAGCTGTTTTTGTAACTTGGTTGATATGATTTTTAAAAGACAAGTTGCTCTAAAATAACTCCCAGGTCTTTTACTGTTGAACTAGTGGTTACAGAACATCCGTCTAAATGCAGGTTGAGATGCTGGAGCTTCTGTATACTGGTTTTTGGGCCGATGAGCAAAATCTGTGTCTTATCAGAATTTAATAATAAAAAGTTATGTCATCCAGTCTCTTATTTCTTTAACACACTGAGTTATCCAAACTAATTGAGCGTATCGCCTGGTTTGATGAGATATATAGCTGGATATCATAACAGTGGAAGCTAATTCCATGCCTTCTAATGATATTTCCTAAGGGAAGCATTTATATTGGGAAGAGCAGGGGTCCTAGAACTGAACCTTGTGGCACGCCATAATTTACTTGCATTAACCTGGATAGCTTTCCATTTATGTCTACGCAATAGTAACGATCAGACAGGTAGGATTTAAACCAGCTTAATGCCTGTCCCTGAATGCCGATGTAATTTTGTAAGCGATCTAGGAGAAGATCATGATCTATAGTGTGGAATGCAGCACTAAGATCTAGTAAAACAGCGAGATGAAACCTTGGTTTGAAGCTAAAAAGAGGTAATTAGTGATTTTAACTAGAGCAGTTTCTGTGCTATGATGGAGCCTGAAACCTGACTGAAACTCTTCAAAAATATTGTTCTCTTGTAAGTGAGAATTGAACTGGGCAGCGAAAATCTTTTCTAAAATCTTAGACATAAATGGGAGATTTGAAATGGGTCTGTTATTCGATAGCGTGTTTGGATCCAGATTAGGTTTTTTAATGAGGGGCTTAATAACTGCTAACTTGAGGGATTTAGGGACGTGACCTAACGATAGTGAGGAGTTAATAATATTCAGAAGAAACTCACCAGCTGTATATAACACTTCCTTCAGTAGATTTGTTGGAATGGGATCTAAATGACATGATGTTGATTTAGCTTTGATAATAACATCATACAGCTCTTCCTGTCCTGTACATGTAAAACAGTGTAGATGTGGAGTTGTAGGTGAGATTGTGTCAGGAGATGGTCTCAGAGGTTGAACTGCCACAATTGTTTTTCTAATGTTATCTATTTTTTTCAGTGAAGAAATTCATAAAGTCCTCACTACTAAACTGTGATGGAACACAATTTTTAGAGCCCTGATTTGTAGTTAGTTTAGCTACTGTACTGAAAAGGAACCTGGGATTGTTTTTGTTGTTTTTTTGTAGTTTGCTCAGGTGTTCAGCTCTAGCAGCTTTTAGCGTCTGTCTGTAGCTGAGCATACTGTCTTTATACGCAAATCTAAATACCTCCAATTTAGTTGAGATGTGTGTTGAACCAAGATGGTGCCGGTGAGGTTGGCTGCCGTCATGACTGCTCCGGCTACACACATTTTTTTGTTTATTTAATATTTTTTTTTACTTTTTTGCTACCGTTCCATTTACACAAGATGGACATCATTAGATATGACAGAGACACTCATATCTATTGGTGTACAATCCACTCACCTTTTGCCGTTTTTAAACCCGGACCCCTGCTGGCCAAGCGAGATCCTGAGGAAGAACAAAGGACGCGACCCGTACCGGCGTCCGTGAGGGAAACAAGCCGGCGTCAGGAACAGGCTGAGGGCACGCGCACACCGCGCTCCCTTACCTAGTATCCTGTTAGCCAACGTCCAGTCACTGGAAAACAAGCTTGATGACCTCAGGGCAAGGGTCAAGTTCCAGAAGGACATTCGGGACTGCAACCTTCTCTGCTTCACCGAGACATGGCTGAACCCAGCGGTACCAGACCACGCCATCCAGCTTACCAAGTTTTTCCCAGTTTACCGCATGGACAAAACACTGGAGTCGGGGAAGTCAAGAGGAGGTGGAGTGTGTCTGATGGTGAACAATCACTGGTGCGAAAGCACGAGCATCGTTCTTCTTTTTCTGTTGCTGCACACCAAAACTGGAACAACTGACCATCAAATGTCGCCCCTTTTATCTAAGGGGATTGGGAATTCAGCTCGGTCATAGTCAGTGCCGTTTATATTCCACTTCAAGCGGACACAGACACTGCAGCATGGGACTTACACGAGACACTAACACATCGACAAATACAGCATTGGGATGCTGCACTCATTGTGGTGGGAGACTTTAATAGTGCCAACCTCAAGCGCATACTACCGAACTTTCATCAGCACATCACCTGCCCCACCAGGGGCGAAAGGACACTGGACCACTGTTACACACCATTCAAGAACAGCTACAAGGCACAATCTCATTCACCGTTTGGGAAATCGGACCATGCCGCCATCTTCCTCATGCCTGTTTACAAACAAAGGCTGACACAGGAAGTGCCGATTCAGAGGAAGTGGCCGCTCTGCAGGACGTTTTGAATGATGCCAGCTGGGAAATGTTTAGGCACGGCTCTGATGATGTCAACATGTTTACGGAAGCGGTTGTGGGATTCTTTGGGAAACTAGTGGATGATACGGTGCAGAAAACCACCATCAGAACGTTTCCCAACCAGAAGCTGCGGGTGGATAAAACCATCCGCGACGCTCTGAGATCTGCTCCGCTGCCTACAACACGGGGCTCGCCACCAGGGACATGGAGGAGTACAAGGCTGCATTTTACAGTGTTCACAGAGCGGTAAGGGATGCAAAGCGGCGCAACGGGAGGAAACTAGAGTCACAGTTTCAACATGGTGGCTCTAGGAGCCTGTGGCAGGGACTAAGAAACATCACGGACTACAAAACACCATCTTCCAAAAGTCGCTTCTCTGGCAGATGAGCTAAACATCTTTTACGCTCTCTTCAAAGCTGCAGCTAACCACGCTAGTGACACAAACAGCATGCACGCCGAGAGAGCTGGAGGGGTAAACACGTTCACCATCTCGGAGCATGAAGTGAGGAGGGCATTCAAGAGAGTGAATACCAGTAAGGCAGCAGGACCAGATGGCATCACAGGTCGGGTTCTGAAAGCCTGCACCGACCAGCTAACACCCGTGTTCACTGAGATATTCAACCTCTCACTGGAACAGTCTGTTGTCCCCTTATGCTTCAAACTGAACTAAAGAAAGGGGAATTATACAAAGATGCTGTTTGTGGACTACAGTTCAGCGTTTAACACAATAATTCCACGCTCACCTCTAAGTTGGAGGTCCCACACTGTGTCAATGGATCTCCAACTTTTAGACAGACAGACCACAAGCCGTACGGGTGGGAAAACACACCTCATCCACCCTCACCCTCAGCACTGGAGTTCCCCGGGGTTGTGTTCTGAGCCCCCTGCTGTACTCACTGTACACATATGACTTTGTGGCCACTTCCAACTCCACCACTATTATCAAGTTTGCTGAAGACACTGTTGTAGTGGGCCTGATCTCGAACAACGACGAAACGGCCTACCTACAGGAGGTTAAAAACCTGGAGAGATGGTGCCAGGAGAACAACCTTCTCCTGAATGTCAGCAAGACTAAGGAGTTGATAGTGGACTTCAGCACGAAGCAGGAGCGGTCATACCAACCGCTAAACACACAGGACCTGTTTTTGTCATGTCACACCAACACCCTGGTGAAGAAGCCCAGCCCGGTACCATCTGAGACACTTAAGGGACTTTAAACTACCCTCCCAGGTGCTAAAGACTTTCTACACCTGCACCAGTGAGAGCGTTCTGACGGGTATCATCACTTCCTGGTTCGGGAACAGCACCATGCAGGACAGGCGAGTGGTGTGTTCAGCTGAACATACCATCCACACCGAGCTCCCTGACCTGCAGGATATCTACAGCACGTGGTGCAAGACCAGACCCAGGAAGATTGTGAAGGACCTCAGCCATCCAAACAATGGACTCTTTTATTTGTTACGTTCAGGGAAACGCTTCCGCTCCCTGAAAGCGACCACAGAGAGAATGAGGAGGAGCTTCTTTCTGCAGGCCATTCGGAGTTTAAACCAGGAAACACCCAGGATCTAAAACTGGTCCACTCTCTCCAACGTCACACTTTTTCTGCACACTATTTTCTTTTTGCACTACAACACTTTTACGATCACTTTAACTCTGGACTTGCACAGCACAGTGCACTTTATACCACACCACACTGCACACAGTCACTTTAAGGACAATCACATCAACCACTGTTTTACTGTTTACTGTCATAAGCATCCTGTATATATACTTTATTTCTCATATATATCTTTATATATTTTATAATTTATATAGTTTATACTCTTTATTTATCCGCCTTTTGTTTTTTCTTGGTTTATTTTTCTCCCCATTCTATTCCCTCATGCCGAACTGTCGTAAAAAGCATTTCACTGCATGTTCCAGATGCAATAGCAGGCAACCTCTATGGGTCCGAAATGGAGTTTTTTGCATCTGTAGCCTGACTTTTACAAGTACATGGACACCAGGGAAAGCAGAGAAACCATGCAACAACTAATCTGTATGATGATGTACTTAATAACCTTCGTGACTTCGGCTTGCTGCGTCTTCGGCTACCAGCCCTCAGTGCAGGGAGAGCAGATGTTGGGAAGGGGTGCTCGAAGATTTATATTAACACGAATGGTTTAAGAACTCTGTGCTTGTCTCACGCTACTGCTCATCACTAGTGGAGTTTGTGACTGTAAGATGCAGGCTATTTACCATGGAAATTCACCACTGTTTTCATTGTCTGAGTGTTTATTCCCCCAGCGCTAATGCTAAGGAGGTGTGACTGTGTAAACTTTATTGTGCTATTAAGGACCTGATGAATGCTCACCCCGACGGATTGTTTATTATTGCCGGAGAATTCAACTGTGCTCCCTAAACTCCATCAGCATGTGAACTTTGCACCGTGAGGAGCGAACACACTGGATATCCCTGGCGTGTATCGTGCGGAGCTTCGCCCCCACCTTTGCTACTCAGACCACATCTCTGTTATGCTAATTCCAGCATACAGACCGCTCGTCAGACGCTTTAAACCGGTTCTGAAACAGATGAAAACCTGGCCAGCAGCTCTTTGGACTGTTTTGGGTGCACTGACTGGGACATGTTTAGGGAGGCTGCAACCAGTGGTGATTCCATCAATTTGGAGGAGTACATATGATCACTAAGCAGCTACATCACCAAGTGCGTTGATGTGACCATCTCCAAAACCATCACTACACACTCCAACCAGAAGCTATAAATGATCGCAAAAATGAAGTCATGGACGTCTGCTGGACCAGACAACGTTCTTGGCAGAGTGCTCAGGGAAAGTGCAGAACAGCTAGCAGATGTCTTCACTGACATCTTTTACATTTCCCTGAGCAGCACCGTTGTTCCTACATGCCTCAAGACAATGACCATCGTCCCCGACAAGTCTACAGTCTCCTGGCTCAATGACTATCATCCCGTCGCGCTCACACACATCGTGATGAAGTGCTTCGGGAGGGTCATCATAAGTCACATCAAGACCCCGCTACCACCTTCATTAAACCCTATACAGTTTGCGTATTATCCAAACCATTCCATGGATGATGCCATCTCCACGACCCTCCATCTGGCCCTGACCCACCTGGACAATACGAACACATACATATGAATGCTGTTTATAGACTTCATTCAACACGATCATTCCTCAGCACCCAATTGAGAAGTTGAGCCTACTGGGCCTGAACACCTGCCTCTGTAACTGGATCCTGGACTTCCTGACTGGGAGACATCAGTCAATCCGGATCGGAAACAGCATCTCCAGCACCACCACAGTGAGCACTTGGGCACCTCAGGGGTGTGTGCTGAGTCCACTGCTGTTCACTCTGCTGACTTACGACTGTGTAGCAATGCACAGCTCGAACCACATCATCAAGTCTGTTGATGACACGACTGTGGTGGGTCTAATCAGCAAGAACGATGAGTTCGCACACACCCCTTACACACACCCTTCACACACACCCCTCACACACCAAAACCTCACACACACTCTTCACACACCCCTGACACACACAAACCTCTTACACACACACACACACACACACAGAGAGAGAGACGCACACCCTTCACACACAAACCTCTCGCACACACCCCTCAAAACTCCCTGAGATGCAGAAGGAAGAAACCTTAAGAAGAACCAGACTCAAGAGGGAACCTGAGTCAATGTAGCAGACTGTTGATATTAACTACAGTCCAAATCTATCCTCAAAGCTCCTGATCTGCTCCTTTACCTCACAAACACCTACTGACTAAAGACTCCACTAAATAAATGTGTTCAGCCTCGACTTGAACACTGAGACTGTGTCTGAGTCCCGAACACTGATTGGAAGGTTGTTCCATAACTGTGGGGTTTATAAGAACAAATAGCCTGATTAAAAGATAGATGATTAAAACAGGGCTGATGTGATCATATTTTCTAGATCTAGTGAGGACTCTTGCTGCTACATTCTGAACTAACTGAAGTTTATTTCTGCACTTACTCCAACACCCAGACAGTAAAGCGTTACAGTAGTCTAATCTAGATGTTACAAAAGCATCTACTAGTTTTTCTGCATCCTGTAACGACATCATATTTCTAATTTTAGCAATATTTCTAAGGTGGAAGAAGGAGATCCTGGTGATATTATTCACGTGAACCTCAAAGGAAAGACTCGGGTCAATAATCACACCGAGGTCTTTAACTGCTGTACACACTGAAACAGAAACACCATCCAGAGATGCTACAGAATCGGAAAGTTTACTTCTAGATGCATGTGGTCCTAGTAAAAGTACTTCCATCTTATCTGAGTTGAGCAGAAGAAAGTTATTAAGCATCCACTGTCTAATGTCCTTTACACACTCCTCAACATTGTTAAGCTGATCTCTCTCATCTGGCTTTGCTGAAATATACAGCTGTGTATCATCAGCATAGCAATGGAAGCGAATCCCATGTTTATGAATAATTTCACCCAGAGGCAGCAGATATAAAGAGAAAAGCATTGGGCCTAAGACAGATCCTTGGGGAACACCAAACTTTACCTCAAAGAGTGTGGAGAACTCACCATTTACATCAACAATCTGATAGCGATCAGTCAAATAAGACCTGAGCCAAGAGAGAGCTGTTCCCTTTATTCCTACAACGTTCTCAAGTCTAGCAAGCAGGAGATGATGATCAATGGTGTGAAAAGCTGCACTGAGGTCGAGCAAAACAAGTAAAGAGACAAAACCCTGATCAGAGGCCAATAACAGGTCATTTACCACCTTAACTAGCGCCGTCTCTGTGCTATGATGAGGCCGAAATCCTGACTGATACATTTCATAAATGTTATTCACACGTTATTATGTAAAGGTATTGTTTACAAATACACTTTTATTTATAGTTCTCATTTTTGCACATTGTACTGTATAACATACAGAAGGTTTACTGGTCAGCACTATTTTGTGTTTTGTGTATTTGTCCCACACCGTCTTGTGTTTTTTTTTGCACTGGTTTCACCCGAGGACACTTTACTAAGTCCCTAACTCTGTGTTCTGTAATGTACCTCTGTGTTGTTTTATGTTGTTGTATGTATCACCAGAGTCCTGGAGAAACGTTGTCTCATTTTACTGTGTACTGCTTCAGATATATTTGGTTGAAATCACAATAAAAGCTTTTAAAATCATTGGAAGTCTGCAGTGATGGTTGTCCTTCTGAAACTTTGTCCCATCTCTACACAGGATCTCCAGAGCACATTCAGAGTCCCCATCAGGTGTCTTACTATGGCTCTTTTCTCCTAGTTCATATTGTCTGGGAGACCAGCTCTTAGAAGAGTCCTGGGTGTGCTACACTGCTTCCATTTGAGAAATACGGAGGCCATTGTGCTCTTGGGAATCTTCAGTGCAGCAGAATTTTTTTGTTTTTGTAGCTGTCTTCAGATCTGTGCTTTCATTAAACCTTTTTTTGTTCTAATCTGCATTATCAGTTGTGACACCTTCTATAGAGAGGTGTGTTTCTTTTCCAATCATGTCCAATCAATAAACTTTTCCACAGGTAGACTCCAGTCAAGGTGGAGAAACATCTCAGCAACAATTAGGAGAACTGGGAGGTACCTGAGCTCATTTTCAAGTGTTGATGCCAATTTGAATACTTATGTTCATGTGATATTAGAGTTTTTCCTTTTTCACATTTATAGACTTTTCTAGAATTCTGTTTTCACTTTGTCATTATAGGAAACTGAGTGTAGATTAATGAGCTACAAAATCAGTGTAATATAACAACAACAAACTGGCGACAGTCTGAATGAACTTTATCAGATCCCTCAAAACTACAGCTCCACATAAAACTAGTTTAAATACATTTCAGTTATAATGCATCATCTACACACACAGACACACACACAAACACACAACCTTTATTAAAATATCGAAAAATATACAAAAATGATTTCAGAAACAGAATAAGTTTATACCTGTGTGTCTATTGACTTATAAAAAACATTTCAGAGTTTTATTTGGTTACATAAATGATCAGTTTACATAAAAAATTATTATTATTATTATTATTATATTATATTAAAATATCTGTGATTAGAATCTTTTAAATAACTTTACTGAAATGATCAGATGTGGGCAGTGATGCAGTGATGGATCTTCTCATATTCTATCATTTATTCAGAAAGATTTCCATCTGAAGGCAGACAGGATGCAGTGAACGAAGTAAAACAATGTGGCGATGTAGGAAAAAACCTAAAACACACACACACACACACACACACACACACACACACAGCACATTTTATTTAACTTTTGCTTTGTGAATTTATTTAGTGTATTTTTGAGTAATAAATGAAACATGATTAATGTGTTGTATTTTATTATCAGTTTGCATTTTTGGTGAAAAATTTGTTTGGAGTATTTAAACAGGATATAATTTTCATCATAGCACAGAGACGGCGCTGGTTAAAGTGCTAAATGACTGTTATCGGCCTGTTAGAGTTTTGTCTCTTTGTAAATTTTAATGACAAATGTTAAAAATTAAAAATCTGTATTCAGTTAACACAAATACACAATCCTATCTAAAAGTGTGTGTGTGTGTGTGTGTGTGTGTGTGTGTGTGTGTGTGTGTGTGTGTGTCCTCACCACTGCTGCAATATCGATCTGGTAATATCTGAATCTGTCCACTATAGAGACGGTGGTGCTGTTCTTCATGTCGAGTGTGACAGTGGCGAGAGGAACTGAAGCGCTGAGATAGAACAAAGCTGCCAGCAAGTGATACACTACGTCCTACAAAATCAAACACACACACAGGATCTCCTTCTTTCACCTTAGAAATATTGCTAAAATTAGAAATATGATGTCGTTACAGGATGCAGAAAAACTAGTAGATGTTTTTGTAACATCTAGATTAGACTACTGTAACGCTTTACTGTCTGGGTGTTGGAGTAAGTGCAGAAATAAGCTTCAGTTAGTCCAGAATGCAGCAGCAAGGGTCCTCACTAGATCTAGAAAATATGATCACATCAGCCCTGTTTTAATCATCTACACTGCTCCCAATTACATCTCACACTGATTATAAAATACTACTACTGACGTATAAAGCACTTAACCCTCTCACACCGCAGTATCTGAGTGAACTTCTGTACCAGGATGATCCTCCACGCCTACTTAGATCAAAAGGTGCAGGCTATTTGTTGGTACCTCAAATAATGAAGACTCCAGCAGGGGGCAGATGTTTCTCTTATAAACCCCACAGTTATGGAACAACCTTCCAATCAGTGTTCGGGACTCAGACACAGTCTCAGTGTTCAAGTCGAGGCTGAACACATATTTATTTAGTGGAGTCTTTAGTCAGTAGGTGTTTAGTCAGAAGCTGCTCTGAGACGATGTTCATTGTTAAAAGCGCAAAACAAATAAAATTGAATTGAATTGAATTGAACACAGAGAGGCAGTGAGAGGACTGAGAGAGGACAGAGAGAGGGAGTGAAGGGTCTGTGAGAGGACAGAGAGGGGCACTAAGAGGACTAAAATGGGCAGTGAGAGGACTGAAAGGGACAGTAAGATGACTGAGAGAGGCAGTAAGAGAACTGATAGAGGTAGCCAGAGGACAGAGAGAGGCAGTGAGAGAACAGAGAGGCAGTGAGAGGACAGAGAGAGGCAGTGAGAAGACAGAGAGAGGCAGTGAGAGAACAGAGAGGCAGTGAGAGGACAGAAAGAGGCAGTAAGAGAACAGAGAGGCAGTGAGAGGACTAAGAGAGGCAGTGAGAGGAATGAGAGAGGCAGTGAGAGGACAGAGAGGCAGTTAAAGGACTGAGAGAGGCAGTGAGAGGACAGAGAGGCAGTGAGAGGACAGAGAATCAGTGAGAGGACTGAGAGAGGCAGTGAGAGGACTGAAAGGCAGTGAGAGGACTGAGAGAGGCAGTGAGAGGACTGAGAGAGGCAGTGAGAGGACTGAGAGGCAGTGAGAGGACTGAGAGAGACAGTGAGAGGACTGAGAGAGGCAGTGAGAGGACTGAGAGGCAGTGAGAGGACTGAGAGAGACAGTGAGAGGACTGAGAGAGGCAGTGAGAGGACTGAGAGGCAGTGAGAGGACTGAGAGGCAGTGAGAGGACTGAGAGAGACAGTGAGAGGACTGAGAGAGGCAGTGAGAGGACTGAGAGGCAGTGAGAGGACTGAGAGAGACAGTGAGAGGACTGAGAGGCAGTGAGAGGACTGAGAGAGACAGTGAGAGGACTGAGAGAGGCATGAGGGACTGAGAGACAGTGAGAGGACTGAGAGAGACAGTGAGAGGACTGAGAGGCGTGAGAGGACTGAGAGAGACAGTGAGAGGACTGAGAGAGGCAGTGAGAGGACTGAGAGGCAGTGAGAGGACTGAGAGAGACAGTGAGAGGACTGAGAGGCAGTGAGAGGACTGAGAGAGACAGTGAGAGGACTGAGAGAGGCAGTGAGAGGACTGAGAGAGACAGTGAGAGGACTGAGAGAGCAGTGAGAGGACTGAGAGGCAGTGAGAGGACTGAGAGAGGCAGTGAGGGACTGAGAGGCAGTGAGAGGACTGAGAGAGGCAGTGAGAGGACTGAGAGGCAGTGAGAGGACTGAGAGGCAGTGAGAGGACTGAGAGAGACAGTGAGAGGATGAGGAGCAGTGGAGGACTGAGAGGCAGTGAGAGGACTGAGAGAGACAGTGAGAGGACTGAGAGAGGCAGTGAGAGGACTGAGAGGCAGTGAGAGGACTGAGAGAGACAGTGAGAGGACTGAGAGAGGCAGTGAGAGGACTGAGAGGCAGTGAGAGGACTGAGAGGCAGTGAGAGGACTGAGAGAGACAGTGAGAGGACTGAGAGAGGCAGTGAGAGGACTGAGAGGCAGTGAGAGGACTGAGAGAGACAGTGAGAGGACTGAGAGGCAGTGAGAGGACTGAGAGAGACAGTGAGAGGACTGAGAGAGGCAGTGAGAGGACTGAGAGAGACAGTGAGAGGACTGAGAGAGACAGTGAGAGGACTGAGAGAGACAGTGAGAGGACTGAGAGAGGCAGTGAGAGGACTGAGAGGCAGTGAGAGGACTGAGAGAGACAGTGAGAGGACTGAGAGGCAGTGAGAGGACTGAGAGAGACAGTGAGAGGACTGAGAGAGGCAGTGAGAGGACTGAGAGAGACAGTGAGAGGACTGAGAGAGGCAGTGAGAGGACTGAGAGGCAGTGAGAGGACTGAGAGAGGCAGTGAGAGGACTGAGAGGCAGTGAGAGGACTGAGAGAGGCAGTGAGAGGACTGAGAGGCAGTGAGAGGACTGAGAGGCAGTGAGAGGACTGAGAGAGACAGTGAGAGGACTGAGAGAGGCAGTGAGAGGACTGAGAGAGGCAGTGAGAGGACTGAGAGAGGCAGTGAGAGGTGACAGTGGTAAATGTTAACAAGCACTAGATAAAATTTTTTTATTCTACACACTTTTTTAGTTTTTTTCATGGAGATAATTGAGACAGTAATAAAGGCATAAACTTGTCTTGATTACACATGAACACACGCACACGCACGCACACAGAAAATCAACAACACTGCAGTCACATGAGCAAATTACACACATTCATCACAAGAGAGATCACATACCACAGGTTCATGTAACCACATTATCTCATATTTAAATATATATGTTATGGCTGTAAACACACACACACCACACACACACACACACACACACACACACACACACACACACACACACACCACACACACACAGAGAGAGAGAGAGAAAGAGACACACTCAGACATGGTGGAATGTCATTCAGTGTTAAATAGACTAGAAGAAGAAGAGTTACAGTACAGTACAGTGATCCTGCTCACCAAAGAACAGATGATTTTCACTAAATTTATTAATACAATTGTCACTTTAAAGTCCATTTAAAAAGTCAATTAGAGGAGAAACATCTTCATCTCAAATCACTAAACTGTGATCCCTCACTGTGTTAGTTTAGCTTTCACAGGAAAAGCGTGTGTTGTGTTTACTCGAGAGGAACCTGAGAACTACACACAGGTGAGTGTAATACTGTGATGTGGAGTTTAAAACATTCACTGAAGCATCTGCAGAACCCAACTCTGAACACCAGGAACTTTCCTCATGTAAACATTTCATAATGGTGATGCAAAAAACACAACGATAAATGTCCAGTGGTTCCTAATGTATTCAATTTGGTGATCAGTTGTGGTTCCTAAAAGTCCAACATCTTAATGTTCCTCACATGATTTAAAAAACATCTCAATTAAAGCTGAATAATGTGTGTGTGTGTGGGTGTGTGTGTGTGTGTGTGTGTGTGTGTGTGTGTGTGTGTGTGTGGGTTGCTCACCGCAGTAGCAAAGCCTCCTTTGTTCTTGTGAGCTCCAGAAACAAAAATGATGAGCCACAGGAAGGTCATAACAAAACAGAAGACAGAGACGAACATCACCCAGCCCTGAGGATTCTCTGGTTCTACATGAGTTGAGGCCACCAGGATCCAAACCAAGCCACCAAATATCTGCAACACACACACACACACACACACGCGCGCACGCACGCACGCACACACACACACTATTCAGTTTTAATTGAGATGTTTTTTAAAATTTTTTAAACTTGGTATATGTGTAGACTATGTCAGAAGTTTGTCATTCCGCCTCCTGGTACACTGTTGGAAAAATGGTTCTCTATTTACAAAGAATTCTGAATGGAAACTTCTCTCAAAAGTCAACAATATTTTTAAGTCATTTTTTTCTTATCCGCCTAAAATGCTTCCAATTTCTCCAAAATTCCTCATTCTTCAAGGGTTCATCAGAATATCTAAGGGTTTTGTGGTTGCTAAATTGTTCTGTTAGACAGAAAACCACTCAGATTCGTGGTCTTTATTACTGAACTGTTCATTGCAGGTTCTCATCCTGCTGAAGGCCAGGAACTCGCTGTGCAGGGTTCCGTCTCCTGTGAGGTTCTGAGTTTACTAAACGCTGGAGCTCAGAGGTGTGACACCAGAACAGAAGAGTGTAAACACATCAGGATCAGATAACAGTAACCACACACACACACACACACACACACACACACACACACA
Source organism: Silurus lanzhouensis (assembly GCA_039877035.1). Taxonomy (NCBI): domain Eukaryota; kingdom Metazoa; phylum Chordata; class Actinopteri; order Siluriformes; family Siluridae; genus Silurus; species Silurus lanzhouensis. Next base: position 234,072 of record JBCEWE010000355.1, read on the forward strand.
CACACACACACACACACACACACACAAAGCAGTATTAATAATTTAACTTTTAACTGCACCATAAAGGGAATATAGTAACCTGAACACATATTTACACTTGTTGTCATGGTAACAGTCCCCGCATTGATTTATAACTACGATTAAACTGGTGAACATTTCTACCCTAGAGTCCCCCGTCTACCCCCCTCTATCTACCATGTCCCCCACCTACCCCTCTATTCTCTACCCCCCTGTCTTTCTCAACCTGTCTGTCCCTCATTCTCTCTTCTTCCTGCTCCCTCTCTCTCACCTTTCAGGTCAGTTGGTGTGATACTGATCCACGGCCCTGAGCTTAAACTCCACAACACAAAACAAAACCACAAAAACAGCAGGATCATGTTTTTTTCCGTTTGGGAAGCAGATGCAGCAAAATTCCCAGCGCTAAATTCCACCACCTACACCACATCCAACATCTCCAACACCTACACCACCTCCAACAGCTCTAACATCTTCACCACCTCCAACATCTCCAACACCTACACCACCTCCAACATCTCCAACACTTACACCACATCCAACATCTCCAACACCTACTCCACCTCCAACATCTCCAACACCTACACCACATCCAACATCTCCAACACCTACACCACCTCCAACAGCTCTAACACCTTCACCACCTCCAACATCTCAACACCTACACCACATCCAACATCTCCAACACCTACTCCACCTCCAACATCTCCAACACCTACTCCACCTCCAACATCTCCAACACCTACATCTCCAACACCCACACCACATCCAACATCTCCAACACCTACACCACCTCCAACATCTCCAACACTTACACCACCTCCAACATCTCCAACACCTACTCCACCTCCAACATCTCCAACACCTACACCACATCCAACATCTCCAACACCTACACCACCTCCAACAGCTCTAACACCTTCACCACCCCCAACATCTCCAACACCTACACCACATCCAACATCTCCAACACCTACACCACCTTCAACATCTCCAACACCTACACCACATCCAACATCTCCACCACCTACACCATCTCCAACATCTCCAACACCTACATCACCTCCAACATCTCCAACACCTACACCACATCCAACATCTCCAACACCTACACCACCTCCAACAGCTCTAACACCTTCACCACCTCCATCTCCAACACCTACACCACATCCAACATCTCCAACACCTACACCACCTCCAACAGCTCTAACACCTTCACCACCTCCATCTCCAACACCTACACCACATCCAACATCTCCAACACCTACACCACCTCTAACTTCTCCACCACCTACACCACCTCCAATATCTCCACCACCTACACCATATCCAACATCTCCACCACCTCCAACAGCTCTTACACCTTCACCACCTCTACCACCTCCAAAAGCTCTAACACCTTCACCACCTACACCACCTCCAACATCTCCACCAACTTCAAAATATTCTCTACCTATACAACCTCTAACATCTCCAACACCTCCAACATCTACAACACCTTCACCACCTCCAACACCTTCACCACCTCCATCTCCAACATCTCCACCACCCCCAACACCTCCACTACTTCCAACACACATTCTACCTGGATAAACACCTCTGTCCTCACTCACCTTCCCAAAGCTTTACTCTATCAGCACAACTGACACATGTGAGACTGAGGGACACTGGGGGACTGTGAGGGACGCTAAGGGATGCTGAGGGACAGTGAGGGACAGTGAGGGACACTGGGGGATGCTGAGGGACAGTGAGGGACACTGGGGGATATTAAAGGACTTGTTTAACCCTGAACTCGACCCTGATGATGTCACATGGAGTTTACTTCTACACAACCCTGTGTGTGGATCAGAGTGCGACACTAGGTGTGTTCATTCAACAAAACATTAGTGTGTGTATATGTGTGTGTGTGTGTTTTCTCATTAACCCAGTGTGAGGCGCGCTGAGTAACCATGCGCAACTGACCAGCTCTCCCTGAGAGCACTAATGTTACACACACACACACACACACACACACACACACACACACACACACACACACACACACACACACACATACTTTCATCTCTGTGACCCATATTTCCTAATAAAAGGTCATTTAAAGTCATGATCATCGGAGAACATGTGACCATTAAAGCCTGAGAGCCGTAGAGTCACCAGAATTCCAGACACAGGAGATGTTTAGGATAAATTCTATTCTATTCTACTGAATAGAAGCAAAAGAAGAAGAAAAAAAGGAGAATAGGAAGAAAAAGTAGAAGATAAAGGAGAGGAAAGAGAAGAAAAAAGAACAGAGGGAGTAGGAGGAAAAGAAGCCCCACGCTAGGTTTCTTCTCACCAGTTCAGGCAGGTAGAAGATCTCGGGGGCAGTGGTGCAGATTCCTAGCCCACTCGGCAGGTTGGCCATCGCTGTCGCTGTCGCCGCTGCCATGTGCCTTCGCTCGCACTCTAACGGAGTCTCGGAGTAACGGGGACAGGAGAAGTGTCTCAGAGTGAAGCCCTGCACCTGCACCTGCAACCTGCACCTGAAATACCGGTCTGTGCACACACTACTTCCCTCCGGGCACTACTCTGTGTGTATGTGTGTGTGTGTGTGTGTGTGTGTGTGTGTGTGTGTGTGTGTGTGTGTGTGTGTGATTACGGAAGGCCGACAAGGTCAAAATTTTCAATACGACCTCCCCCCCCCTCCCTCGTTCTTCCCCCCTCCCTCTCTCTCCCGCCCCCTCTCTTCATTTCTCTCTCTCTCTCTCTCTCTCTCTCTCTCTCTCTCTCACTCTCTCTCTCTCTCCCTCCCTCCCTTTCAACAGGCTCACATGGTGTTACTAGACAAAAGAAAGTATTTATCAGTATCAAGTCTTGCATTTTTCTTCGCCGTATCTTCAGTGATGTTCTACCTGAACCAGTCCACCTCTGTATCCCATCATTAAGTGCAGTAGATCAGAGCTGCATCACACACAGGATCTCATCCAGTCACAATGAACATCATCACTAAAGCAACAAACACGATCACAATTCCTGGGCTTTCCTGGGGATTTGAAATGAAGGCAAATTGTGTGGTTTTGTGCAAATTCTAAAGGAAAGAAAACACAAAAATATAAACAGTTCATGCAAACGTTTAACAACAGTTTTGAACTGTTTTGGTGACCTTTTCTCACCATGTCCAGCTTTTACTGTAAAGTCCGTCTTGTAAAAGTCCTTGAAAGTGTATCTGTGACCAAATCAGTTTCTTCTTCTCTATCAGTTGTTGTGGAATGAAAAAAACATCTGAATATATTTGAGATTTAAGTTTTTTTAGATTAAGATTAAAAAAATATGAATATATTAATGATTGAGAAGTTTGCGGTTAGTGAGCTCTGACTAGTGATGCTCTCTGACCATCCAATCAAAGGAAGTGAAACTGCTGATGTTATTGTACACCTGTTAGATGACCCATGTGTCACCACCTCACAATTTGATTAGTTAAAGCCACAGCCTTCAAGCAACATGGATTTGAAGGTACCAAGAGCTCACGCTGTTCATTTCTGCTGGCCTTATGGCAGGTAGATTCCTTTGACCCCAGCAACATGTGATGTGACAGCTGAAATCTGATTGGATAGAAAAAAAACATATGCACTGTATATATGAAAAATAAAATAAACTAGGACATTTCACAAGAACACCAGGGAACTTACCTTCAGTTTCAACTCACTTTCCATAGGTCAATTCTTAATTCATCACTAACCACATCTGAGATCAAACTCCACATCCAGGATCTTCTCATTATGGTGTGGATGTTCTGGTAGTTATGGTTCTTTAAAACACTTCCGGTGACGTAGCTTCCTGTGTTTGACTTGTTTGCCGCGAGTTCCGTGTTTGTATTTCTGTTGGCGTTTTCAAACTAAACTTTACTATTTATCTTTCCTTTTTCCTCCTTAAATAATCCTGAATTGTTTTTTGTCTTCCTGACTTGTGTCTGTAACTCGTTAACTCGAATATCACCAGTATTGACTACATTCATTGCCTCTCACTTTATCATAACTCTCACACTTTATCTGAACTCTATTCGCTATTATAAACACGTTGGTTGTGTGTCTGACTTTGAGCACAGGTGAGGACTCGTTCGAGTTGCAAACGGTGGCGTTGAAGATGGAGGCTTTGGAGAAACAGATTCGCGAGCTGCATGTAAAGCATGCCCAGCTGCGAGAGCGGGAAGCAGCGCTGGAAACATCCTGGGCGGACGCTCACTCTTCCCAGGTAAATTCCTGGGTTGAACCTAACGCTCCCAGCACCTCAACTCCGGCGTGTTTCCCTGCCCAGGCCCAGCGCACCTACAACTCCGCGTGTTTCTCTGCCCAGGCCCAGCGCACCTACAACGCGGCCCACCCAGGTATCGTTCACTCCGGCACCGGTGCACCACTGACCCTGGATGCTGCAGCAGCGGAAGCCGCGAGCCAAGCCCCAGTCGAGGACGTCTCCCCCGCCACCACCGGATTTCGAGATCTCGACCGAGAACCGTTTCGCCCCTCTCCGTGAGACGGAACGCGATACTGTGATGCTCGGAGATTCCATCGTCTGGCATGTCCGCGCTACCGGAGCCAATGGTAAGGTGCATACTGTTTTCCTGGTGCTCGTGTTCTCAATGGCACTGCGCAGGTTCCTGCGATTCTAAATGAGAACTTTGAAGCTGTTGTTCTGTTGATGCCAGAACAAATGACACCAGGCTGAGGCAAACGGAGATCTTAAAGAGGGATTTCAGGATCCTGGTGGAGACCGACGCAGCACATCGCCCCCAAAAAGAAGATCATAGTGTCAGGACCTCTTCCCACTTACCAGCGAGGGGTGAGAAGTTTAGTAGACTTTTAGCACTAAATGAATGGTTACAGTCATGGTGTCGAGAGCAAAAACTTCTCTTTATTAATAACTGGAACTGTTTCTGGGAGCGTCCTAGGTTCTTCCGCCCTGATGGCCTGCACCCCAGCAGAGTTGGAGCAGCAGTGCTATCAGATAACATCTCTAGGATACTTCACACCATCTGACTGGTAAGACATCAGGAAATCTTCAACTATGAGAACACGCATACAACAGACCAAATAGTTACAAGTGAGCACACAGCCCAGTTTATAGAAACCGTATCTATTCCTCGTGTTGTAAAGCCAAGAATTAAATACACAAGATCCAGAAATAATCTTATGGGGCAACCATTTATAGTGCCTCTCTTAATGTTAGTCAGATATTAGAATTCAGCTTTAAATCATTTGAAGTGCTCGTCCTTAAAGTTGTACTTTCAGACATGCATAGAAAACTCGCTCTGGTCACCGTGTACAGACCCCCAGGACCCTACGCTGATTTTCTTCAAGAGTTTGCTTGTTTTCTATCAGACCTCTTGATCACTTTTGATAAAGTGCTGCTTGTAGGAGATTTTAATATTCATGTAGATGATGTAAACGATGCTCTGGGATTATCATTTGTCGACTTATTAAACTCTTTTGGGGTTAAACAAAACGTCACCGGACCAACTCATCGCTTTAACCACACACTAGACTTATTAATATCCCACAGAGCAGACGTCACTGATATAGATATTGTAGCGAATGGGAGAGAAGAGGGAAAAACCATTGACAAAAATAAAATGAGTATATAGTTTGAATAACAGTTTGCCCGCATTTTCCAAGATTATATGTAGCGAATTTAGCTCGCAAAGAAAGGAAATATTCATAAGTAATTATAACTGGTTATAGTTACTCCTAAATATTTAAGTTAAGTTGAAATTGACGGTAATGGAATTAACGTTACACTTATTTGGTCTGTTCGTCCGGGGAACAGACAGTATAATCTTTATTAATTCTATAAAAGAGGTATCTCCCCGGCTGAGAAAGACGCGACCCCCTTTACTTTATACCGTACAATTTATAGAGCATGTAGTTCAGATCAAATGTTGCTGGAATCTTAAAATTTGAGCGGCGGTCAGAGACAATCACTTATGAAAAATTATGGCGTTTATTGAATGAGACAAACACAACATAAAACTACACAAACAAACCAAAAGAAGTAAAGAAAACAAGAATGAAAGTAAAAATAAACAAAAGTTAAAATTAGGAAAAGCAGGAAAAGAAGAAAGGAGAGAAAGAAAGGAAAGGAATGGCAAGCTTAAGCTTCAAAATTAATCACACCCTAACTGAGAAATCGTCACAGAAATTTAAATTCACCTAAAGATTCAATAAAGGGGTTCACACTTAAATACGCATCTAAATTGGTTGGTAAAACGATTACTTGCATTGGCTTGTTGCACAAGAGTCCAGATGCGACGAAGAGATCTTTGAAGAGTCAGTTAGAATGAAGTCAGATGTTCTTCCAGGTTCTTCTGAAGATCAGAGCAGTTGTTGTTCTTGAAAAGTGAAGCTTGCCGGAAGATCTTGGAGGAAGGGAGAGTCGTTTCCAAACAGTTCCAAACGTCTGATCCTCCCCTCGGGCCCTTCCCTCAAGCAGGCGAGTTGACTTGACCAGGCTGACTGACTGAGTTGAAGATAAAGCTTGCTGGAAGATCTCAAAAGGTTTCTCGAAGAGTCGCTGCTGGGCTGTTCTAAGCGTCCGACTCTCCGGGCCTTCGGGCCCCGGGGGTCCGAGCCTTTCCAGTCGAGCCGAGTGAGCGAGCTTGCTTTACTTGACTGACTAGTTGGGTTCAAGATGTTTTAAAGGTCCTGAACCCCACCCATCTTTGGGGAAATGGCCAATGCTATGGCCTGAGATTTTGGAGAGAGAAACTCCCTTTGTTCATGCGTTTGTGGGCATGGTTTCTGGGTTATACTTGCTTTGAAGAACTTAAAGTTTTATCCAAAGTGTATCAAAACAGTATGGTACATTTTATGATCAAATAAAATGCACCATTGTTTACAAAATAAGGAACAGATCATTTTGGTGATCATTTTGATATTAGACATGGAAAGCAAGGACAGCATTAACACAGAGGTACATTACATACCAGTTCACATTTAACATATTATTAACATACCAATATTTAAGGTATAACTTTGTTAATACAATGTTATAGTCAGGTATATAAAATGCCCCTTGTTAGGAAAATAAAGAAAAGATAATTTTATGTCGACTTTAACATCAAGCCTTAACAGAACAGACAGCGTTAAAACAGATGTACACTGTACATCCAGTATTTAAGGTGTAACTTATGTTAATACAACATTAGATTCTAGTGTATACACTGCACCCTTGTTAGGAAAGAAAGAAAAAAGAGAAGATCATTTTAAATCAACTTTGGAATCAAAAAGAAGAGACACATTAAAACAGAGGTATATTACTAAACCTTTTAGAGTGTAACTATTATTGAGGTAGAGTTAAACACTTTCTTTATTTATAGGAGAAGATACAAACAAGATGTATGTTTGTGTCATGTGAAATGGGACATTCTATTTATTATTTAATTAATAAAATAATGCTCCCTTTTGGTGTGTGTGTGTGTCTGTATATGTGTGTGTCACAAACAAACGTACTAGGGCCGAATTCCGAGAGTGAATTGTTTTATGGTTTGAGGTCCCCTGTGGAGTCAACCAGAGAGGCCAGGGGGTTATCTGGCTTTTGGGGTGGTGTATATACACTGGCGATCAAAATTAGAGAACAATTTATAAACAATTAAACAATTCTGAAATAATGTCATCTTCACTGCTCAACAGTTAAAGGAGTTTTTGTCCTGTCTATAAAATAACTAAGGCATTTCCAAAAAAAAAAAAGATTTTGTAGAAAACACTGATCAAAATTAGAACAATGACTGTAGCATGGAAAAAGATTACAATTCAATTTAATTTCAATTCATTTTTATTTGTGTAGCGCTTTTAACAATGAACATTGTCTCAAAGCAGCTTTACACAGATAATGTGGTGATTAAAAGTAAATATGTTCTTTGTAAGTAAGTTTGTCCCTGATGAGCAACTGTGGCAAGGAAAAACTCCCCGAGATGGCATAAGGAAGAAACCTTGAGAGGAACCAGACTCAAGAGGGAACCCATCCTCATCTGGGTTGCACCAAATGTCCATTTGAAGCAGATATACAAAGTTGCGGGGTACAGTGATGACGATCAGAAGCAAACTGCACTCCCGAGTCAGTGTAGGAGACTGTTGACATTAACTACAGTCCAATCCATCCTCAAAGCTCCCGTTCTTACTTCGGAATTTCATGGAACCACCCAAGGTGTTGATGAGAAACTGTCCCAAGCTGCACAGAGTGGCCTCCAGTCGAAGAGAACAGGTGGTGGTAGCTCAGTGGTTAAGGCATTGGACAATGGATCGGAAGGTCACAGGTTCAAATCCCACAACCACCGAGCTGCCACTGTTGGGCCCTTGAGCAAGACCCTTAACTCTTCCCTGCTCAGTTGTAAGTCACTCTGGATAAGGGCGTCTGCCAAATGCCGTAAATGTAAATGTAAATGGAAGATGCACAGAGGGGAGAGGGGCAGGAACAGTGGTCACTGGAGCCTCAGGAGCATGTTTAACTCGACCGAGAGAGAGAGAGAGAGAGAGAGACAGAGAAGAGAAGGATATGAATTATTAAGTGTCCTTATTGTTGTATGAAAGTTAATGTCACTGTGCAGCTTGGACTCCAGCAAGACTCGCTATGGCAGCATAACTAAAAGGGAGGACCAGAAGGTCACACAGACATGAGGATCTCTGGGATAAGAGAAGACCCACCACACCACCTTCAACAAACCTGAGTGAACGTGTGAGAGTGAGGAGACGACAGCACACATACAACAATATTTTCTGAAGGTTACAACAGTCAGCAATTAGTAGGAAGTGTACAGGCCTCTGCTCTGAATGACATCCATTGTCCATTCCAAGATGGCGGCGCGGCAGTAGTTCGCAGTGGCCTCTCCGGATCCAAAAATGGTGCTTTCACCATATTTAGCATGACCCTTCACAATACATGGACACCAGAGTCAGCTGTGTTCATGTGTACGACCACCAGACACTGCTACGGTACAGGCATCATGCAACCAACAATCTGCATGATGATATCAACAACCTTCGCGACCTCGGCTTGCTACGACCTCGGCCATAAAGACCAGGCCCCCAGCCCTCGGTGTTACCCGATGCCGGTGGCCGGGAGAGGGGACGTCGGAAGCGCTGCTCGAGGATGCGGAAGCGCGGCAAGCGGGCGGGTGTCCGTGCTAGGCTAAATGCTAACCCTAGCCGGCTGGCTCTCCCGTCCATTTTTCTTTCTAACGTCTGCTCCCTGGATAATAAACTGGACTACATCCGACTCCAGCGAACCACACGGCGAGAGTTTAGAGACTATTGCGTCTTTGTTTTCACGGAGACGTGGCTCAGTGACAGAGTTCCAGAAGCCGCCATCCAGCTAGACAGGCTAACCGTGTTTCGAGCCGACAGAAAGCAGCTCTGTGCGGTGACTCGCGGTGGTGGCGTGTGTGTTTATATCAACACGGAATGGTGTAAGAACTCTGTGCTTGTTTCTCGCTACTGCTCATCGCTAGTGGAGTTTGTGACTGTTAGATGCAGACCTTTTTATTTACCACGGGAATTCACCACTGTTTACATCGCCGGAGTGTACATTCCTCCCAGTGCTAATGCTAAGGAGGCACTGTGTGAACTCTACGGCGCTATTAGCGACCTGCAGAATGCTCACCCCAACGGATTGTTTATTATCGCCGGAGATTTCAACCGTGTGAATCTCAGGACTGTGCCTAAAATCCATCAGCATGTGGACTTTGCAACGAGAGGAGCGAACACGCTGGATCTTGTTTACACAAACATCCCCGGCGCGTATCGTGCGGAGCCCCGCCCCCATCTCGGATACTCAGACCACAGCTCTGTTATGCTAATTCCAGCATACAGACCGCTCGTCAGACGCTCTAAACCGGTTCTGAAACAGGTGAAAACCTGGCCAGAAGGAGCTACTTCTGCTCTTCAGAACTGTTTTGAGTGCACTGACTGGGACATGTTTAGAGAGGCTGCAACCAATGGTGATTCCATCAACTTGGAGGAGTACACGTCATCAGTGACCAGCTACATCAGCAAGTGCGTTGATGATGTGACCATCTCCAAGACCATCACTACACGCTCCAACCAGAAACCGTGGATGACTGCAAATGTGCATGCGCTGCTGAAACAAAGAGACTCTGCCTTCAAGAAAGGGAACAAGATGGCCTTAAACAGCAAGGGCTAAACTGTCTGGTGCCATCAGAGAGGCGAAGCGCGCACACGTGAAGAAAATCCACAACCACTTCCAGGACAGCGGAGACACCCGGGGCATGTGGCAGGGCATCCAGGCGATCACAAATTACAAGACAACATCACCTGCTTGTGACCGTGACCCCTCCCTCCCAGATGTGCTGAACGACTTCTACGCCCGGTTTGAGGTGCAGAACAATGTGAAGGCGAGGAAGACCACCCCTCCTCCCACTGACCAGTTGCTCTGTCTAACCACAGCTGAAGTGAGGAAAACTCTATGCAGAGTTAACCCAAGGAAGTCTGCTGGACCAGACAACATTCCTGGCAGAGTGCTCAGGGAATGTGCAGAACAGCTAGCAGATGCCTTCATTAAACATCTTCAACATCTCCCTGAGCAGCAACGTTGTTCCCACGTGCCTCAAGACAACGACCATTGTTGCCGAAGAAATCTACTGTCTCCTGCCTCAATGACTATCGTCCCGTCGCGCTCACACCCATTGTGATGAAGTGCTTCGAGAGGCTTGTCATGAGGCACATTAAGACACAGCTTCCACCCTCCCTGGACCCCATGCAGTTTGCGTATCGTCCAAACCGTTTCACGGACGATGCTATCTCCACAACCCTCCTTCTGGCCCTCACCCACCTGGATAACAACTCATATGTATGAATGCTGTTCATTGACTTCAGCTCAGCATTCAACACAATCATTCCTCAGCACCTGATCGAGAAGTTGAACCTTCTGGGCCTGAAGACCTCCCTCTGTAACTGGATCCTGGACTTCCTGACTGGGAGACCTCAGTCAGTCCGGATCGGAAACAGCATCTCCAGCACCACCACACTGAGCACTGGGGCCCCCTGGGCTGTGTGCTCAGCCCACTGCTGTTCACTCTGCTGACTCACGACTGTGTAGCAATGCACAGCTCGAACCACATCATCAAGTTTGCTGATGACACGACCGTGGTGGGTCTAATCAGCAAGAACGAAGAGTCAGCATATAGAGAGGAGGTGCAACGGTTAACAGCCTGGTGTGGAGCAAACAACCTGTCTCTGAACGTGGACAAAATGAAAGAGATGGTTGTGGACTTCAGGAGAGCACAGAGTGACCAATCTCCACTGATTATTGATGGATCCTCATTGGAGATCGTCAAGAGCACCAAATTCCTTGGTGTTCATCTGGCAGACGACCTCACCTGGTTACTCAACACCAGCTCCATCACAGAGAAAGCCCAGCAGCGTCTCTACTTCCTGAGAAGGCCGAGGAAAACCCACCTCCCTCCCCCCATCCTGACCATGTTCTACAGAGGGACCATTGAGAGCATCTTGAGCAGCTGCATCACTGCCTGGTTTGGGAACTGCACCGTCACCAACCGCAAGACCCTACAGAGGATAGTGAGGACAGCTGAGAAGATCATCGGAGTCTCTCTTCCCTCTATCATGGACATTTACACCACACGCTGCATCCACAAAGCACACAGCATTATGGATGACCACACACACCCGTCAAACACACTTTTTACCCTCCTGCCATCAGGAAAACGGTTCCGAAGCATTCGGGCCGCCACAACAAGACTGCAACAGTTTCTTTCCACAAGCCATCAGGCTTCTCAATACACAGAAATGAAACGGAACTCTCTCACACACACACACACACACACACACACACACACACACACACACACACACACACACACACACACACACACTTCCTCAAATGTGTGTTACTAAACTGTACAATTTTCCCGGACTTAACACTTAACACACACTCATCACTCATCTCAATCCATTCCACCACCATTCATTTATTTATTATTTATTATTCTCAACCGTACCACACTCTTAACTGCTGTTTTTTGCACATTTATCATTTATTACTGTATTATACTGTTTACATGCTGGTTTTTTTTGCACCTTTGACTGCTGCTGTATTTTTGCACTACATTGTTCTGTTTATACTCACTTCCGGGGTATAGTTTTTAGTTTGTATAGTTTTTACAGTCTTCTCGTACAGTACCGTATAATCAAGTATACAGTAGGTTTACTGGTCAGCGCTATATTGGGTTTTGTGTCTTGTCTTGTGTCGTCTGTCTGCACTGTCTGTCTGCACTGTTTGCACTCGGTTGCACTCGATGCACTTTATGTAGCTTGTGTTGTAGCTCTATGTTGTTTTGTTTGCTGTTGTTTAGTGTAGCACCAGGGTTCCGGAGGAACGTTGTCTGGTTTTTACTGTGTACCACTGTGTATAGTAGAAATGACAATAAAAGCCTCTTGACTTGACTTGACTTGACTTCAGCACATCTGCGGCCACAGGACAGCACTAGTCTCTCACAATGCTCTGGTGTGATTTTGGTCCACTCTTCTTCCAGTCTCCTCCACAGTTCGGTGACTGTAGTGGGTTTCTTGGTTGTAACTTTGTCACCAAGGATTTTCCAGAGGTTCTCTATTGGGTTGAGATCAGGACTCTGGGCAGGCCATGTCATTATTTAAATGTTTTCAGTTTCAAGGAACTGCTTTACCCGTTTTGCTGTGTGACATGGAGCGTTGTCCTGCATGAACACTGCGGGCTGATTGGGTGATGAACGCAGGGAAGGAACCATATGTTGTTGAAGAAGGTTCTGATAAACATTTGCATTCACTCTGCCATGTAGCTGTATAAGAGGTCCAACTCCTGCTGCAGAAAACATGCCCCAAACCATGACACTTCCTCCTCCACTTTTCACTGACTTCTTTACACACTTTGCGTTCAGTCTTTCTCCAGTTTGTCGCCAAACATAATGTTTCCCATCGGACACAAATAAATTAAACTTGCTTTTATCACTGAAGTGAACTTTGGACCAGTTCTCCTCTGTCCACACAACATGCTCCTCAGCAAAGCTTAGTCTAGGCTTTTGATTCTTTCTGCTAATGAGAGGTTTGGTCACTGCAGAGTGGGCTTTCAGTCCAAATGCTCTCAAACGACGAGACACTGTATGACGAGACAGATCCTTACCTTTTTCAGCGCTGAACTGATAAGCAATTCCAGCTGCAGTGTGGAAACGATTGCCCATTGAGATCCTCCTCAGTGTCCTGTCCTCTCTTGTATTTGTCTTCTGTGGACGACCAGCCTTCTTGGCGGACTTGAATGAGTTTGTGATGTAAAGATTCAATATTCTTGAAATCACAGATTTGGAACGACCAACTTGTCTTGCTATGGCTGATAGGGTCATCCCTCTGTCCTTCATCTGGACATCCTGCTGCCAGAGGCTTTCAGTTACTTTAGAACGGCCCATTATCTTGCAGAGTCAGTGAAACTGGAAGTTAGGCTGCCAGTTAAATAGAGGTTTACAGATAAATTTAGGAAAATTAGCACCAGGTACCAGATTAACACCAATAACTGGGAGGTATCTGAAAGTGTTCTCTAATTTTGATCAGTGTGTTTTCTGGAAAATAATGTTTTTTTTGGAAATGCCTTAGTTATTTTGTAGAAAAGGTGCTCTGGTAACATGGTATAGACAGGACAAAAACTCCTTCAACTGTTGAGCAGTGAAGATCACATTATTTCAGAATTGTTCAATTGTTTATAAATTGTTCTCTAATTTTGATCACCAGTGTATGTGTGTATGTGTGTGTGTGTGTGTGTGTGTGTGTGTGTGTGTGTGTATACTGTGTAAGGTATGGAGACTGGCTTGTGTTATCAGTTGAATGCTGCTTATCAGCTGGAAAGGGTCAGGGCTTTGTGTCTTCCGGGGTGGGGGTGTGACACTGTGGAATACACAACCTCCAATAAAAGTGTAAGCTGTGATGCTCACCTTTGATTGAGATGTACAGTTGAAACCAGATATTTACATACACTTCAGAAAAAAAACACAAAAACTTTTATTTCTTTAATTCAATTCATTTTTATTTGTATAGCGCTTTTAACAAAGAACATTGTCTCAAAGCAGCTTTACACAGATAATGTGGTGATTAAAAGTAAATATGTTCTTTGTAAGTAAGTTTGTCCCTGATGAGCAACTGTGGCAAGGAAAAACTCCCCGAGATGGCATAAGGAAGAAACCTTGAGAGGAACCAGACTCAAGAGGGAACCCATCCTCATCTGGGTTGCACCGAATGTCCATTTGAAGCAGATATACAATGTTGCGGGGTACAGTGATGATGATCAGAAGCAAACTGCACTCCCGAGTCAGTGCAGGAGACCGGCGACACCAACTACAGTCCAATCCGTCCTCAAAGCACCCGTTCTTACTCCGGAATTTCATGGAACCACCCAAGGCGTTGATGAGAAACCGTCCCAAGCTGCACAGAGTTTCCTCCAGTCGAAGAGAACACTATCCAGAGGCAGACCTGGACGAAGTGGGAAGATCCACGGAGGGGAGAGGGGCAGGAACAGTGGTCACTGGAGCCTCAGGAGCATGTTGAACTCGACCAAGAGAGAGAGAGAGAGAGAGAAGAGGGTGACAGGAAGAGAAGGATATGGATTATTAAGTGTCCTTATTGTTGTATGAAAGTTAATGTCACTGTGCAGTTTGGACTCCGGCAAGACTCGCTATGGCAGCATAACTAAAAGGGTGAACCAGAAGGTAACACAGACATGAGCGATCTCTGAGATAAGAGACGACCCACCACACCACCATCAACAAACCTGAGTGAACGTGTGAATGTGAGGGGACGACAGCATCCAAATATCCCAGTTCACCAAACACTCTATGTCCATGTTCCCTCCAGATCTGAGCCTTTACCTAAGAAAAAAATCTACTGATCAAAGGTTTGACTAAATAAATATGTGTTCAGCCTCGACTTGAACACTGAGACTGTGTCTGAGTCCCGAACACTGGTTGGAAGGCTGTTCCATAACTGTGGGGCTTTATAAGAGAAAGATCTGCCCCCTGCTGGAGTCTTCATTATTTGAGGAACCAACAAATAGCCTGCACCTTTTGATCTAAGTAGGCGTGGAGGATCATCCTGGTACAGAAGTTCACTCAGATACTGCGGCGTGAGAGCGTTAAGTGCTTTATACGTCAGCAGTAGTATTTTATAATCAATGCGAGATTTAATTGGGAGCAGTGTAGATGATTAAAACAGGGGTGATGTGGTCATATTTCCTAGATCTAGTGAGGACCCTTGCTGCTGCATTCTGGACTAACTGAAGCTTATTTATGCACTTACTCCAACACCCAGACAGTAAAGCGTTACAGTAGTCTAATCTAGAAGTAACAAAAGCATGAACTAGTTTTTCTGCATCCTGTAACAACATCATATTTCTAATTTTAGCAATATTTCTAAGGTGAAAGAAGGAGATCCTGGTGATATTATTCACGTGAGACTCAAAGGAAAAACTCGGTCAATAATCACACCGAGGTCTTTGACTGCTGTACACACTGAAACAGAAACACCATCTAGAGATGCTACAGAATCAGAAAGTTTACTTCTAGCTGCATGTGGTCCTAGTAAAAGTACTTCCGTCTTATCTGAGTTCAGCAGAAGAAAGTTATCAAGCATCCACTGTCTAATGTCCTTTACACACTTCTCAACACTGTTTAGCTGATCTCTCTCATCTGGCTTTGCTGAAATATACAGCTGTGTGTCATCAGCATAGCAATGGAAGCGAATCCCATGTTTATGAATAATTTCACCAAGAGGCAGCATATATAAAGAGAAAAGCAGAGGGCCTAAGACAGATCCTTGAGAAACAGCAAACTTTACCTCATAGAGTGTGGAGAACTCACCATTTACATCAACAAACTGATAGCGATCAGTCAAATAAGACCTGAGCCAAGAGAGAGCTGTTCCCTTTATTCCAACAACGTTCTCAAGTCTAGCAAGCAGTATAGTGTGATCAATGGTGTCAAAAGCTGCACTGAGGTCGAGCAAAACAAGTAAGGAGACAAAACCCTGATCAGAGGCCAATAACAGGTCATTTACCACCTTAACTAGCGCCGTCTCTGTGCTATGATGAGGCCGAAATCCTGACTGATACATTTCAAAAATGTTATTCACAAGTAGATGTGAGCAGAACTGCTGTGCTACAACCTTTTCTAAAATTTTGGATATAAAGGGAAGATTTGATATCGGTCTGTAGTTTTACAACTGACATGGGTCAAGGTCAGGTTTCTTAATAAGGGGGTGGATAACTGCCAGTTTGAAGGATTTAGTTACATAACCAGCGCTAATGGAAGAGTTTATTATTTTAAAACAGGTTCAATTACCTCTGGAATGATCTGTTTAAAGAAACTTGTAGGCGAGGGATCGAGAATGCAGGTTGATGATTTTGATGAGGAAATTAAAGAAATTAAGTCATTCTCATGAATAGGAGTGAAGCTTTGTAGTTGATTGTCTGCTATAATTACGCTGCTGTCTACAGGGTTACTTGTAAAATAATTTGGATTTATATTAACCGTCTGGATTTCTTGCCTGATGTTTTCAATTTTATTATTAAAAAAGTTCATGAAATCATTACTACCTATTGATGGTGTGCATGTGAACCCAGCCATTATGGATGCACAAGCCAGTGCACTCTTAGTGCCGGTCCCAAGCCCGGGTAAATGTGGAGGGTTGCGTTAGGAAGGGCATCCAGCATAAAAACATGTGCCAAATCAAATATGCGGATCACAAATGATAATTTCATACCGGATCAGTCGAGGCCCGGGTTAACAATGACCGCCACAGGTATCGTTAGCCGACAGGGTACCAGTGGAAATTGGGCTACTGTTGGCCGAAGGAGGAGAAGGAGAGGAGGAAGACGTCTACAGAGACAGCAGGGAAAGGAGCAGTGGAGGAAAGTGGAGGTTAGGGTTGGTACTTTAAATGTTGGTACTATGACTGGTAAAGGGAGAGAGGGAGCTGATATGATGGAGAGGAGAAAGGTAGAGATGTTGTGTGTTCAGGAGACCAAGTGGAAAGGGAGTAAGAGCAGGAACATTGGAGGTGTTTAAACTGTTCTATCATGGTGTGGATGGAAAGAGAAATGGTGTAGGGGGGATTCTGAAGGAAGAGTACAGTAAGAGTGTAGTGGAGGTGAAGAGAGTTTCTGATAGGGTGATGATCATGAAGGTGGAAGTTGAAGGGATGATGATAAATGTCATCAGTGCCTATGCTCCACAAGTGGGCTGTGAGATGGAGGAGAAGGAAAAATTCTGGAGTGAGTTAGATGAAGTGGTAGATGGTGTACCTAGGAAAGAACGGTTGGTGATTGGTGCAGACTTTAATGGGCATGTAGGTGAAGGGAACATAGGTGATGAGGAGGTGATGGGTAGGTATAGTTTTATGGAGAGGAATGTGGAAGGGCAGATGGTGGTAGATTTTGCTAAAAGGATGGAAATGGCAGTGGTGAACACGTATTTTAAGAAGAAGGAGGATCATAGGGTGATGTATAAGAGTGGAGGAAGGTGCACACAGGTGGACTATGTGCTATGCAGGAGATGCAACCTGAAGGAGATTGGAGACTGTAAGGTGATGGCAGGGGACAGTGTAGCTAGACAGCATCAGATGGTGGTCTGTAGGATGGTTTTGGAGGTGAAGAAGAAGAGAAGGAGAGTGAGGACTGAAAGAAGAATAAGATGGTGGAAACTTAAGGAGGAAGAGTGTAGTGTGAGGTTCAGGGAAGAGGTCAGAGAGAGGCTCAGTGGTGTTAAGGAGGTGTTGGATGATTGGGCAAATACTGCAGGAGTGATGAGGGAGGCAGCTAGAAAGTACTTGGTGTGACATCTGGAAATAGAAAGCAAGACAAGGAGACGTGGTGGTGGAATGAGGAAGTGCAGGAGAGCATAAGGAGAAAGAGGTTGGTAAAACAGAAGTGGGATTGACAGTGTGATGAGAAAAGTAGGCAGGAGAACAAGGAGATGCAGCAGCAGGTGAAGAGGGATGTGGCAAAAGCCAAGGAAAAGGCATATGAGGAGCTGTATGAGAGGTTGGACACTAAGGAAGGAGAAAAGGATTTATACCGATTGGCCAGGGAGAGGGACCGAGCTGGGAAGGATGTACTGCAAGTTAGAGCAATAAAGGATGGAGAGGGAAATGTGTTGACATGTGTTGAGGACAGTGTGTTGAGAAGGTGGAGGGAGTATTTTGAGCAGCTGATGAATGAGGAAAATCAGAGAAAGAGAAGGTTGGACGATGTGGAGTTGGTGAAGCAGGATGTAGATAGGATTAGTAAGGAGGAAGTGAGAGCAGCAATTAAGAGGATGAAGAGTGGAAAGTCGGTTGGACCAGATGACATACCGGTAGAAGCGTGGAGATGTTTAGGAGAGATGGCAGTGGAGTTTTTGACCAGATTGTTTAACAGGATTTTGGAAGGTGAGAAGATGCCTGAGGAATGGAGAAGAAGTGTGCTGGTACTGATCTTTAAGCATAAAGGAGATGTGCAGTCTTGCAGTAACTACAGGGGAATTAAGTTGATCAGTCACACCATGAAGTTATGGGAAAGAGTAGTGGAAGCCAGGCTGAGAGAAGAGGTGACCATCTGTGAAGTATGGTTTCATGCCGAGGAAGAGCACCACAGATGCCTTATTTGCTTTGAGGATGTTGATGGAGAAGTATAGAGAAGGCCAGAAGGAATTGCATTGTGTATTTGTGGATTTAGAGAAAGCGTACGACAAGAGGGGAGTTGTGGTATTGTATGAGGAAGTCTGGTGTGTCAGAAAAGTATGTGAGGGTGGTGCAGGACATGTATGAGGACAGTGTGACGGCAGTGAAGTGTGCAGTAGGTACGACTGACTGGTTCAGGGTGAAGGTTGGACTGCATCAAGGATCGGCCCTGAGCCCTTTCCTGTTTGCAGTGGTGATGGACAGGTTGACGGACGAGGTCAGACAGGAGTCTCTGTGGACTATGATGTTTGCGGATGATATTGTGATTTGTTGTGAGAGTAGGGAGCAGGTTGAGAAGAGCCTGGAGAGGTGGAGATATGCGCTGGAGAGAAGGGGAATGAAACTCAGTAGAAGTAAGACAGAATACATGTGTGTGAATGAGAGGGAGGGCAGTGGAGTGATGCGGTTGCAGGGAGAAGAGCTGGAGAAGGTGGAGGAGTTCAGGTACCTGGGTTTAACAGTGCAAAGTAATGGAGAGTGTGTTAAAGAAGTGAAGAAAAGAGTGCAGGCAGGGTGGAGTGGGTGGAGAAGAGTGACAGGAGTGATTTGTGATAGTAGGGTATCTGCAAAAATGAAAGGGAAAGTTTATAGGACTGTGGTGAGACCTGCGATGTTGTATGGTTTAGAGACAGTGGCATTGAGTAGAAGACAGGAAGTGGAGCTTGAGGTAGCAGAGCTGAAGATGTTAAGGTTTTCGTTGGGAGTGACGAGGATGGACAAGATTAGAAATGAGTTTATTAGAGGGACACCGCATGTAGGATGTTTTGGTGACAAGGTGAGGGAGGTGGGATTGAGATGGTTTGGACATGTGCAAAGGAGGGACATGATTATATTGGTAGGAGAATGCTGAGGATGGAGCACCAGGTAGGAGGAAAAGAGGAAGGCCAAGGAGGAGGTTTATGGATGTGGTGAGGGAAGACATGCAGGTAGTTGGTGTGAAAGAGGCAGATGTAGAGGACAGGGTGGTATGGAGACGGATGATCCGCTGTGGCGACCCCTAATGGGAGCAGCCGAAAGAAGAAGAAGAAGATGGTGTGCATGTGAGTGCAGTGCTTTTATTCCCTGTTAATTTTGCTACTGTGCTGAATAAAAATCTAGGACTGTGCTTGTTATTTTCTATGAGGGAGGAGAAATATGCTGATCAGCAGCACTAAGAGATATTCTATAATTTAAGAGGCTCTCCTTCCATGCTATTTGAAATACTGTTAATTTTGTTTGACGCCATTTACGTTCTAATTTTCGAGTGGTCTGTTTTAAGGTGTGTGTATGATCAGTATACCACTGTGCAAATTTTTTCTCCCTGATCATTTTGGTCTTAAGGGGAGCTCCATCATCTAGAGTGTAACGTAACGTTGATTTTAGGTGTTCAGTGGCCCAGTCGAGCTCTGCGGGATCAGACGGAGATCTAATATCGTAATTTCTGGAAGATTATTGATAAAACGTGGTGCTGTAGCTGACATGAAAGTACGCTTAACACGGTAACGTGGTGAGGTAGTAATGCAGTGACTGAGGCAGATTTTAAAAGAGATGAGATAATGGTCTGAAATAACTTCAGACTGTGGAATTATGACTAAGTTTTTTATTTTTAATCCAAATGTTAACAACAAATCGAGAGTGTGTCACCACTATAAGAGGGTCCTATAACATTCTGATTAATTCCAACTGACTCTAGAATGGACACAACTGCTGCTCTTAAGGAATGTTTTGTGTAAAGAAGAAGCTAAATTTGTGATGAAATCTGCAAATTCTATCAGAAAATCAGAGTCGGGCCTTAAAAGCCTCTTGACTTGGGGGTCTATAAATAATAATTAGTGGAATTGACTGACTGGACCTGCTTTTGGACACTGAATATTTTATGTTGGTGTAAAGAACTTCAAATGTTTTACATTTGTGTTTAGTCTTTTGTGTGATGTTTAGATTATTATTATAAATAGCTGTGACTCCGCCTCCTCTGCCATTTAAACAGGGTTGGTGTATGTAACTATACCCAGGAGGACTCGCTTCATTTAATGCTACATATGTATTCTGTTTAATCCACATTTCTGTCAAACACATTATATTAAACTCCTGGTCGGTAATAATTGCGTTTATAATCAGCGCTTTTGACGTGAGAGATCTAATATTCAGCAATCCTATCTTTAGATCAGAGGTGCTGCTGTGTGTTCAGTCCTATTTAATTTAATGTTAATCAGGTTACTTAAACAGACTTTCTGAGAATTTCTACATTTTGGTTTTACTCGGGGGACAGACACAGTCTCAATATGGTGGATCCTGAGTGACGACTCTGTGCAGCTAGCAGACGGTCGGTTTAGCCTGTCTGTCTGCTCCTTGGCCTTGGCTCTAGACAGTCACTTGTTAACTAGTGCTTTTCTGAGACTATTACCTATACTACCAGAAATGAGAGCAGCACCTTCCCGGGTGGGATGGATACCGTCCCGCCCTAACAGGCCAGCCTTGCCCTCAAAAATGCTCCAAATATTAAATGAAGCCCACGTTGTTTTTGGAGCACCACTCGGACATCCAGCAGTTTAGCGACCATAACCTGCTGTAGGCTACATCACCACGTCGCATTGGGATGGGGCCAGAGCATATTACAGCATCCGACATTGCCTTCACTGATTTACACACCTCTATAATATTACTCTTAGTAACCTCTGACTGTCGAAGGCGTATATCATTAGCTCCGTTGTGAAAAACTATCTTAGAGAACCTGTGCTTTCCTAAGAATCTAAGCTGACCTGCTATGTCCGGCGCCCTGGCTCCCGGTATACACATAACCTGTGCTGCTGGTGCCCCTAAAGGTTTAGCTAATTTCACGTGCCTCAGAATGGAGTCTCCTTAAACCAGAGCTCTTTCAGGTTTCTCAGCGGGTGCTTCACCCAGGAGAGCAAACCTGTTGGACACGTGAAGCGGAGAGGAATGGTGCTCCCGTGGGCGAGCCTTAGCGTTAGCTTTGGCTTTGCGAGTATGCCGCCGAGTCGTCACCCATTCGCCCCGCTGCGAGGGCTCTAATGCCGGAGTCGGGGGAATATTTACTTCACCTAGGGCATCCAGACTTTTCCCTGCAGGACCTGGACTGCTCTTGCACTCTTGCACTCACTACTTTTCTCTAGACTCTGGATGCGCTCCTCTAATGCTAAGATCTTCTCCGTCAAAGAGCAAACTAGCTTACACTTCTCACAGATAAAATTATCGCTAACAATGGAGAGAGACTGACTAAACAGTCTGTTATACATTAAATCATAGTAAACTTTTTTTGTTTTAAATAAATAAATATTAACATTTTTTGCATTTGTTAAATGTCAGAATCGAGCGAGGGAGAATTTTTATGTATTTTTATTATCACTTTCATCAAAGTCAGAAGTACATACACTTCCTTAGTATTTGCTTGAATTGCCCTACAACTGTTTCACTTGGGCCAAACGTTTTGGGTATCCTTCCACAAGCTTATTACAATAGTTTGCTGGCCCACTCCTCTTGACAGAACTGGTGTAACTGGGTCAGGTTTGTAGGCCTTCTTGCTCGCACTCACCTTTTCAGTCCCGCCCACAAATTTTCTATGGGATTGGGATCAGGGCTTTGTGATGGCCACTGCAATACCTTGACTTTGTTGTCCTTAAGCCACTTTGTAACTAATTTGTAGGTATGCTTAGGGTCATTGTCCATCTGGAAGACCCAAATGTCTTCAGATGTTGCTTTAATATACCCACATAATTTTATTTTCTCATGATGCCATCTATTTTGTAAAGTGCACCAGTCCCTTCTGCAGCAAAGCAGCCCCACAACATTATACTACCACCCCTATACTTGACAGTTGGGATGGTGTTCTGAGGCTTCAAAGCTTCGCCCGTTTTCCTCCAAATATACCGTTTATCATTATGGCCGAACAGTTCAATTTTTGTTTCATCAGACCACAGGACATGTCTCCGGAAATTAAGATTTTTTCCCTCATGTGCAGTTGCAAACTGTAGTCTGGCTTTTTATGGTGGTATTAAAGTAATGGCTTTCTCCTCCCAGAGTAACCTTTCAGCTTATGGCAGTACAGTATATATTTTACTCTGGATAATGACACTGTCTTACCAGTTTCAGCCAGCATCTTCCCAAGATCTTTTGCTGTTGTCCTGGGGTTGATTTGCACATTTTGCAACAAAAAACGTTCCTCTCTGGGACTCAGAATCCGTCTCCTTCCTGAGCGGTATGATGGTTGTACATTCCCATGTTTTTTATACTTGCATATTATTGTCTGAAAGGATGAACGTGGGACCTTCAGGCATCTGGAAATTGCACCTAAGGATGAGCCATACTTGTGGAGGTCAACAATTCTTTTTCTGATGTCTTGGTGGATTTCTCTTGATTTTCCCATGATGTCAAAGAAAGATGCTCTGTGTTTGAGGTGTGCCTTTATATGCATCCACAGGTGTGCCACCAATTAACTCAAATGGAATCAATTAATTAATCAGAGGCTTCTTAAGCTCAGAATGGAATCATCTGGAGGTTTTTTTTTGTTTAAAGGCACGATAAACTTAGTGTATGTACTTCTGACTTTGATGAAAGTGATAATAAAAATACATAAAAATTCTCCCTCGCTTGATTCTGACATTTAACAAATGCAAAAAAATATGTTAATATTTATTTATTTAAAACAGAACAAGTTTAATTTGATGTATGACAGTAAATAAATTGTGGTTTTTTTTAAGTGTATGTAAATATCTGGTTTAAACTGTAGATGTCAAAGGTTAAAAGGAATGCCTTGGAAGTGAAATATAAATGACACGCGCCAGACTCTACAATATTTTACCTCAGAGTGATGACATCACAGATCATTACCTCATACTGTACACACTACCGGTAGAGCAGATTAGCCGTGTTGCACCACGTTATCGACCTGGTAGGACTATTGTTCCAACCACTAAGGACAGATTCATAAAAAACCTGCCTGATTTATCTCAATTTCTAACTAAACCCATAACTGCTAATAATCTTGATGAAATCACTAACAACATAGACCTTATCCTCACTAGCACATTAGACACCGTTGCCCCCATCCAGTTAAAAAAGGTTAGAGAACAAGCACCTGCACCTTGGTATAATAGTCATACACATGAACTCAAGAGAACAGCACGTAATCTGGAGAGAAAATGGAGGAAAACTAAATTGGAGGTATTTAGAATCGCGTATAAAGACAGTATGCTCAGCTACAGACAGATGCTAAAAGCTGCTAGAGCTGAACATCTGAGCAAACTTATAGAAAACAACAAAAACAATCCCATGTTCCTTTTCAGTACTGTAGCTAAACTAACTACAAATCAGGGATCTGAAAAATGTGTTCCATCACAGTTTAATAGTGAGGACTTTATGAATTTCTTCACTAGTTGAACAGTAAAAGATCTGGGAGTTATTTTAGATCAACATGTCTTTTAATAATCACATCAACCAAGTTACAAAAACAGCTTCTTCCACCTTAGAAATATTTCTAAGATAAGAAACATGTTGTCCATATCCGATGTAGAGAAGCTCGTCCATGCGTTCATGACCTCCAGACTGGACTACTGTAATGCGTTACTAGGTGGATGTCCTGCATCATTAATAAACAAGCTTCAGTTAGTCCAGAATGCAGCAGTCAGAGTTCTCACAAGGTGGAGAAAATATCACCACATAACCCCGATCTTATCGTCCCTACACTGGCTTCCTGTTAAGTTTCAAATCCACTACAAACTACTGCTTCTTATCTACAAAACACTAAATGG
Organism: Silurus lanzhouensis; assembly: GCA_039877035.1. Classification (NCBI taxonomy): domain Eukaryota; kingdom Metazoa; phylum Chordata; class Actinopteri; order Siluriformes; family Siluridae; genus Silurus; species Silurus lanzhouensis. The sequence goes on from JBCEWE010000355.1 coordinate 258,565, forward strand.
TTTATCTCCATGTATCTCCAGTCTTCTAACACGCTACAATCCGTCACGCTCCCTGAGATCTCAAAACTCTGGACTTCTAGTAGTTCCTAGAATAGCAAAGTCCACTAAAGGTGGTAGAACATTCTCACATTTAGCTCCTAAACTCTGGAATAGTCTTCCTGACAGTGTTCGGGGCTCAGACACACTCACCCAGTTTAAGTGTAGATTAAAGACGTATGTTTTTAGCGAGTTCTACACATAACACACATCACATCATAACCTTGTGCTCCAGAACATCTGATCACATCACATTATCAACTTGTGCTGTTAATATCATGAACAGCAGCTACGCTAATTCCTCTCCACTGCTTCTCTTTCTCTCCCCATCCCGAGGCTTCCTGAGGTTGCTCCAGCTCCAGTCACGTCCCACCTCATGAAGATTGTTGACCTTTAAAGAAGTAGATACTCACAAACATCCTGAACCATCTAGAGACGTACCAGTGCTAATTGGAACCCACTTTATGTGGAGTTTTGACATTGGACCTCCTGGAGTGTTTAAAGGCTCTGGCATGGAGAAGCTGGTGTTGGATCTGTGATCATTTTAGAAGTTGAGCTCAGTAGATCCTAGTTTTATAATCATAATGACTGTAGAAAGATCATCAGTCATAATCACACACTCCAGTGCTCATGTTAGTTCTCACTCTCCAGTGTTCTGTAGTGTTTAAAGACTATAATCACACTCTTGATGTCACCCACATGAGGATGAGGTTCTGCTTTTGAGTCTGGTTCCTCTCAAGGTTTCTTCCTCATAACATCTAAGGGAGTTTTTCCTTCACCACAGTCTCCATGGTGATCATCAGGGATAAACACACACCATTCACCTTCATTCTTAAAATTCTGTAAAGCTGCTTTGAGACAACGTCTTTTGTAAAAAGCACAACAGAAATAAACTTGACTTGGATCACTGTGATTGGCTGGTCAGTGTGGTACAATAAACAGTGAGCTCGCAGTTTCTTAACTGCTTCAGATAAAGAGTTACTGCTCAAAGGTTATAAAAAATTCATAAGAAGGTCATTTGTACTCTTTAAACTGTACTTGAGTCGACTGTTAATATGAGATCAAATAAATGAATGAGGTAAACAATTCCCTCAGGAGAAAAACAATATTTATCCTGTGCTGAAGGACCCAGTCGATCCGACATTACACATTACCCCCCCATCTGCCTCTCAAACCCAGGGTATGTGTGTATATATATGTGTGTGTGTGTGTGTGTGTGTGTGTGTGTGTGTGTGTGTGTGTGTGTGTGTGTGTGTGTTTGTGTGTGTTTGTGTGTCTGTGTTGTATACAGCAGACTGTGTAATTTGTTAAACAGTTTATTTGTAATTATTGAATATAATATTTGTGTGAAAAGAAAAAAGCTGATAATAAAATCATACAAAATGTTATTGTGAATAAAATTTGACAGAAAATTTAGAAACTCTGATATGATCTGCTCCTCAGCTGCTTCAGGTTTCTGTGGAAAATTTGATTATTGTATTTATTTAGGCTTAAACACACAGTTACTACTGTGAAGGAAAAAACCCCAAACATACTTTTAAAGAGGGTGTGGCAGTGTGTGTGTGTGTGTGTGTGTGTGTGTGTGTGTGTACAGGGAAATGTACTCTCTCTCTAACACTGCATCAGATCTGTGTATAAAACTAGTTTATTGATGGAGAATCAGCGGCGATTCTAAGATCAGAACAGTTCAGGAAACACACAAAATCAAACAACTCAAGAACAAACAGGAATAATAATAATGTGTGTGTGTGTGTGTGTGTGTGTGTGTGTGTGTGTGTGTGTGTGTGTGTCTCATGCTGGTCTTTAAATGTTTGAAAAATTGAACAAATGGAACAGTAAAAGAATTGATTCTGTAAAACGAACAACAGTATGAGAGAAATCTTCCTCGAGCTCTTCCTGTATTACTGTTTATTTATAGAAGGGAGATTCAGTGATCTGCTCGTTCAACCTTCACAACATCAGCACAAACCTCATCAGTGTTAATGCTCCCTGCTTCCCCCTACTGGACACTTTACTCTTTTACAACGGGACTGATTTGAATCTTTTTGTGGTTTGGGTTTAGTTTTAAGTAATTTTGTGTAGTTTTGTGTAATCTTATGTCTTTGAGGTGACGATGGTTGTTATTTTTTTAATTATATATTTTTTAAATGCTGCTTTTCAGGAGGATTTCCACCGGAGCACAGAGAAGATGGCATGGAGGAAGTAGAGAAGCGTGGCTACAAATGACATCACCTAAAAACACACACACACACACACACACACACACACACACACACACACACACACACAGAGGGTAATGATAGAAAATAGATTAGATGTGTGTATTTGCTGTGTTGTGTATTTCTGCAGTGAGGTCCAATTAAAACACAATATTTGGAAATAAAGACGAATCTGTTGTGAGGTCAGTGTGTTTCTCACCACAGCAGAGATGTTCTCCTGATACGACTTCAGTACATCAATTTCTAGATTTAAAATGTCCTTGTAGTAGAGCGTGACGTAGGCCAGAGATACTGATGAGCTCAGATAGAAAAGAACTGCGATGAAATGATACGCGACGTCCTGCAGAAAGACACGGAAACATCATGGTTTATCAGCTGCCATAGAAACAGCAGCTTTATTTTACCTGCTTCAAAAAAATAGACTTCATTTCAATTCATTAAAGATAGAAAATTTTACATTAGACATGTTTTCTTTATAATAAGAATTATAATATTCTAATCATAATCACTGAAACTCTGATATTATTTCTGCTGAGAAAATATAATGAATTACAGTTTTATTAATCATAAGAACAGAAATTTCTAAAAGAATTATAATGTGTGATTGTTAGTGATTAGATTAGTGATTGCTAAATAAAATATAATAAATGTGTGAAAGTTAAGACCAACCTCCCGCCCAATCCGCTCCAGCTCAGGTGTAAACGACTTTAATGATATAATTACATAACGATGTGTGTGTGTGTGTGTGTGTGTGTGTGTGTAATTACCAGGCCAGGCCACACACTGCTCTGGTTTCCTCCAGCAAGGTAAATGATGAAAAACAGTGTGGTGAAGACAAAGCAGAAGATGGAGACAAACATCACCCAGCCCTGAGGGTTTGCAGGATCCACTCGAGTAGAAGCAACCAGACACCATGTCAGACCTCCAAAG
>JBCEWE010000355.1:266749-287907 GCA_039877035.1 Silurus lanzhouensis
TTGTGAGATTAAATACTTGATTCTGTTTTCTATATAAAATCTACACAGGTTTTGTGATGCATTGCTCATTTGCGTCCAGTAGAACATGAACGAATCCCTCTTCACATCTCCGCAGGTCCGAAAACACATTTCAAAATAGTGACGGGTCGTTCATTAACGATTAATTCATTTTGAACAAATCTTTAAAGTGACTCAGAAGAACCAGGAGTCTTAAAGAGGGATTCGTTCATGTTCTACTGGACGCAAATGAGCAATGCATCACAAAACCTGTGTAGATTTTATATAGAAAACAGAATCAAGTATTTAATCTCACAACTCTTCCAGTCCGAGTCGTTTATATCCAAAGATGATATGCAGTTTTATATAAACATATAAATGATTGGAACTATAGTTAAAGTATGTAGATGTTTTGTGGATCTGCTTGTTGAAATATTATATTTGACAAAATGTTGTTGAACGAGGTTCTAAGAACCAAGCCACTAAAATGTTCTGATCTTTTAGAAGTTTTCTGTGAGATGGGGTGACATCTCTTCCTTGAGCATCCCTCTACTCTATAGTGTATCACAGGGATCAATACTTGGCCCAGTGTTGTTCTCCCTATATATGCTACCTCTGAAAAATCATTAGAAAACAAAATATTTCATTTCACTTCTATGAGGTCATCCCCATCTCACAGAAAAATGTCTAAAGATATCTGTGAGATAGTTCCTTTAAAACCAGATTCACTCAGTGCGCTCCAGTCCCTGTCCGGCTGTTTAACTGAAATTAAACATTGGCTGGCTAGTAATTTTCTAAGTCTTAATGACAATAAGTGTGAATGTATACTATTTAGTACGCAGGAGCAGCCTAATTTTAACCTTAGGGTTATCTCGCACCAGAATAAAAAAAAAAAACATTTCGCAACCTAGGCGTCATATTTGACAGAAATATGAATTTTGTGAAGCAAATAACCTCAGTTGTAAAAAACAAGCTTCTTTTAACTCTGTTTACTATCAAATGTGAAGCCTTTCATTTCGATGAAAAACATGGAAAAGCCATTCATGCTTTTATTAGTTTTGATTGGATCACTGCAATGCTCTTTATTTAGGCATTACTCAGTCCGCTCTCTATCTACAGCTGGTTCAGAACACTGCAGCATGGCTTCTAACTGGTACCAGTAAGCATGCACACATCACCCTGATCCTTTCCTCTCTCCACTGGCTCCCACTACAGTACAGGATTCAATATAAAATGCTATTATTTGTTCAAATCTCTGTCTGGTACGACCCCAACCTGTTTAAATGAACTTATCCATCTGTGCACCCATGGCTGAACTCTCAGGTCCCCTAATCATGTACTGCTCAAAGTGCCTAGAACAAGATATAAATTGTGGGGTGATCGTGCTCTCAGTAGCTTTGGAATTCCCTCCCTCCTGATCTCACCTCTGAAAGGGAATTCTCTACTTTTAGTTAAAACAGGCAGCACAGGTGTGTATACCAAGAGCCAGGGTGCCGAACATAGCAGGTCAGCTTAGGTTTTTAGGAGAGGTTTTTCTCTAAGATAGTTTTTCACACAGGAGCTAATGATATACGCCTTCAACAGTCAAAGGTTACTAAGAGTAATATTATAGAGGTGTGTAAATTAGCGAAGGCAATGCCCTATGCAGTAACATGCTCTGGCCCAGTCCCAACATGACGTGGCGATGTAGCCTACAGCCGGTTATGGTCACGAAACTGTTGGATGTTCGAGTGGTGCTCCAAAAACAATGTGGGCTTCATAGATAATTGGAGCAATTTTGGTCTGTTAGGGCGGGACAGTATCCATCCCACTCGGAAAGGTGCTGCTCTCATTTCTTGTAGTATAGGTCATAGTCTCTAGTTAACAAGTGACTGTCCAGAGCCAAGGCCAGGAAGCAGACAGACAGTCTAATCCGACCGTCTGCTAGCTGCACAGAGTCGTCACTCAGTATCCACCATATTGAGACTGTGTCTGTCCCCCGAGCAAAACCAAAATATAGGAATTATCAGAAAGTCTGTATAAGTAACCTGATTAACATTAAATTAAATAGGATCTAAAGATAGGATTGCTGAATATTAGATTTCTCACGTCAATACTCAAGTCAAGTCAAGTCAAGTTTATTTGTATAGCGCTTTTCACAACAGACATTGTCTCAAAGCAGCTTTAAAGAAATCAACAGTGATGGTGAATGGTGTGAATTTGTCCCTGGGCAAGCCGTGGCGACTGTGGCAAGGAAAAACTCCCCTTAGATGTTATGAGGAAGAAACCTTGAGAGGAACCAGACTCAAAAGGGGAACCCATCCTCATTTGGGTGACATCAAGAGTTTGATCATAAATCTTTCAACAATACAGAACACTGGAGAGTGAGAACTAACATGAGTACTGGAGTATAAGATTATAAGTGATGTTCTTTCTGCAGTCTTATACAGTCTATATGGTTAGTAGCTCCGAGTTTTATGAGCTCAGCATTTGAGGTCATCACAGATCCAGCATCAGCTTCTCCATGCCAGAGCCTTTAAACACTCCAGGAGGTCCAATGTCAAAACTCCACACATGTAGCGGGATCCAAATGGCACTGGTACGTCTCTAGATGGTTCGGGATGTTTGCGTGTTCGGCATCTACTTCTTCAAAGGTCCGTAATCATCATGAGGTGGGAGGTGACTGGAGCTGGCCAAACCTCAGGGTGTCTCGGGATGGGGAGAGAAAGAGAAGCAGTGGAGAGGAATTAGCGTAGCTGCTGTTCATGATATTAACAGCACAAGTTGATAATGTGCATGTGATCAGATGTTCTGGAGCACAAGGTTATGATGTGATGTGTGTTATGTGTAGGCTTTGCTAAAAAGATATGTTTTTAATCTACACTTAAACTGGGTGAGTGTGTCTGAGCCCCGAACACTGTCAGGAAAACTATTCCAGAGTTTAGGAGCTAAATGTGAGAATGCTCTACCACCTTTAGTGGACTTTGCTATTCTAGGAACTACTAGAAGCCCAGAGTTTTGAGATCTTAGGGAGCGTGGCGGATTGTAGCGTGTTAAAAGACTGGATAGATACATGGGAGCCAAACCATTTAGTGCTTTATAAGTGAGAAGTAATAGTTTGTAGTCTATTCGAAACTTAACAGGAAGCCAATGTAGGGACGATAAGATCGGGGTTATGTGATCATATTTTCTCGACCTTGTAAGAACTCTGGCTGCTGCATTCTGGACTAACTGAAGCTTGTTTATCAATGACGCAGGACATCCACCTAGTAACGCATTACAGTAGTCTATTCTGGAGGTCATGAACGCATGGACGAGCTTCTCTGCATCAGATATAGACAACAAAAGCGCTGACTATAAACAAAATTATTACCGACCAGGAGTTTAATATAATGTGTTTGACAGAAACGTGGATTAAACCTAATGAATATGTAGCATTAAATGAAGCGAGTCCTCCTGGGTATAGTTAGATACACCAGCCCCGTCTAAATGGCAGAGGAGGCGGAGTCACAGCTATTTATAATAATAATCTGAGCGTCACACAAAAAAACGAACAAAAATGTAACTCATTCGAAGTTCTTTACACCAACATAAAATATTCAGTGTCCAAAAGCAGGTCCAGTCAGTCAATTCCACTAATTATTATTAATAGACCTCCAGGGGCCCGACTCCAACTGCTTCTTTACACAAAGCATTAATTATTGGTGACTTTAATATTTATTTTGATAATCAGGAAAACTCCTTAAGAGCAGCAGTTGAGTCCATTCTAGATTTAGTTAGGATTAATCAGAATGTTATAGGACCCACTCATGGTGATGGACACACTCTCAATTTGTTATTAACATTTGGATTAAAAATAAGAAATATAGTCATAATTCCACAGTCTGAAGTTATTTCAAATCATTATCTCATCTTTTTAAAATCTGCCTCAGTCATTGCAATAGTACCTTACCACGTTACCGTGTTAAACACATTCACGTCAGCTACAGCAGCACGTTTTATCAATAATCTTCCGGGACACTCGATGTTAATTAAATCTTCGTCTGACCCCACAGAGCTCGACTGGGCCACTGAATACCAATCAACGTTCTGTTATACTTTAGATCAGGGGTGTCAAACTCAAATTCACAGTGAGCCAAAATTAAAAAAATTGGGACGATGTCACGGGACAAACTCAATATTTATTGAAAAATTGACTGCAATTGTGCATGTTATCCCGTCTCTCCAGATGTGTAATATTGAACCTTTTCATATGGAAACAATTTTGGTTTTGCATAAACATTAAATCTGGAACAGCCAAAGTTTAATATTATAAACATATAAGAAATTAAATTTGAAATAAAACACACAAGTGGTATTTGTTTCTTATTATGTTTCTCTCTATCTGTTGCCTTTCGAGTCCCTTTTTAAGGAAAATCTTTTTTTCACAGGCCAACAACAAAACAACCAAAAATAATAATAATTTCCTTTAATTAAGAAAAGGCAATCTTTCAACTATTAACAGTCCATGCTTTCAAATAGAAAAAGTGCATAAAGACAACATTCATTTAAGCTCAGTTTCTACACTCTGGTTTACTCTGATGCACATTGGTTCATGCCAGATACCTGACATCTCAGATGCAAGTGCATCGATGTCTGGGTTGAGGCTCTGAGCTGAGGAAATCCTCAGGATTGAGTGAAGGTGTTCATCAGTGAGACTCCTGAGTGGGGTTTTGTTTATCTTTATCAAAGAGAACAGTTACACACACAGATATGTGCTGCTGAACATAGAGATCATTTGAGCAGCTCGGACACGGAGTTGGTGCAGTGTGTCGGGGAGGAAACATGGAAAATGTGCAGCACACACAGAGTCGTACTTTGACTTGAGCGTGTCTCTACACTGGAGTTTAATCGGCTCCATTTGGAGGTTGGTTGCTGCGCTTTAAACCTCAACCACAAACGGATTACTGAGCAGATCAAATCTGCATTTCTGGGCTTCAAAGTCGGTAAATCACTGGGTACGTTTCTCAGCGGTCTCGACTGACTTGCCAACGCACTAACAAAGCATTCTGGGATTTGTAGTATTAGTGGTGTATGGGCTATACACTGGTAAGCAGCTCTAATACACATTTGATATGATCTCGCGAGCCAAATTGAATTACACCATGGGCCGGACAGATTTGGCCTGCGGGCCGGAGTTTGACACCCCTGCTCTAGATGATGGAGCTTTCCTTAAGACCAAAATGATCAGGGAGAAAATTTCACTGTGGTATAATGCACCTTAAAACAAACCATTTAGAAATTAGAATGTAAAGGGTGTCAAAACAAAATGAACAGTATTTCAAATAGCATGGAAAGAAAATCTCCTGAGTTCTAGAAAATCTCTTAGTGCTGCTGATCAGCATATTTCTCCTCCCTCATAGAAAATAACAAGCAGAATCGTAGATTTTTATTCAGCACGGTAGCAAAATGAACATGAAATAAAAGCACTGCACTCACATGCACACCATCAATAGGTAGTAATGATTTCATCAACTTTTTAAATAATAAATTTGAAAACATCAGGCAAGAAATCCAGACGATTAAAATAAATCCAAACTATTTTATAAATAATGTCTCTAGGTTACAACCGTAACCCTAGTTCCCCGAGGGAACTCGAGCTGCGTCGAAACTTTGTAATTGATGGTCTGTTATAATGACACTGCTGTCTACAGGGTTATTTATAAAATAGTTTGGATAGTTAAGATGCAGGCCATCAGGCTTACGCAACCACAGAACCTCAGGTCGTCCCGCCCCACCTTGGGCTCAGAGAGTCGCCAGGGGCCCCTAGGACCTCCCCGTGGGAATCGGGTGGCAACGCTCTCTTACCGGGCTAATTCGCTGTGCCTGGACGTACCAGGGAGAGGCTGCCGAGCAGCCCCATTGGAGTGGCGAGGAACTACCACTAACATGCCACCGCGGTCTCCTGAACCCGCCAGCAATCGCCCTTACCCACAGCATCACCAGGTCAGGCCAGGATGGGTCACCGTGGCGCTCAAAAGGAAACTCACACCATCCCTTCATAGCAGGCCAGCCTGGTTTGCCTGCAACACACTCATCATGTGGAAGCAACCCGCAGCCTGACCCGCTGTGTAGCCCTACCCAGCAGAGCCAAGCGGCTCTTCAAAAGCAAACCGAAAGCCTTCATAGATGCAGCACTCAGGAAGAGATAGCTAGCTAGCGTCACTACCACAAGCAGCATCGTCCCGTAATTGGAAAAGCATGCGCGCGCACGGGCCTCCCAGGACCCAAACACCTTGGTGTGCAGATCAGGGAAGGCGCTGAGGCTGTGACACAGGGCGCAGGAAACGCTCATCCAGCTCACTGGGTGCGCATTGCTTCTGCTACACGACCGGCCAAGCTAGATCCAGCTCGGACCCAGCCCGTGTAACGACCTCAAGGAGCTCCTCGTACAGCACAGGCTGTGAGGATTTCGCAGGCTCGCTAGCATCCATCATCTCATCCTCCTCGGAGAGAGATACATGTAACGCTGCGCCGCCTGCACCAGGAGAAGAGAATGACTTCATTTCATTTATTTCCTCATCAAAATCATCAACCTGCATTCTCGATCCTTTGCCTACAAGTTTCCTCAAACAGATCATTCCAGAAGGAATTGAACCTGTTTTAAAATAATAAACTCTTCCATTAGCACTGGTTTTGTACCTAAATCCTTCAAACTGCAGTTATCAATCCCCTAATTAAGAAACCTGACCAACTACAGTCCAATATCAAATCTCCTCTTTATCTCCAAGATTCTAGAAAAGGTTGTAGCACAGCAGTTCTGCTCACATCTACTGAGGAAGAACATTTATGAAATATATCAGTCAGGATTTCGGCCTCATCATAGCACAGAGACGGCGCTAGTTAAGGTGGTAAATGACTGTTATTGGCCTCTGATCAGGGTTTTGTCTCTTTAATTGTTTTGCTCGACCTCAGTGCAGCTTTTCACACCATTGATCATAATCTCCTGCTTGCAGGACTTGAGAACGTTGTTGGAAAAAAGGGAACAGCTCAGTTTGTTGATGTAAATAGTGAGTTCTCCACACTCTCCGAGTTAAAGTTTGGTGTTTCACAAGGATCTGTCTTAGGCCCTCTGCTTTTCCCACTGCTTTTCTCTTTAAGACTGTTTTGAAACAACTATGTGGGAGGAATTGTGCAGTCCACATGGTGAGGATATTGACAATTTAACAGACTGTATTACGGACTACATTAACTTCTGTGTGGAGAATACTGTACCCACCAGGACTGTACGGTGTTTTCCCAACAACAAACCGTGGATCAACCCTGATATAAAGACTCCTTAAAGAGAAGAAGAGGGTGTTCAAATCAGGAAACAAGGAAGAGCTGAAAACTGTCCAGAGAGAACTGAGAAAAAGATCAGGGAATGAAAAGCATGCTACAGGAGGAAGATGGAGGATCAGCTGCAGTAGAACAATGTCAGCGTTGTGTGGAAGGGGCTCAAACCATCACTGGTCATAAGGAGCCCAGCTTTTATGCTGAGGGTGACCAGAAGTGGGTGAATGATCTTAATCTACTCTTTAACAGATTCGATCAGCTACCCTCCCCTGCCCCCATCCAGTCCCCCCTGCTACAATCCCCCTTCTCTGCTTCCACAGCAAGCAGCTCCAGCCCCACCCCTCTCTGCACTGCTATCAGCTCACAGACAATACACAACACACCTAACTCCAAGGCTGGAAGCACAGTGAGAGTCATGTTTTTGACTTCTCTAGTGCTTTTAACACCATCCAAGCTGCGCTCCTGAGGGATAAGATGGTGTACATGGGAGTGAACCATCATCTGTCTGCCTGGATACTGGACTACCTCACAGACCAACCACAGTATGTGAGGACTCGTGACTGTGAGTCTGCCATGATTGTCTGCAACACTGGAGCCCTGGAGTGGTCTGCTGGGGCAGCAGCATCTCTACTGCTGATCAGGAAGGCCAGCTCATTCCTGGGGATTCCCCTGGACACTGTACAGGAGGTGGGAGAAAGGAGGATGGTAGCAAAACTATCATCATTGCTGGAGAACGCCTCTCACCCTCTGTATGAAACCGTTACATCGTTGAGCAGCTCTTTTAGTGACAGACTGTTACATCCTAAGTGTCTGAAGGAGCGATACAGAAGATCTTTTCTCCCTGCTGCTATTAGACTTTACAATCAAAGCTGCTCCCAGTAAAACCAGTCACCAAAATAAAAGACTGTTATTACTTTTTAGCTGTGCAACAACATTACCTGTGTGCAATATAACCTGCAGTACGTACTTTTTTCTTCCCTTATTGTATTTATACTTTGTACTGTGTATATACTGTATATTATAGTATGTGTATATTCTTTTTATATATTTGCATTTATTATTTTTTTATTTATTTTAATTTCTTTCCTTTGCTGCTGTAACAAAGAAATTTCCCCACTGTGGGACGAATAAAGGTATATCTTATCTTATCTTAACTTATCTTATATCTGCTGCCTCTTGGTGAAATTATACATAAACATGGGATTCGCTTCGATTGCTATTCTGATGACACACAGCTGTATATTTCAGCAAAGCCAGATGAGAGAGATCAGCTTAACAATGTTGAGAAGTGTGTAAAGGACATTAGACAGTGGATGCTTGATAACTTTCTTCTGCTCAACTCAGATAAGACGGAAGTACTTTTACTAGGACCACATGCAGCTAGAAGTAAACTTTCCGATTCTGTAGCATCTCTGGATGGTGTTTCTGTTTCAGCATGTACAGCAGTCAAAGACCTCGGTGTGATTATTGACCCGAGTCTTTCCTTTGAGGCTCACGTGAATAATATCACCAGGATCTCCTTCTTTCACCTTAGAAATATTGCTAAAATTAGAAATATGATGTCGTCACAGGATGCAGAAAAACTAGTTAATGCTTTTGGAACATCTAGATTAGACTACTGTAACGCTTTACTGTCTGGGTGTTGGAGTAAGTGCAGAAATAAGCTTCAGTTAGTCCAGAATGCAGCAGCAAGAGTCCTCACTAGATCTAGAAAATATGATCACATCACCCCTGTTTTAATCATCTACACTGCTCCCAATTCCATCTCACACTGATTATAAAATACTACTACAGTGGAATCTGCTTATCTCGCCCTCGGTTACCTCGACAACCCTATTAAGTCGACGTTTTTGAAGTGAAACCGCCAAATTCTCGCTTTTTCTAAGCATTTTTTATCGGTTATTATAAAATTTTTATCGATTTTTATGTCGCCGAACCCTAATATCTCTAGCACAAGGGGGGAAAAATTTGCCATTTAACGTGGGTTATCTCGGTGCAGCCGCAGAAGAACTTGCGGAAGTGGCGGAAAAATCAAGTCTTACAGCTGCTACAGGTGTTGTATTGTATACTGGTGAATCTCTGCTGTTAGTTAGTGCACATATGCCTTTTGTGGTTAAATGCTATGCGATAAACGGGAGGCGAAAGCCGCGATTGGCGGCGCAGAACGTGTGATGACCAGCAAAATCATAGAATGAACCGGGATCGGGGGAGAATCCGCGATACGCTTTGGGAAGAAAAGCGCAGCCGTTGAGAGAGTGCCGGTGGGAAGACACGTACTGGGATACACATGAGCGATAACAACGACCGCCGTGAACCAACATATACCAACAATAACGGACAGTGAGAGTGTGGAAGTTTAAATAGAAGCTGGTGATGATGATAAACGAGCACCATATGTGCGCGATTGAAGCGGAGCTTTGTTGGTACCTCAAATAATGAAGATTCCAGCAGGGGGCAGATGTTTCTCTTATAAACCCCACAGTTATGGAACAACCTTCCAACCAGTGTTCGGGACTCAGACACAGTCTCAGTGTTCAATTCGAGGTTGAACACATATTTATTTAGTGGAGTCTTTAGTCAGTAGGTGTTTGTGAGGTAAAGGAGCAGATCTGGAGGGATCATGGATATGGAGTGTTTGGTGAACTGGGATATTTGGATGCTGTCATCTCCTCACTCTCACACGTTCATTCAGGTTTGTTGATGGTGGTGTGGTTGGTCGTCTCTTATACCAGAGATCCTCATGTCTGTGTTTCCTTCTGGTTCTCCCTTTTAGTTCTGTTGCCATAGCGAGTCTTGTCGGAGTGCACAGTGTCCTTAACTTTCATACAACAATAAGGACACATAATAATCCATATCCTTCTCTTTCTGTCACTTCTCTGGAGGCGACTCTGTGCAGCTGGGGACAGTTTCTTATCAACGCCTTGGGTGGTTCCATGAAATTCCAGAGTAAGAACGGGAGCTTTGAGGATGGATTTGGGCTGTAGTTAATGTCAACAGTCTGCTACACTGACTCAGGACTACAGTTTACTTCTGATCTCCATCACTGTACCTTAACATCGTTTATCTGTAATAAATGGACATTCAGTGCAACCCAGATGAGGATGAGGTTCCCTCTTGAGTCTGGTTACTCTCAATGTTTCTTCCTTCTCAGGGAGTTTTTCCTTGCCACAGTTGCCACTGACTTGTTCATCAGGGACAAACTTACACTTATAAACAACATATTCATTTTTATCACCAAATTATTTATGTAAAGCTGCTCTGAGACAATGTTTATTGTTAAAAGCGCAACACAAATAAACATGAATTCAATTGAATTTAACATACTATCAGATTACAGACCCATCTTAAATCTCCCATTTATGTCTAAGATTTTAGAAAAGATTGTCGCTGCCCAGTTCTGTTCCTACTTACAAGAGAACAATATCTTTGAGGAGTTTCAGTCAGGTTTCAGGCTCCATCATAGCACAGAAACTGCTCTAGTAAATCACTAATGACCTGTTTTTAGCTTCAGACCAAGGCTTTATCTCTCTGTTAGTTTTACTAGATCTTAGTGCTGCATTCGACACTATAGATCATGATCTCCTCCTAGATCGCTTACAGAATTACATCAGCATTCAGGGACAGGCATTAAGCTGGTTTAAATCCTACCTGTCTGATCGTTACCATTTTGTAGATTTAAATAGAGAGCTATCCAGGTTAATGCTAGTAAATTATGAGGTGCCACAAGGTTCAGTTCTAGGACTTCTGCTTTTTACAATATACATGCTTACCTTAGGAAATATTATTAGAAGGCATGGGATTAGCTTCCACTGTTATGCTGATGATATATCTACTATATTATATATCCCAAATATATCACATCAAAACCAAACAAAACCAGTCGCCACCGGCTTGCTCATCATGGACAAACTTACTTATAAAGAACATATACATTTTTTATCACCACATTATCTGTGTAAAGTCGCTTTGAGACAATAGGGTTCATATGTTCTTTATAAGTAAGTTTGTCCCTGATGAGCAAGCCGGTGGCGACTGGTTTTTGTCTGGTTTGATGTGATATAGTTGGGATATATAGTCAACATATAGACAACATGTTTCTTAGCTTAGCCATATTTCTAATATTTTCTAATATTTCTATATCTGATGCAGAGCAGCTCGTCCATGCATTCATGACCTCCAGACTGGACTATTGTAATTTATTACTAGGTGGTTGTACTGCACCATTAATAAACAAGCTTTCTCTTAGAAGAAGCTCCTCTACCATTCCGAGGCATTCTGAGGTTGCGCCAGCTCCAGTCACATCCCACCTCATGAAGATTATAGACCTTTAAAGAAGTAGATAATGACCCCACAAACATCCCGAATCACCCAGAGACGTACCAGCACCAATTGGATCCCACTTCATGTGCAGTTTGGACACTGGACCTCTTTGAGTGTTTAAAGGCTCTGGCATGGAGAAGCTGGTGTTGGATCTGTGATGATCACAAATGTTGAGCTATTTTATGAGTTGCTCAGTAGCTCCTGGTTCCATAATCTCATATGACTGGATAAGAAAGATCATCACTCATAATCACACACTCCAGTGCTCATGTTAGTTCTCACTCTCCAGTGTTCTGTAGTGTTTAAAGACTATAATCACACTTTTGATGTCACCCAAATGAGGATGAGGTTCTGTTTTTGAGTCTGGTTCCTCTCAAGGTTTCTTCCTCATAACATCTAATGGAGTTTTTCCTTGCCACAGTCTCCATGGCTGCTCATGTGTATTTATCAAGAGATAAATACACATCATTCACCTTCACTCTTAAATTCTGTAAAGCTGCTTTGAGACAATGCCTGTTGTGAAGAGAGCAATAGAAATAAACTTGACTTGAGGGTCACTGTGGTGAGGGTTACTGTGAAGGCTACTTTGGTGAGGGTTACTGTGAGGGTTATTGTGAGGATTATTGTGGTGAGGGTTACTCTGAGGGTCCTGGTTACTGTGGCGAGGGTTACTGTGAGGGTTACTGTGGTGAGGGTTACTCTGAGGGTTACTGTGGTGAGGGTTACTGTGAGGGCTTTTGTGAGAGTTACTGTGAGGGTTACTATGGTGAGGGTTACTGTGAGGGCTACTATGGTAAGGGTTACTGTGGTGAGGGTTACTTTAAGGATTACTGTAGTAAGCGTTATTTTGTAGTAGGTTACTGTGAGGGGCTACTTTAGTGAAGGTTACTGTGGTGAGGGTTATTTTGGTCAGGGTTACTGGGAGGGTTACTGTAAGGGGTACCGTGTTAAGAATTACTGTGGTGAGGGTTATTTTTGAGGGTTGCTGTGGTAAGGGTTACCATGGTAAGGGTTGCTGTAGTGAGGGTTATTGTGGTGAGGGTTACTTTGAGGGTTGCTGTGGTAAAGATTACCATGGTAAGGGTTGCTGTGGTAAGGGTTACTGTGGTAAGGTTGCTGTGGTGAGGGTTATTGTGGTGAGGGTTACTTTGGTGAGGGTTAATGCGATAGTTTGGGATTACTTAGTTACAATAACACTTACTTTAAACCAGCTACCTGATAAAGTAAGTAAAAAAACAGTATGTGTTTGTTCCAAAATGTTACTGATAAGGCCTGAAAAATACATGCAGCTTCAACAATGCACGCACACACACACACAACTTTCTTCTTTCTGTCTCCTAACTCCTGTCCTTCTTCTCCTCCCTGTTAAGACCGGTTCTTACACACCTTCTCGTTATGAGACGGTTAGGGTTAGGGAAGCTCTTACAACTTCTGACATCATTCACATCAGAACAGGCTAGCTAGCTGTTTGTTTCCGTGTGTGCCCGTTACCACAGCAACAGGGTACATGAAACACTGTCTTTTTTTAGATATCGTTTAATAACGATAATTTACCTAAAGATTTTCTTCCTATCTTTCTTGCTATCAATGCATTACTTTGTTACCTTTCCAACAGAGTCCGAGTCATGATCATGTGTTCATTTTCAGTGTCAGCCAGCCAGGTCTGCGTCAGGGAATGTTCAGATCCTATCTCTCCCGTGTGCTGCAATGAGATGAATGCAGCCTGAAATGTTGAAAAAACACACACACACACACGCACACACGCACACACACACACGCACATTATCCGAGCTGTTAAAGGTTTTTGAGCTCCTACACAGGTCTGCTGGATATTCAGTTTATTTTCATTTATAGAATTCTTGGTAATAATCTCAGGGATTATCTTCACTGGCTTGTTAATTAGGAATAAGATTTAAGCACTAACATAAATGTATATTTTATTATCTTTGTAGAGCTGCTTTGGGACAATGACGATTGTTAAATGTGTTATACTAATAAAATAATGAATTAAAGTCAATTGAATCAAATTAATAGTCACCCCTCAAAAGTACACAATTAAAGGTTTAACTCCAAATTTCCTCCAAAAAGCAGTCAGGTTCCTATAAGTATAGGCTTCCTGATTGTATAGCATCTCTGGGTGGTCTTTCTGCCTCAGTGCACACAGAAGTGTGGTGTGATTACTGACTCTATTCAGTTCAATTCACATTTTATTTGTATTGCATTTTTAATAATGGACATTGTCTCAAAGCAGATTTACACGTGTTAATAAAGAATGAATAAGATGTTCTTTATATGTTCTCTAGTCTTTTCTCTGAGGCTCAAGGATAGCTTTCTTTCACCTTAGAAATACTGCTAAAATAAGAAATACCTCTGATCTAAAAAATAGAATTGTTGCATATTAGATCTCTCACGTCAAAAGCACTGATTATAAATGAAATGATTACCAATCAGGAGTTTAATGCACTGTGTTTAACAGAAACGTGGATTAAACTGAATAAATATGTAGCATTAAACTAAGCGAGTCCTCCTGGGTATAGTTACATACACCAACCTCGTTTAGGAGGCGGAGTCTCAGCTATTTATAATAATAATCTAAGCGTCACACAAAAAAAAAATAACACAAATTTAACACATTTGAAGTTTGTTACACCAACATAACATATGTAGCTTTCAAAAACAAGTCTGATCCGACTCTGATTTTCTGATAGAATTTGCAGATCACAAATCCAGCTGCTTCTTTACACAAAGCATTAATTATTGCTGACTTTAATATTGATTATGATAATCAGGAAAACTCCTTAACAGCAGCAGTTGTGTCCATTCTAGAGTCAGTTGGAATTAATCAGAATGTTATAGGAGCCACTCATAGTGGTGACATGCACTTTTAGTGCCCAGATAAATATGGAGGTTTGTGTTATGAAGGAGATCCAGAGTAAAACATCTGCCAAATCAAACATGCGGATCAGGAATCAGAATTTCATAGCGGATCGGTCGAGGCCCGGATTACCAACAACCACCACAGGTATCATTAACAACAGGGTACCGGTGTAAATTGTGCTCCTGTTGTCTGAAGGAGGAGAAGGAGAGGAGGAAGACGTCTACAGAGACAGCAGGGAAAGGAGAAGTGGAGGAGAAGTGGAGGAGAAGTGGAGGAGAGTGGAGGAGCAGTGGAGGTTTGGGTGGGTACTTTAAATGTTGGTACTATGACTGGTAAAGGGAGAGAGATAGCTGATATGATGGAGAGGAGAAAGGTAGAGATGTTGTGTGTTCAGGAGACCAAGTGGAAAGGGAGTAAGAGCAGGAACATTGGAGGTGTTTAAACTGTTCTATCATGGTGTGGATGGAAAGATAAATGGTGTAGGGGGGATTCTGAAGGAAGAGTACAGTAAGAGTGTAGTGGAGGTGAAGAGAGTTTCTGATAGGGTGATGAACGTGAAGCTGGAAGATGAAGGGGTGATGATAAATGTCATCAGTGTTTATGCTCCACAAGTGGGTTGTGAGATGGAGGAGAAGGAAAAATTCTGGAGTGAGTTAGATGAAGTGGTAGAAGGTGTACCTTCAGGTGTACAGATGGTGGTAGGTTTTGCTAAAAGGATGGAAATGGCAGTGGTGAACATGTATTTTAAGAAGAAGGAGGATCACAGGGTGACGTATAAGAGTGGAGGAAGGTGCACACAGGTGGACTATGTTCTATGTAGGAGATGCAACCTGAAGGAGATTGGAGACTGTAAGGTGTTGGCAGGTGACAGTGTAGCTAGACAGCATCGGATGGTGGTCTGTAGAATGGTTTTGGAGGTGAAGAAGAAGAGGAGAGTGAGGACTGGAAGAAGAATAAGATGGTGGAGGCTAAAGGAGGAAGAGTGTAGTGTGAGGTTCAGGGAAGAGGTCAGACAGGAGCTCAATGGTGGTGAAGAGGTGCTGGATGATTGGGGAACTACTGCAGAAGTAATAAGGGAGACAGATAGAAAGGTACTTGGTGTGACATCTGGAAATAGAAATGATGACAAAGAGACAAAGTGCAGGAGAGCAGAAGGAGAAAGAGGTTGGAGAAACAGAATTGGGATCGACAGAGAGATGAGAAAAGTAGGCAGGAGAACAAGGAGATGCAGCAGCAGGTAAAGAGGGATGTGGTGAAAGCCAAGGAAAAGGCATACGAGGAGCTGTAGGAGAAGTTGGACACTGAAGAAGGAGAAAAGGATTTGTAGCGATTGGCCAGGCAGAAGAACCGAGCTGGGAAGGATGTGCTGCAAGTTAGAGCAATAAAGGATGGAGATAGAAATGTGTTGACTAGTGAGGAGAGTGTGTTGAGAAGATGGAAGGAGTATTTTGAGCAGCTAATTAATGAGGAAAATGAGAGAGAGAGACGGTTGGATGATGTGGAGACGTAAAGCAGGAAGTGGATAGGATCAGTTAGGAGGAAATGAGAGCAGCGTTTAAGACCAGGTTGGACCAGATGGCATACCGGTAGAAGCATGGAGATGTTTAGAACCAGATTGTTTAACAGGATTCTGGAAGGTCAGAAGATGCCTGAGGAATGGAGAATGAGTGTGCTGGTACTGATCTTTAAGAATAAGGGAGATGTGCAGACCTGCAGTAACTACAGGGGAATTAAGTTGATCAGTCACACCATGAAGTTATGGGAAAGAGTAGTGGAAGCCAGGCTGAGAGAAGAGCAGCAGTATGATTTCATGCTAAGGAAGAGCACCACAGACGCATTATTTGCTTTGAGAATGTTGATGGAGATGTATAGAGAAGGTCAGAAGGAGTTGCATTGTGTATTTGTGGATTTAGAGAAAGCGTATGACAGGGTGGAGAGAGGAGTTGTGGTATTGTATGAGGAGGTCTGGTGTGTCAGAGAAGTATGTGAGGGTGGTGCAGGACATGTATGAGGACAGTGTGACAGCAGTGGTGTGCGCAGTAGGAACCACTGACTGGTTCAAGGTGGAGGTTGGACTACATCATGATGTGAGCCCTTTCCTGTTTGAAGTGGTGATGGACAGGTTGACGGACGAGGTCAGACAGGAGTCTCCATGGACTATGATGTTTGTGGATGATATTGTGATTTGTGGTGAGAGTAGGGTGAAGAAGAGCCTGGAGAGGTGGAGGTACACGTTGGAGAGAAGAGGAATGAAAGTCAGTAGGAGTAAGACAGAGTACATGTGTGTGAATGAGAGGGAGGGCAGTGGAGGGGTGCGGTTGCAGGGAGAAGAGGTGGAGAAGGTGGAGGAGTTCAGGTACCTGGGGTCAACAGTGCAGAGTAATGGAGAGTGTGTTAGAGAAGTGAAGAAAAGAATGCAGGCAGGGTGGAGTGGGTGGAGAAGAGAGATAGCAGGAGTGATTTGTGATAGAAGAGTATCTGTGAGAGTGAAAGGGAAAGTTTATAGGACTGTGGTGTTAGGTGTAATAGAGATCTGTAGGCCTGAATGGAAGTATGTGCGTGAACACACAGCATGGTACCAGGTCGGATATCAGTGTGTGATTTGGGTTCCAACATTTTCACTCAGCAGCAGCAGGCCATCGGGGTGTGTCATCTTATTGACTCAGGTTTCTTACAGCAAAATGTTATGTAACACACACACACACACACACACACACACACACACACACACACCCACACAGAGTTTTTTCTTGAGACATATTGCAATGTCAAAATCACTGGACAGTGTCCAGAACAACCACACCAATATTCACAGTCACAAACTGCTAACCTTAATGTAGTGATAAAACTGTACCCTGTAACTCCATTTACACCCCCTTTCACACCTCCTCTCACCCTGTACCCTGACCTCCTCTCACACCTCCACTCACTGTACCCTGACCTCCTCTCACACCTCCAAGTCAAGTCAAGTCAAGTTTATTTGTATAGCGCTTTTCACAACAGACATTGTCTCAAAGCAGCTTTACACAAATCAACAGTGAAGGTGAATGGTGTGAATTTGTCCCTGATGAGCAAGCTGTGGCGACTGTGGCAAGGAAAAACTCCCTTAGATGTTATGAGGAAGAAACCTTGAGAGGAACCAGACTCAAAAGGGAAACCCATCCTCATTTTGGGTGACATCAAGAGTTTGATCATAAATCTTTCAACAATACAGAACACTGGAGAGTGAGAACTAACATGATTACTGGAGTATAAGATTATAAGTGATGTTCTTTCTGCAGTCTTATACAGTCTATATGGTTAGTAGCTCCGAGTTTTATGAGCTCAGCATTTGTGATCACCACAGATCCAGCATCAGCTTCTCCATGCCAGAGCCTTTAACACTCCAGGAGGTCCAATGCCAAACTCCACACATGTAGCGGGATCCAAATGGCACTGGTACGTCTCTAGATGGTTCGGGATGTTTGTGAGTTCGGCATCTACTTCTTCAAAGGTCCGTAATCATCACGAGGTGGGAGGTGACTGGAGCTGGCCAAACCTCAGGGTGTCTCGGGATGGGGAGAGAAAGAGAAGCAGTGGAGAGCAATTAGCGTAGCTGCTGTTCATGATATTAACAGCACAAGTTGATAATGTGCATGTGATCAGATGTTCTGGAGCACAAGGTTATGATGTGATGTGTGTTATGTATAGGCTTTGCTAAAAAGATATGTTTTTAATCTACACTTAAACTGGGAGAGTGTGTCTGAGCCCCGAACACCGTCAGGAAGACTATTCCAGAGTTTAGGAGCTAAATGTGAAAAGCTCTACCACCTTTAGTGGACTTTGCTATTCTAGGAACTACTAGAAGCCAGAGTTTTGAGATCTCAGGGAGCGTGGCGGATTGTAGCGAGTTAAAAGACTGGATAGATACATGGGAGCCAACCATTTAGTGCTTTATAAGTGAGAAGTAATAGTTTGTAGTCTATTCGAAACTTAACAGGAAGCCAATGTAGGGACGATAAGATCGGGGTTATGTGATCATATTTTCTTGCCTTGTAAGAACTCTGGCTGCTGCATTCTGGACTAACTGAAGCTTGTTTATTAATGATGCAGGACATCCACCTAGTAACGCATTACAGTAGTCTATTCTGGAGGTCATGAACGCATGGACGAGCTTTTCTGCATCGGATATGGACAACATATTTCTTAGCTTAGAAATATTTCTAAGGTGAAAGAAGGCTGTTTTAGTAACTTGATTGATATGATTTTTGAAAGACAAGTCGCTGTCTAAATAACACCCAGGTCTTTTACTGTTGAATTAGTGGTTACAGAACATCCGTCTAAATGCAGGTTGAGATGCTGGAGCTTCTGTATACTAGTTTTTGGTCCGATGAGCAAAATCTCAGTCTTATCGGAATTTAAAAGTAGAAAGTTATGGGTCATCAATCTCTTATTTCCTTAACACACTCAGTTATCCGACTTAATTGAGCTATATCGCCTGGTTTAGATGAAATATATAGCTGAGTATCATCAGATAACAATGGAAGCTAATTCCATGCCTTCTAATAATATTTCCTAACGGAAGCATGTATATTGTGAACAGCAGGGGTCCTAGAACTGAACCTTGCGGACGCCATAATTTACTTGCATTAGCCTGGATAGCTCTCCATTTAAATCTACGAAATGGTAACGATCGGACAGTAGGATTTAAAACCAGCTTAATGCCTGTCCCTGAATGCCGATGTAATTTTGTAATCGATCTAGGAGGAGATCATGGTCTATAGTGTCGAATGCAGCACTAAGATCAAGTAAACCAACAGCGAATGAAGCCTTGGTCTGAAGCTAAAAACAGGTCATTAGTTATTTTAACTAGAGCAGTTTCTGTGCTATGATGGGGCCTAAAACTGACTGAAATTCTTCAAAGATATTGTTCTCTTGCAGGTAGGAACATAACTGGGCAGCGACAATCTTTTCTAAAATCTTAGACATAATGGGAGATTTGAAATGGGTCTGTAATTTGATAACGTGTTTGGATCCAGATTAGGTTTTTTAATGAGGGGCTTAATAACTGCTAACTTGAGGGATTTAGGGACGTGACCTAAAGATAGTGAGGAGTTAATAATATTTAGAAGAGGTTCACCAGTTGTATATAACACTTCCTTCAGTAATTTAGTAGGAATTGGATCTAACTGACATGTTGTCGATTTAGCTTTGGCAATAACATTATACAGCTTTCCTGTCCTATACATGTAAAACAGTGGAGTTGTGGAGTTGAAGGTAAACTGTCTCAGGAGATGGTGTCAGAGTTTGAACTGCCACAATTGTTTTTCTAATGTTATCTATTTTTTCAGTGAAGAAAATCATAAAGTCCTCACTACTAAACTGTGATGGAACACAATTTTCAGAGCCCTGATTTGTAGTTAGTTTAGCTACTGTACTGAAAAGGACCTGGGATTGTTTTTGTTGTTTCTATAAGTTTGCTCAGGTGTTCAGCTCTAGCAGCTTTTAGCGCCTGTCTGTAGCTGAGCATACTGTTTTTATACGCGATTCTAAATACCTCCAATTTAGTTTTCCTCCATTTTCTCTCCAGATTACGTGCTGTTCTCTTGAGGGCATGCGTATGACTATTATACAAGGTGCAGGTGCTTGTTCTCTAACCTTTTTTAACCGGATGGGGGCAACGGTGTCTATTGTGCTAGTGAGGATAGGTCTATGTTGTTAGTTATCTCATCAAGATTATTGGTAGTTATGGGTTTAGTGAGAAATTGAGATAAATCAGGCAGGTTATTTTATGAATCTGTCCTTAGTGGTTGGAACAATAGTCCTACCAAGTCGATAAGTGGTGCAACACGGCTAATCTGCTCTACCGGTAGTGTGTACAGTATGAGGTAATGGTCTGTGATGTCATCACTCTGAGGTAAAATATCTATATTAGTGACGTCTGCTCCGTGGGATATTATTAAGTCTAATGTGTGGTTAAAGCGATGAGTTGTCCGGTGACGTTTTGTTTAACCCCAAAAGAGTTTAATAAGTCAACAAATGATAATCCTAGAGCATCGTTTACATCATCTACATGAATATTAAAATCTCCTACAAGCAGCACTTTATCAAAATCGATCAAGAGATCTGATAGAAAACAAGCAACTCTTGAAGAAAATCAGCGTAGGGCCCTGGGGTCTGTACACGGTGACCAGAGCGAGTTTTCTATGTCTGTCTGAAATACAACTTTAAGAACGAGCACTTCAAATGATTTAAAACTGAATCTAACATCTGACTAACATTAAGAGAGGCAGTATAAATGGTTCCTACACCCCCCCCACGACCAGTCTGACGCGGCTCATGCTTATAAGCATATCCTGACGGTGTCGACTCGTTTAGACCCATATAATCACCTGGTTTAATCCAGGTCTCAGTGAGACAGAGTGCATCGAGATTATTCTCTGTGATCATCTCATTTATAATCAGCGCTTTGGGTGCAAGTGATTAATGTTTAAAAGACCAAACTTTAAAACTTTTTGGTGTTTGTTTATCTGGCATTTTTCAGTTTTAACTTCAATGAGATTATTTCTGGATCTTGTGTATTTACTTCTTGGTTTTGCTACACGAGGAATAGATACGGTTTCTATAAACTGGGCTGTGTGTGAACTTGTAACTATTTGGTCTGTTGTATGCGTGTTTTCATTGTCGTAAT
>JBCEWE010000574.1:0-248388 GCA_039877035.1 Silurus lanzhouensis
TATATCATTTTTATTTTAATAGTATTTTATTTTTAGTAAAATGTGATGAAATGTGAGGTGTACTTTTTGTGGAATACTGTTTATTACACTAAAAAAGTGAAACTGCTTGTGTTATTATAACCATATACAGTTATTTCCTCACCAGCCACTTTTCCTCCTCTCTTGAAATTAAAAATAGAGCTTGTTGTATCACAGAAACACAAGAAAGAGCAGGTTTTTGCTCTAAAATCCTTAAAAAGTAGATCCTGAAAGGATACATATATACATATATAATTTTAATTACACACCTTTTTTGATTATGTGGAATGTCCACCATACAAATAATTTGTGCTAATACAGAAATCATGTATAGTTACATTTTATATAAAGTTATACATCAAACACCTGCATGTACTGTAACATGATCACTAGAGCATTTGCATTTCTAGCCTAATTAGAACTCCTAAATTTAAGCTTCTGTATGTGTCAAGCTTGTCTCAGTCTTGCTCCGAGTTGTTTTGCGTTGTATCCATGGTTTAGGTTTATGGTGTTGGTTCCATACTTTTTGGTTGTTTTGTGCTTAATAAAATCTACACTTACATTGACCTTCCATTTCATTAAATGACAGAAAGCTTGCTTTTTGACTGGCTTGAGAACTCTTGGACCATTCCTTGGCTGTCACGAGCCAGATGTCAGGTGCCTCTTTGAGGAAGTACATGTATTTTGATTGGAAGCCACCAATTCCCTGCCCCGCTTTGGATTTGATATGGTATGAAAAAGTTTCGAGACTAATGGTACTAACTGGTGCTATTCTGTGTGTTTCCATGCCTTGTTACTCAGCTTCCACTAAACGCATTTCTCTTCATACTTACTCTACTGAGTATATCACTCTGCTTTCTTGCACAACTGATGATGTAGTCCTTCTTCATTAGTCTGTTAAAGGACATCGCTCTGCTTTTTTGCTCGGCTGTGTTGGCCCACTGCACTTATTTCAGACACCCCAGTGGACAGCCTCTGTCACATCACTGTGCCTCCTTTCTCCACCGCAGGTGATGCTTTGTCTTTCTGTTCTGCCGACAGGCCCCTGGCTTTGAGATTAATTTTGCTTCTTCTTCTTCTTCTAGCTTCACCTTGGGCTTCGCTCCCTCCATTACTTTGCAGTGACCATCAGTCCACACTCAAACTCCAGCTCTGGAAGTCACCATTCCTTCCCATTTTGAAAGGACACTGCTCTGGTTTGTTGCCTGTTGGGGGCATTGCATTTGCCAGCTTTATGACAAATATGCTCTTGCATAACCTACAAATCTGGTAGGGATTGTTTTATCTGGCTGTCCTTGAAACTTCTTTTGCACAACAGGAGCCACTCATTGAAGAGAAGGATCAGCATTATGTACAGCACCTTGTCACATGTCACTGAGCACTCATGCTGTTCTTTTTTCACCTTGGTAGCACCTTTATTTAAATTTCTGTGTGCCAGCGCATTTGATAAAATAGTCAGCCTTTCTCTTCATTGGGTGGCAATCTATGACATGCTATGCAACTAAAATTACTGTCAGAGGTAGTGTATTAAAAAAGATCTAGAGCTTCTCACTAATCAGAACAAGGAATGTAATGATTTCCTTTTTATTTGACACATAATCATCATCTCACTAAAGACACAAATCTAGTACATCAATTATATAAATTGAATGGCTCAATCTTTTTCAGGACATCTAATCTAACCTATCCTAACTTTCTTTCAGCTTCTCCCATTAGGGGGCGCACAGCAGATTATCTGTATTCGTGATCCGCATGTGCGATTTGGCACATTTTTACGCTGGATGCCCTTCCCTAATGCAACCCTCCCCATTTATCCGGGCTTGGGACCCGGCACTAAGAGAGCACTGGCTTGTGCACCCTAATGGCTGGGGTTGGTTCCCTAACAGGGAATCGAACCCGGGCCACGGCAGTGAGAGTGCCGCATCCTAACCACTAGACCACCAGGGAACTAATCCTTTTCATGACATCATTAGTGTATATTAGTGGTTTTTAAAAAAAAAGCTAATACTAACTGTAGAGTTTCTTATAGTTTGCAGATTATTATTTGCCCACAAAAAGTCAGGAGTCACAATGAATAAAATGTGGCTTTGTAAGCAATAGCGCATCAAAATTGATCCTACCTTCGGAATATGCAAATGATATTCAATGCAAATTTTACGGGCCAACAATATGTGATTTATATATAAAATCTTCTATTAGTTTAGGTTTCTTTAAAATGGGAAATAAGTGAATATTTCCTGAACCAGAACTGAAGGTCTTTTTATTGTACAGTGACACTACAAAAAACACATGCCCATCTGATAATGTGTATTGTTTTACACAGCACACATGATGGAATCCTTCGATCCTGTTACATGAGCTGTTCAGCAAAAATACATTATGAGATCGAGTACAATACAGAACCAGAGTTACAGTGATTAAATGAAGGTTATTGTTTTAGCTCTGCAGTGAGAGTCTGTAATAGAATACACCACTTACTAAAGGTCATGTTCTTTAAAATGATATCTCATAATAATAGTTTTCACTAATATACTATACAAAACAAACGTTTTATATTATTTAGGGCTTTGGTTTAAAGTGCGTTTTGCCCAGGATTTTTGTGAACGATGTAATATTTTCATATAAAAGCATTTTTTATTGAGTATTCGAACACCTCAGTGACTGAGTCGCTGTGATAAATGAGCAACTGTATTGTTTGAAGAGACGAAATACTAGGTCCAAGTCTAAGTTTCTCTTTGTGTAATAAATGCCTTAATCTTGAGTAACACTTCTTTACTCTCTCCCCACAGCTATGTTGGTTCTCCCAGTGAGCAACAGTAATGAAGGGTTTAATTCTCTGGCCTCGTTCAGATGGTTTTGATTCATTGCACCTTCCCATGACCACACTCTGTGGCCAAAACATAATGTTCCACTAAGCTCTTGATAATGTTATCCTCAGCCACTGGCTAAGATTGTAGTGCAAAGATAAAATATGGACATGGTTAAGACAGCTATCATGCTCAGAGTCCATACTGTGAATAAAACAAACTATGGATTTTAAATAAAAATTTAAAAACGCACTCTTTACTCCAGATAAAATTATACTACTGGTATTGAACCATTCCTTGCTGCCGCAGTGATACCTTCAAGCATACCTCTTTAGTGTGTATGTTCTACCAAATGCTACCAAAGTTAGTACTTCCTACCTCTACTTTCCTAATTACAGTCAAATTAGGTGCCTTAAATCTTTATTTTTTTTTTTGTATAATTTTTTAAGCTACACTATTTTAATTTTCAGGTGAAAGATATATATTGGAGATACAAATAATAAGTTCCATCCTGGTAACAAAGAAAGGGACTTTTTCGGAGCATGTTTTCGGAGTGCAAGCGCATTAATTATAGTAAATCCGCTGTATATCTCAAAGCATCCTTAGTCCTGAAAATCTTTCACCAGGCACAGTTTAGTCCTATTGTTATTTTGTACACCTGGATTTAAAACTAACAATAGTTCGTGCCTTTATGCCTTTAAACTGAGTGTCCACTTTCATACATTCGTCTCTATCCAAACTGACCAACTGGCAAACCATTTAGCGCCGGCCTTTTAACACTTTTAAGACTCACAAGCCAATCACTTGATGGAATTCGCAAGCAGTTGTGAATTACCTCATCATTAGAGCCATTCTTCAGGGGCAGTTAGTGGTTGGTTTCAGCAGAAGAGGTTTTTGATGGTCTAATCAGAAACCATTGATAGCATATGAATTTCCGGATTTGATAATCAGTCCCTATCCAGTTGGATTCAGATTTTCTGAGATGAAACAGAAAGAAAAAAATAAATAAAAAAGTTTTCTGTAAGAAGAAAGTTCTGCTGGTGCCAAAGCAAATGTTCTTATAAATGCTATCTATTGAAATGATTAATGAATAATGCATTCAATATCAGTGAGTTTTAGTAGATTGGGAAAGTTTTTTCTTCACTAGTTACATAGATTTAACAGATAGAAATTTGGTTATGAGCTGTTTAGTCACAAATCAAACCTCATTAATCAACCTGTCCAATTTCTTTTATTGTACAACCCTGCTAGTCAAAGACTTGGGGTGGCATAACCCTAGATCTGTCATGACATGACATGAGTCTGAAGATGCATTTAAAATATATTTTTTTGTAAATATCTGGTCTGTCAGTTAGAAAGTATGTTAAGTGGTAAAAAGAGAACATAGACACTAAGAAGTACAACGTGTACTTGACCAGTTTTTGTAATACTGTAATTGTAATGTAATGTAATATTAATGTAATATATATATATATATATATATATATATATATATATATATATATATATATATATATATATATATATATATATTTATATATATATATATATATATATATATATACTCATTTATATACATTGCTATTTGCACTGCTAGTCTACACTCTCTGAGTCTACAGATCCCACTAGCCAGTCTTCTGTCTTCTTCTGTTTAAGCACTCTCGTTTGAAACAAGAACTACCATTGCTACTGTCTTTACTGTATATACAACATATACACCAAACACCACTGACACTTGGAGTAAGTAATATGGATTATCTCATTACAGTGATGGCTGTAAAGGTGAACAGTAAGTGTACAGTCAGTTCTTGAAAGTGATGTGTTGGAAGTGAAGTAGAAATTGTAGAAATTTTACCTTCGACTAAACCCATATTTATAGAAAGATTGAGCCCTTCAAAAGCATGAAAAATGGATAAGTGTTAAGATCTGACTGATACTGAAAATAGGCAAAGCGATAACTAGATGACTGGTTCAGAGCATCGCTAGAACAGCAGGTCTTGTGGGGTGTTCCTGGCATGCTGTGATTAGTACCTAAGCACCTACCACATCCATTTAAGCATCAGAACATGATACTATAGAACTCGAAGAAAATGGATTATTCTGATGACTTATGCTTTATTTTACATGATTTAAATGGTGGGGTGACTGTGTGTTGCTTAACTAGAGAAAGGATGGTACCAGGATGTACTATGAGAAGAAAGCACTTTGGTAAAGGCAACAAGATGGTCTGGGCATGTTCTGTTTGGAAACCTTGGCTTTGGGCATCCATGTGGATGTTACTTTGCCATGTAGCACATGTCTAAATACACTTGATAGCTGTGGTATACTCTATTTGCAGTGGCCTATGTCAACAAGATAATTTGCCCGGCCACACTGCAAAAAATGTATAAAAATCTATTTATCGATTTGGGGAATTGTCCAGGGTGTTGACTTGGCCATCAAATTTTCTTAATTCCCAATTTGATTAAACATCTGTGTGATATCCTGGACAAACAAGCCAGATCCATAAAGGTTCCACCTCACAACTTGCAGAACTTGAGTCTAACTCTTTGGCTCTAACACATTGGGGCCAGATTTAGACTTGTTGTAGAGATGTTTTGGCAGAACAGAGAAGGACCTACACATTATTAGGAGGGTGGATATAATTGTATGGATGATTAATGGCACCAACACACAAATGGAGAAGAATGATTTGATTTATCATGATAATGTTATAGAGTTACATATTCTTGCACAGCTGAGGTTAGGATGAAAAATATGTATGAAATGATTATAAATGTGTGCATTTAGTGTGGCATGTGTGTATGCAGTGTGGCATGTGAAGTAATGGTTTTGGAATAACAGACTAATAGATTTTTGATGTATTTTTTAGGTTATAAATTACCAACTAGCTTACATCATCAAATACATTTTCAGTTTTCAGTTTTATTATAAATTTTACAGCATGGTTTTAGTGTTAGTGTAATAAATACAGCAACTTGAACTCACGAACAAAAAATGTTTGTTTTAAAAGCCAAAAAAATCTAGCAGTAAAAATATTGCAAAAGAGGCCCAGAGAATGAAAAAATGAGTAAAGTAACTATACTATGTTTGTGTTATAATTGTATAAATACATACCGTGAAACTGAAAGTGGTAGTCCATGGTTGGAAAAGGTTTCTATAAAATTTCTGCTTAATTCGTTCATGCAAATAAAAGAAAGCACAACAGAATTAAAAAAATCCAGACCATTTCTGTGAGACATACAACTCAGTTGTATGTCTCACAGAAATGGTTTGTATTTAAATGTTTGTTAAAAGAGCTGCACATCTTTTGAGAACAACTCAAAACAGCTTTTGAAGTGCTTTCAGTGTAACTTGACCTTTAAGGCTCTCTGAAACAATGGCACTGTCACCATGGGAGGTGGAAGAGAAGAGACCAAGGCCATGACAACCACAAATAACTGGCTGCCTGGCATACTTATAATGGTTCACATGAGTCTAATTAATTACATATGTTGTACATTTTTTATCCTTTTATTTATATTAATGAATAAATGTCATTCTACACTTAATATTTGGATCAATGGTTGGGTGATGTAGCTTATTTATGTTATGGTATTATTATTATATATATACAGTACAGACCAAAAGTTTGGACAGAGTAGGCATCAAGAGAATGCCAACAGTGTGCAAAGCAGTAATCAAAGCAAAATGTGGCTACTTTGAAGAACCTAGAATATGACATATTTTCAGTTGTTTCACACTTTTTTGTTATGTATATAATTCCATATATAATTCCACATGTGTTAATTCATAGTTTTGATGCCTTCAGTGTGAATCTACAATTTTCATAGTCATGAAAATAAAGAAAACTCTTTGAATGAGAAGGTGTGTCCAATCTTTTGGTCTGTACTGTGTATATATATATATATATATATATATATATATATATATATATATATATATATATATATATATATATATATATATACAGAATCTGCCTGTTTTTGAATTAGAAAATTGTATTAGTAAAAGACTGTTTCATGAATGTGCTTAACAGTGGTGGATAAAATACACAAAACATGTACTTTCGTTGGAGTAGAGATACAGCAGGTAAAATTTTAATCCAGTAAAAGTAAAAGTGCTCCTTTGAAACTTTTATTTGAGTAAAACTACAAAAGGATTTGCCTTCAAATGTACTTAAGTATCCAAAAATACTATTATTTATTATGGCTATAATGTTTCTATTAACATTTTTGCCACAAGACTCCTAATAAACACGTTTATATGAAAAAAGACTAATGTTATTCTTACAACAATCTATTAAGAGAATTATATTAATTAGTCAAACACTGATTGATATCTATTAAAAATATTATGAGCTACCATTATCATTGGTGCTAAATAGATACCACCAAGCATCAATCAAACAAGTTCAAAACAGAGCATGTGCTCTACCATGATTGGTGTTTTTTTATCCACTCATGAATAAAAAGGAACGTCTAATTTTGCAAAATGTAGATGGGTAAAAAGTACGATATTTGACTTTGAAATGTAGTGAAGTTAAAGTAAAAGTTTCCCCAAATGGAAATACTTCAATAAAATTGCAAATGTGTGAAAAAGCTACTTAAATGCAGTAACGAATTACATTTACAGTTGAACCCGGTTATGTCGCCGGCCTAGGGGGTTTGCCAAAAAGCGTTGAGATAACCGATGATCGAGGTACGAACGAAAACCAATATGGCGGCAATATATTAACGTGCTTGAAATTTATTTATGTACATGATGTGCGTTAATAAATGAGAATGTGCATGCACCTGTTTTTGGAGGTTTTTTACACAACAGCATTGCTGCGATTTGTTTGATGAAGGCATGCTATAAAAATGTACATACATGTTTGCTAACAACAAAAGGCATATGTGCACCAACTAACAGCAGAGATTTACCAGTATACAATACAAACCACCGTCGATTCTCAAAACAAGCCTTTATTCTATTCTCCAACATTGCAAACACAAAGATCGCTCATAAAATCACAAAAAACGTGCGGGGTGTAGTTCGTTTTTTCAAAAAGCTAACCAGTGTCGAAATGAAATTCGCGAGTTATTTCACTCTGACACACAGCTCTGAAAGTATCCTACACTCCTGTGCCTTCCCTTCCAACATAGCGTCTGTAAGGCTTGATTTTTCCGCCACTTCCGTGAGTTGTTCTGCGGCTGCACGGCACTGTGCCTGAAACTCATCATTGGAAATATCCTGAATAATGCAGTGCATCCAGCAGCTTGAGATTGTTTTCTTCTTCACGTCAATCCAGGCTGATCTCTAATATAAGACGCACCCTGGGTGAGGGGTGAGGAAAACTTTGTATAAGACGCGTCCTATATTTGCAAAAATACGGTAGTGAGACGGTGAAGTGGCATCGATAACTGACATTTTCAAGAACCGGCGATTGGTAATGGGGATCGAGATAACCGGCGTTAAGTGGCAAATTTGGCCCTCTTTTGTGCGCGAGAAATTAGGGTTCGGCGACATAAAAGAATCGACATAACCGATGAGAAAAGGCTAAGACAGAAAGAATTTGCCGATTCCAAAACTTCGACTTAATAGGGTTGGTGAGTTAACCGAGGTCGAGATAAGTGGGTTCGACTGTACTTTGTTACTATCCACCACTGGTGCTTAATGATAAATACATTTGAACCATTTCACATCTTTCATGTAAATATGCTGTTTTTTTTTTAGCCATGGCCCCTTAACCCTCTGTGCTCTAGGGGCACTGTACTATGAGGCCTGCTTGCCATCGCTGATGTATGCAAAGAAAGTATTTCACTGTGCTTTAAAGTTTGTGACAAATATAAAGCATCTTTTCTTTGACCTTTTTTCTTTTTTTCTTTTTTTATTATTATGATCCAATAGTACAAGCACAGTGATTATGACTTTGAGGGAGCAGATTTAATATGGGAAGACTACCGGTTAAGGAGCTCCAGCCATGTTGGAGACATTAACAATACATCAGCAAATTACACGTGCGTCTGCACACATTATAGAGCTCACTGTATGCATCACGTGGCCTTGTTTCGAGCTCGGACGTGCACCGTAATCAAGTTACCCTTCAAGAATGACTCAGCTCGACATCATTGAACATCATTGAAAATTCACAGGATGCTGAGTAAATAGGATAGATGGTAAGGATGACAGAACCAAGATTAGTTTTGCTGCTCCTGGAGAGTAACAGCAATTTGATTAGATGTATACAGAGCATGGGGCTGCATGCAAATGCGAAAGCACTTTCTGCTACACGAATGGATAAAAATGTCCTGCTAAGGCAGAAACAACGGGAAAAAGAGAGCTGAAAAAGTGTTTTGGTTTTGTGTTGAAAACGAACATTTGGGCTATTTACAGTATAAATTCATTCAAGATGCAAGCTTTTCGTTTTGTTCTGTGTTTTTCCAATGCACCTGCTTGCCTCTACGTGACACCTTGCACTTCACACTTCCGCTCTGTCCTTTTCTAAACAAACTTATTTCACTGACGTTGTCATTTTCTATTCTGCTCCGAATCTCTGTGGGTTCACTCGATACCCAGCAGACCGCAGAAGAACAAGCTTTGCTGACCATCTGTTTTGCGGACATCTGCCTAATGGCCATGACTATAGTTGAAAAATATGCTGACATACTCGATGCAAATATGTAACATCCAGTTAGACCATGACTTATCAAGAGCTTGATATTGACAGAGCATAGCATAGCTTTTGTCTGCTTTTGTTGGATCCCACTTAACTAAATTACAGAGCCACTGTAAATATTAAGCACAGCATATAAAAGATAAAGATTTTGCTGCTCATATTTGTTTTAATTAGAAACAAAAAAAGTGCTAAGGTTATTTGTTTCAAACTGATATAAACTGTATGCTGGATTGGGAAAAAAATGACAAGCTTAATCGAATCAGCATGTTTCATTATCTGCCTTCAACTGTTATTACAACCCATTAAACTGTTAGCCATGTCTGATATAAATCATTTTTCAAATGAATGCAGGAAATATTGTGATAATTTCAGGAAAACATTTGGGTATGTTTTGCTGGAGTCTTCCAAGCCTTATATTCTCATTAATGGTGATACAATGTGATAAAATGATAACAAGCAGAGTCAGTTCCTCGAGCCTTAGGTGAACCGTGTTCAAGTAAAAATAAAAAATGATTAAAAAAACATACAAAAGAATCTCATAGTAGTGATGAATAGATGCCACACTGTCATATGCCGCCTTATCATGCACTTTATGAATCGGAGCCATCACTCTCACCCCCTTTTGTGAACTTGGTCACTGGAGAGCACTCAAGATCTCTTTTCAATAGACTGAAGAAACCCAAATGTGAGGGAAAAGCCATGGCAAAACAAATTACTTTCCAACTTTATTGTAAATTCTGCTCATGACTGATGTGTGGAATGTATCAGTCTAGGGAGGAAGGATTGAGAATGGTTGCCAGGCTGGAGTAGCCATGGCAGAGGGACAAGGAAGCCTTTCATTTCAGAATGAGAAGGACCGTTCCACCGTGAATAGATCACAGAGCGTATCTGACACGTAGGCCAAAATCGTGCTGGGAAGACGGCCTGGTATCCAACCAGGGCAATGGCGCCGACTAATCATTACTGAGAGGCATAGAGCTTAAGCTTGCTAACTTTTCTCTGCGTTTGTGGTTGTTCAAGGCCCGGGGAACCAACACACTGAACATTTATGCATTATCTAGTTAAACACAATTTGTTGGCATGTTTTTCTTTTCTTTTTCAGGCTCTTGTAAAACAACTGCTCAGATGTATCACAGAATGTACCTCAGTGTCACCTTAAAGGTAAGTTTTAGCTTCAGTCTGACCCTTTTTTTTTAACTCAGGTTTAAGCATTAAATTGATACAATGTATCCGGAAGATGCCAAGGACATTTTAGCACAGTTATGAGTTCTATTAATTTAAATAAATCGAAATACCGTTGTAGACATATGATACATGACGATGTTATATTTAGGAGCAATTTATGCAGAGTATACAATGTATTCTAACAGTAACATGTCTAATGCACAAACTACAGTAGAGGAGCCAATATTGCTCATTTAAAAAGCAGGAAGAGAGAAAAAAAAATGTTTTGGCACAAAAGCTAATCTTATTTCAACTTTCTACTACATGCAGACACTAATAAACTTTAGATTTAGTGTTGATTAACTGACTTGTTTTGTTATCTAAGCATGTAATTTGACCACAAATGGTTTACTGGTAGAAATACATCTAACAAATCACACAACCTCTCTACCCAAATATATTAAAAAAATATATATATTAACATACATTGCATGTTGAAACAATCTAATCCAGCAAATAACACATTTCTCCCAGTTAGACAAAAGAGATGTTTGTTTAATCCAGCCAACTATATGCAGTTCCACTGGCAATGAAGGAATGCAAATCTAACACAGAAGCTAGCTAGCTAATTTGTTCTGTGTATTTAGACGGACATCATTAGTAAGAAAACAGCATGGCAAAATCATGATTTGACTACATTTCCATCTCCATCTTTTCAAGGAAAACTGTGGATTTAATGGCAACTGTATGCAGTTCCAGTGCCATGAATGGAATTCACAGTAGCTAGCTAGCTAATTTGTTCTGTGTTTTCGGATGAGTATCAGCAAAATCTTGATCTGACCACAAACACATCAGGCAATCATTAATAATTTTCATCTCCTTCTTTTTGAGGAAAACAACAGTTTTGCCTTCTTGGGTTCTATTGATTCACATTCAAAATCACATTTGTGGCTATAAGATGCCAATGCATCTTTTGCCTATAAGGAATTGGTTTGTTTTGACCATTGTTTGAGCTGCGAAAGTTTTAGCTGAGAAAGTAATCTGGAAGCCACTTTCAGATTGCCGTTTAAAAAATCAAAAATGCTTTACCATACATGCTGGCACCATTTTAGGCTGTTTAGTTAAATCATTATTATTAATTATGTATAATAGATGCCACTAATAATTTGTTTGTTCATTGCAAAGTTGGTGTCTTTTGCATACACAGTAATAACCCCCCCCCACTCCTTTTTGGGTTGTGTTTATTCTTTGGTCTGGGCTGTACATGACTATTGCCTGCAGAGTGAACATATGGTGTCAGAGAGTCTTAAAATAAGATTGGGGAAATTATATAAACAAAAAACTTGCATGACATCCTGTATATCATGAATAATATATTCTTATTGTCCATGTCAGTAGTAATAGAATTAAAATAAAACCTGTGGTCAATTAGTAAACATAATACAAAAAAAGCATAGTGAATTAGTTTACAAAAACATTCAATTTAAATAAATTGTGGCTCAAATTTAATTTCATATTAAACACACAGAAAAATGGCAATAGATTGCATGTATACTGTTTTTGTTTTACACCAACCCTCCTTCCATCTTATACAGCAGAACTCCCTGTTCATCAGAAAATGCTCCACTGACAAAAAAAACTCATACTCACATGCTATACCTTTGACCAGAGAATGTAAAAGGCAGAAGGAGCCATGAGGAGAATGCCCAGGACGTTAATGATGCTCCTACGAATCTGACAGCTGATTCCAAAACATCGAGCATGAGGGAAAAGTTGCTTAACTTGTGCAGTTCTTCCTTTCCTTCCTCCTCCCTCTTTACTCTCTCTCCCCTCTCTTGTCCTGGCTCAATATTCGGACACGCATAAAAACAGACTAAAGGGCTTAAGCAGGCACTCTATGTTGGGCGTCCCCTCACTTCAGATCCTGACACCTCATTCAGCAGAACATGGCAGTCATCCCATTACACCACAGACAAAAGGGCGGGAAACTTAGTGGGAGGTGGGTGAAACTGTTCTGTACACAGCTTGGGTTTCCTGGGGAGAACTTTCCATCAGCCTGCACAATGAGGAAGAGAGAGAGCAGCTGGATTCACTCTGAGAAGTCTGGCGCCACAGTTATCAATGCTGAGATGCCCATTATCTCAATATTGACTGGCTTAATTGTCTGGCATGCAGAGTTGGTTGGAGTTTGTTTTTGTTTTTTTGGTGCAATTCAATTTTTGATAAAAAAGAAGAAGATAAAAAAAAAAGGAAATGTCTGTAGATAATGATATAAGTGGCCTATCAGTGCCTGACTGTTTATTGCATTTGTTTGATGAAGAGCATTTAAGCTTGTTGCATTTGGTAATCTGTAAATAGCATGGCATTTAAAAGAAGATAGAAAAATCACAACGTCAGATTGGAGTTCATGATAAATACTGCTAATGCTGTTCAAAGTCTATAATGGTTAGTATTTCACAAAGGATTAGAGACAATCTATTGATTCAAATCCTGAAGTGCCCAACAGAGGTTCTAAAGGCTTAGAGGTTATTGCAAAAAAGATTCAATGTATTAAATGGATTGTAATGAAATCCAATATTCCATTTAATGCTTACGGATTTTTTATTTTTACTCACTGTACTGTGAGAAAACGTATTGATCAAAAGCTGTCATACAAGTTGAGCTTCAAAGGAGTGTTGAGCTAAATGAGAAAGAGGTTATTGGGTAATGTGTTTATCCAATGTGGTTATGCCCTGCATATTGTCTTTGTTATGATGATTTAACATTTGTATTCGTCTTTTTGGGATTACCTGTTATTTCCATTAGCCCCATACATCTAGCTAACTCTTGTGACTTTCATGTGCATGTCTTCAAAGCCTTAAACACTGTGATGATACATACTACACTAAAAGACATAATTGTGCAGGAGCAACAGAAGTTTCTAACCTCTCAAAATTTAACAATTTCAATAAAATCACAATTGACTACTTGAACTATATCAGTGAATTAACTCTTATTCTCAACCTAGTGGTGATAAAGGGATGGCCTAGGTTCTTGAAGCAGTTACCTCTTTGTGAATAAAAAAAAAGATCAGAATGAATAGTTACACGAGTGTTTTTCTTATGGTTGCAAGCTTTCTCTGAAACCAATAATAAATCCCAATACAGTGGTCCCCCGGAACTCGCGGGGGTTACGTTCTAACGCGAGTTCCAAAAATCCGCACATTTTAGACACACCCCCGCAGCCCCTATAGAACCTTAGGGAATTCATCTCGACATTACGCCAGTAACTTGGTTCCTCTTTTGATGCTTACTCAATGGAAAATTTAAAGTAATGGACATAAATGCTTTATTTATTACTTTAAATTAATAATACAATAATTTGTTTAAAAACTTTTTATTAAATTTGTTAGTGAAAACCCGCAAATTCCTGGAACTTTTTAGATAATCAGCAACTTGCTGTTAGTTAGGTTCCAAATGAGAGCCTGGGAATTGATAGTTTTGAACCGCGAATTATCGGGGATTGACTGTAACACAATTGAGAAAATGTAAGAACACGGTGCTTAGTTAGACTGAAAACTTGAACCCTCACCATCCCTTTGCAGATAAAATGGGATTACACTAATTTAATAATAAAGATTCAAATTCTGTAATCAGAATTAATCTTAAAATTTTGAGGTACAACCAAACATGCGGTATATCTTTTGCTAGTATGTAATGTCCACCCTGTTTGATCCCAGTGGCGAACCACACCCTGTATACACCTGTATGAGATTGTCCTGGCTTTCTGTTTTCCTTATATGGTCATTGCAGCTTGGACATACTCATGTGTTCATTAGTTTTAAAAGTTTGCTTTAATAGAAAAGTAGTATAATTTAGATGATCAGCTTATCAGATGGTATCTTTGTCTTTGCCTGTTGAATGGATAAAAAAAACTTGTTTTGGAAAAGTTTAAATAAAAATAGTTTATTAAGTTCTTGAGTTTGAATACACTGGATCCTGACAAAGGAAGACTTTTTACTTCTACCTTCTCTTGATCACAGTTATATCATGTTCAGTTTTGGTGAGTAGAATCCAGCAATGCACCATATTTTGTCTAAAATACTTTTGTAATGAAACAGCTGGTGATGTATAAGTAAATATAAAAGCATAAGCTTGACAGCTGAGAAGAAGGTTTAGAAAGAAATTGCATGTTTGGACAGGCCACATCTGCATCAAGTTGATTGAAAGAAGTGTTAATGGAGCCTATTTACTAATTAGATTGGGAGTGTGATGGTGTAGGAAATGTGATTTTTCTGGCACACATCAACAGCCGTTATGCACCCAGTGAAGAATGCTTGAATTGTATATATGAACATTGTACTCATTTCTTCATCTCTGTAGTCGCCACACTTGGACAAACACTTGCAGCATGATACCATTATGTCGCCTATTATACTTATGTCACGAAGACCATTACAGTGAGATTTGTTTGCTTCAGTGGCCTAAAATGTCATTGGCTCACCATCCTGCTTGGCTTTTCATACACTCGTCATTTTGCATCAAAAACCTCAACACGCGAATGAAGCAAGAAGTATAGAAATGCCTGTATAAGGTTTTTACCGTCATTTAACGCGATTACCGTTAAAATATAATGGCCTTGAAATTTTTACTTTCAACATGCACTTTTTATAATGCTTTAAGTGCACTCAGTCTCATGCCTGACATTTACGTTTATTTATTGCAAAACGTAATGACTTTTCAAATGTCAGCCTCAGTTTACGAGGCAGCATTCGTGGTTATGCTTGTGATAAAACGCAATTCATTATACAATTTATTATGCACAAATTTGAGATAATACCCAACACTTATCGGATTAAACTGCTCCCAAGGGTTCTAAAATAAGCTATAGTAATACATTCGTTTATCCACAGATCTACTAACTCCGCTAACTCTACAACCCTTCAATCCCATACTTTAATGCTTCCCTCTCTACATCTAAAGCAGAACTCATTATGTGTACATGTGCTTTTATCTGAGGTTACCAAACACTATCTATTCAACTTTACATGCTCTAAAGCATACACTCACCCTCTCCTAGTGAAAGTATGGGCAGAAGGTCATAGAGCACATGGCATGGCATCTTTGCTCACTCTCTCTCTCTCTCTCTCTCTCTCTCTCTCTCTCTCTCTCTCTCTCTCTCTCTCTCTCTCTCTCTCAGACTATGCCAGCTAAAAATGACCTAATTTTATGTAACCTCCAGACTGCTTTCTAATTAGTTGTGAATGGAAAAAAGAAGCACTGGGTTAGGTCAACTGGATAAGCCAACAATGAGCATTGACCTGAAATGAAATAACATTTGGCTGCTTGAAGGCTCTGGTGGGTACACAGGGGCAGACAGGGCTTATCACATTGTATATGGCTCACTGTACAGTATGTTAGAGCTTCTGTTCGCATAAAAAGAATAGTACAGACAATATAGGCAGTTGGTAGCAGTTTGATATTGATTTGTATTATATAGGTGGGAGAGCTTAAAATATACATCTAAAATATATAACATTGATCCCTGAGGATTTTAGAAGAATGGCGATTACACATACACCACCACAAATATGTCTAAGTATATAATAGAATTCTCGATTTTTGCAATATGAAATAGTTTAAAGCCAATTGATGATTCGAGACCTACAACTAGTCCAAATTCTTCACTACTGGATGCCAGTCTTGAGCCAAAAATTAGTCTGGTTCTCTGATAGTCTGGGACTACAAGCAGGCCATTTGCCATGGGTCAAAGGCAAGCTAATGTTGTAGTTGCACTTTGAGCCCTAATCAGAAATTTCACTTGCACTTCGGAGCATACTTGCTGTAATGCCTTCTCAACAAGGGAATATTGAAAATTTTTGTTTCTAAACAACTGATAAAAATGTACTTTAATAATATTGTATAGCTATATACTGCTCATGTAAAAGTAAGATTTGTAGAGCTATATAACTGCTCATGTAAAAGTAAGACATATGGATTGTCTAGGGTTTTTTCTTGGCATTTATTATAATTCATTTGGTATAACATCACATTTTATAATTATTTATTTTTTTTTTTTTTAATGATTATTATTATTATTATTATTATTATTATTATTATTATTATTATATCCAAAGCATGTGAAGCTTATATATCGGCATGGACCTTACATACAAGACTCATGAGAAAAGAAAAAGCTGCATTCATTGGAACAACACTGATATGTAGTTAGGTACTCATGTGGTGCTGCCAAAATTGAGCATGTTCATGCATTCGTTTTCAATAATTGCTCAGGGTTTGGGAGGTTTGAATGATTTTTTTTTTTTTTTTTTTTAGTAGGACCAAATAGAAAATATCACAGTCAGGTACAAACAGAAATAATAACTCTGGAATTGGTCAGAATACATGCCGGGAACAGTTCTGAGAAACCTCTAATGTATATTGTGGTAGTCGTCAGAAAAAGGAAGCAGCCAAAAAGCCTTATAAAATCTGTTTTAAAAAGATACAAAATCAGCTTTATAAATATTAAAAAGCTGCTTTTGTATCTTTTTAAAACAGATTTTACAGTTATAAATCTAGGAGCTACATAACTAGAAAGACTGTATAAGACTGTAGAAAGAACATTACTTATAATCACACACTCCAGTACTCATGTTAGTTCTCACTCTCCAGTGTTCTTTATTGTTGAAAGATTTATGATCCAACTCTTGATGTCACCCAAATGAGGATGGGTTCCCCTTTTGAGTCTGGTTCCTCTCAAGGTTTCTTCCTTATAACATCTAAGGGAGTTGTTCCTTGCCATGGCTTGCTCATCAGGGATAAATACACACCAATTCACCTTGACTGTTGATTTCTGTAAAGCTGCTTTGAGACAATGTCTGTTGTGAAAAACGCTATAAAAATAAACTTGACTTGACATGACTTGACTTTCACACTAGTTCCAGAAGACAGTAAGAATACAAATGTACGATAATGAGGCAAAAACTTTTCCTTTGCATTCATTTTTCTATCCAAAGACATGCTTTAGCTTGGTAAGTGATTAGTACAAAGTTATTTCATGCCAAATCATGTCTGAAGTACAAAGAAAAGGAAATAACCTCACAGAAGAGACTTATTTATAGTGTCAGAGCTTCACGCCAGTGAATTCTGCTTGCAGTTCTGTTGTGAAAAACCTGATGAGTTTCAAAATTCTGAAGTAATGCATTTTATTTGCTGCTCATTCATGTTATTTTTGATACAGTGATGGACATTTGTTTACATCTCCCCTAATTTAAATGTAAATATATAAAAAAAGTACATTTAAATAACCTCTTTGAGCTGTCCCAAATTTTGCCTCCATTTTGTCCACGAAGTTTCAAGAAGAATAAGCAACAACGGCCATGTTCAAGTTGATATGAGGTGATTAAGTTGATATTTTGAGTCAATATCAAAATTGAGCATCATTATTCAAACCACAGACCGGACTGTAAGGCTATTATGCGTGATTTGTGCAAGATGACGAAAGTGTACCCAAAACAAATTTGGCTCTCGGTCACACGATGCACTTGAATTTAAATCCATTGTATTCCATTGAATTACATTAAGCGCAGTTACCTGCCATACACAAGAGAAAAATACAAATAAACACTTTTCATAGCCTGTCAACCACAGCTGTTGTGTTTTTCAACCCCGCCATGCGTTCTGCTGTTGTAATTGTAGTTCAGTGCACAAAAAAAGATCACATACTGTTTTCTTAGCCACTGAATAATGAGGCTGGAAGCTATATTGTTAAAATGAACTGCTCAGAGGAAACTGTTCAAGAGCTTTGGACTGTTGAGCTTTTCATGTCCTAAAAACAACACGTTTACTACAATGGATTTATACATCTTACCAAAAACAAATTTAATATAACCTACCAGTCAGGGTTCAAATTTTAAACCAGCTGACTGCAGTGGTTTTGTTTAAGAAAATCATCTTATTTGATAACCCCCCAACAACTGTACATACCTACTACATAAGGGAGATGTAGACATTTGCATTCAAATAAACATCTTGGCCAGTGGTTCTCAATAGCATCTGTAGAACATACGGTTTCGGTACTTTTTGATTTGAGGTTCACACTTTAGAAGAGTCTACATTCCAGGGATGACTTGAAAGAATTAGAAACAGAAGTATGAGTACTGTAAGAGGACAGGAGCTACAGCTTTCAAACAAAAAGGTTAAAGAGCTTTTTACATGGCACATTGCTATTTCATTATTTGTATTATTTTATTACATTTATTTAAACCATTAATTAGAGGCTACTCACTACACACTTGACTATTAAACATGAAGCCATATTAGTAGCTCAGGAACCATTCAAAGCAGCTCAAATTGTCTTTGCAGTAATACCTTGCAAATTATACCACAGTATTTAGTTTTTTTTTGCCAGTGTTAACTAGTACAAATGTTACCACAATGGCTTTAGATTTAAACAGAAACTATACAACAAAATGTTCAGAAAAATAACAACGTCTCTGCTCTGTCATCTATTTTTTAACTGAATAAGGTGTTTATAGTAACAAAACTGTGCATTAATACTTTACAGTCTAATTCCTAATCATTCACAAAATCCCTTAGGTTGCATAGAAACAAGTGTACAGACTCAATAAATAAAGAAATAAATAAATAAATAAATAGAACAACGTGAAAATGAACACACTTGATTTATGAAATGGCCCGGAATCAACATATTTAAGAGGAAACAGCTTCTGGTTGATTGTTTCTTATTTGAAAGGACAATATTCTTAAATTAACCAACAAATACATGAAAAAAAAAAGCCCTTTATTTATGCAGGTATTACACTAGCCAGGAAATAAAATAAAACATTCAGCTGGTGACAATTATCCAGTATGAGTGAAAAGAAGTAAATGACAAGAGGAGAAAATGAATTTCAGAGTGTTATAGTACAGATATGATGCTGAAAATAGAAATTACAATCAGAAAAGCTGTTGGATTGTTGTAAAAAGTGTAGGAAACAAGTGATGGTCATGTGGCTTCCCAATTACAAGCCTTTCATCTGAATGAAAGGTGTGCATTAATTCAAATGTATTTAATAAACACTTCACGTGAAGCAGACATATTAAAGGTAATACAATATTTAAACAAATGTAGAACACGTGTTAAACTCTTATGTACTACAACATAATGCATAAATTCCCTATGTAATTTTTGGCTCCAGCCATATTGTAAACCTACCAGTAGAGACATCTGACAGCATGATAGCAGGGGGGCAAAACGGCCGATGTCAATATTTTTAAAATCACGGCAGCTGATTGCTGATATATTATGCTGATTTATTTTTTTTGTCCGATATGTTTGGCTGATTTTCTAGGTTTTTTTTTTCTCTTCAGCTCATAAAATCAAATGCTTAATTAATAAGACATGATACTG
This sequence comes from Silurus lanzhouensis, assembly GCA_039877035.1. Classification (NCBI taxonomy): domain Eukaryota; kingdom Metazoa; phylum Chordata; class Actinopteri; order Siluriformes; family Siluridae; genus Silurus; species Silurus lanzhouensis. The sequence goes on from JBCEWE010000574.1 coordinate 20,041, forward strand.
AAAATTGCTTAAATTAAACAGTTATTGAACAACACAGGCCTATCCCCAATTAGTGCATTAATCAGTTTTTGGTCCCTGTGTACCTGTAACCTAAACTACAGCTGGTTGAAGACTCAAAAAATACAGTTCTAAAAGTTATTCTCATTTGTTATTCATAAGTTATTCTCATTAAGTTATTCTTAATCGTCTGGATGATCAATCGATCGACCTTTAGACAAAATAAAAAGAACCTCCTCAAAATGTACACCATATCACCATAACAAATGCCTTGAAATTTGTTAATTCTATTAATTTATTATTCATATTTATTATTTATTAACAGAAGCAGGTTATAAACTTGATCAGCAAAATTCTTTTAAATCTTCTCCAAGAACGCTAGATAAACAAAATTAAAATAAAAGGAACAAGTTATAATTGCTTTCATTAACATCAAAAGTAAATACATAAATAATTAATAATAACAACAACAATAATAATAATAATAATAACAATAATAATAATAAGGTTTTTTGGAACTGGTTCGATAAAGCTCATCCAAAAAATAATAATACAATATAAAAGAAAAGCAAAGAATAGAAGAAATGGAAATGGGTGAAGAAATACTGTAGGAAAATGGAAAATAATTACAAAATAGTAAGATTGAACCCATTTTTGTATTAGGCAGATAATAAGCATAAACATGCTGTACATCTCACACTATTATAAGCCAACAAAAAAAATGAATGAACATAAACTACTACTCCAATAGACTGGCACTGGAGAATGAATGAAGCAGCAGGTTTTACACTGCAAATGCACTCACCAGCGATTATAACCCAGCAAGGAGCAGATGCACTGTGGGTCAAATGCAGCTAAGCCTAAATTGCACCGTGAGGCATTTCTGGTCAGAGCAGTTGAAGGAAGTATTTGTAATGCAGCAAAGAGTAGAGCAGCAAATCAGGAAAGTAAAGGAGCAGGAAACAGCAGCAGAGTGAACAGTCATTCAGAGCAGCAGATGATTGAATCTGCAAAGAAAATTAATGAGAATCCAATAGATAGTTACAGTATAATAAAGATTCAAGGCATCAGGCAGATATTACCTGCCCCTAGACTCATGAATCATCAAATCTGAAAATGTAAAAAATGGCAAGTATCCCAAGGATGTTTGAATGAAATGGGCTGCTGAATAGATTAACATTGCAAAACCACTTTTTATTTTTTTTTAAGAAAAAAAACTTGCCTGAGGTGGATACAATTGAAGTTCTTGAAAGAGGATAAAAAACACCACATAAACTCTTGGTTTCAAAAATGAGCCAAGCCCAAATGGCAAAAATAAATTTTTTTATTAGTCCAATAATAAACAATAATTAAATACGGTCCCTGTTCCATTTATCTTGAGTCTAATTATGAGCTTATTGGTCTTTTCATGGCCCAAGTAGTCTCATAAAATATTTAAAGAAAAATGTTTTATACTTATGCAGATGTTAGTTTGAATTTAACATAATGTTTTTAAGTTGTTCCAATGATACAACTTAAATCATGGCTTGATGCAGTTACACCATACTAGGGGGAATTTCTGTAAAAAAATGTATTGTCTTATGTCATTCCAAAAGATGTAATGCATTTCTCTGAAAATGGTACATGATACTGTAGATTGTAACTACTATATGTAACTGCTCACATCCTTCCGATGTAAAGAAGACAACAAAGAGACCAGAATCTAAATATGCTCTTGCTTGGCTGTAATGAATGGGGTACTTACTAAAGGCAAAACAGCCTTAGGCTGTACACCATCAACTTCTGTCAGTATCGCCCAAGGGTTCCAGGAAAGGTTTTAGAGGAACTGCTACGTCTTTAGTAGTTACCATGTCTAAAACAAGCAACTCTTTAAAATGCACTACAGCAACCCAATGGCATAACATTACTTCAGGGTCCACTGTTGCAAGCATCAATTTCAATGAGCCCTGGGAGAATGTCTCCCCACAGATGGCATATCCATCCATCCATTTTAGTGAGCCTACACTATCCAAAAGGTTGTACTGAACTATTAAAACTTGAAGTTATTTAAACCCCAGATCCCATTTTCTGTCCTCTAAACCAACTGACCTTTAAGCAATCTATTGTCCCTTGGTCAACTGCAACCAAATGTATTTTCACAAGGTAATGTGTTGCCTCCAGCATCTTTTTAATGTTTGAGTAACTAGTGCTCTATTTACCACCTATTTGAATGTACCAGAACTGCAAGTCAAAAGTCGTGTTAGTCCAAATTCCTGCCCAAAACAAAAATAAAAAAGTAATATGATAATTTGTAAATGTAAGAAGCACCTGTGTAAGATCTCTTCTGTGGATGAATTGGAGCAAATTGTCATCTTAAAAAGCTTAGATTGATTATAATGCTGAGGGTTACGCCTAGATCACATTAGAATGCCATAATTTGGCATGACTGCACTTGGATGGCACCCCGAACCTATAGAATCACCTAAGAACTAAAGCATTTGCTACAGTGGCTAGTTTCTGATCTTTATTTGGTGCAGCCTGGGTGTATTTTGGGAAAATATTTGTCATAAGTTTATGCTTACATTTTTTATATTTGTATAACCTATACTAATTGCCCAGGGTTTCATTTATCAAATCTTTTTTGGAACAAGTTCATAATTTGTTCCAAATGTTGTGCCAATAATTGGAAATTAATACAAGATAAAAAAAAAAAGATTTAGCACATATGAATGGATGTTGATGAATCCCACATGATTCTACACAATTGCCATATTAATGAGTCACTGTACTCCAGAACAAGGAATAGCAAGATTGACCGATTCACATCGGTACATTGGCATAAAAGTTATGTGATGCTTTTTAAAAGAAGTGCATCAGATAGAAGTTGCCATTTGTATTGCAATGCATTGTTTTTTAACCTACTTGCATTAGTACAAACTATTGATACATAATTTTTCTATGTATACTTTTATTATTTAGAAAGGGACTAATAATTTGTGAGCAATATTTTATATGTAGATTGATTTCTCCTCGCTTAACTGTTTCCCAAGCGCGTTCTCTCAGCACCACAAATATGACGCATCACAACACTACGGAGACCGAGGCATGTGCTGAAAGTCTCATAGAATACAGATTAACATGGCAGCGGAAGAGCTGCATCTTCCTGGAGACAGAACAAGAAAATAATGTCTGGTTTTGATTAATCTTTTATCTTCTTTTTTAACACTACAAAGGCCTGTTTGTGAAAGGGCCTTTGTAGTCAAAAGGCATTTAAGTAACTTTATGATTTGCTGTCTGTCTAAACCAAAGAAATGAAAGCAAACTATCTGTACCATATTGAATTGGATAGCATTATATGTTTTTCTATTGCGTCGTATTGATTAAATTACATTGTGTTGAATTGAATTAACTGCATTGTAACAGCGGTGAATCGTATCGCATATGTAGCTTCTTCATATGTATCGTATCAGTGGCTATGCATTTAATTGCCATATTACATCAAAATACAAATATATAAATAAAAAATCATAAATTATCCCAAACTTTGAAAACTTTTTGTATTTTCTTTGGCCTGAATCTTATAGAAGCCTCTTTCCTCCACAAAAAAAGAAAGTTTTCCTAATTCCGACTTTTTTTCTTGCAATTCTGACTTTTATTTTGCAGTTTTGACTTTATGTGTTGTAAACATCTCTGGTGCATCCGCCAATTAATATGTTGTGGGCCTGAAGTTTGAAGCTGTTGGTGTATGAAAAAGGCTCTTCTGCTTTATCTGTCTTGTTCTGTCTCCTCCAGAGCTGATTGTTAGACAGAGTTCTCTCCGGGGATCAGAGGCTTAGTTTATCTGTATACCATGTGATTCTATTGATTGTAGACCATTTCATTTTCAATGTGCAAAACTTTCTGGCACTAAAGAGCAGGTGACGCTGCACAATTGGCTAAAAAAAAGTTTGAACTGTGGGAAACAAAACTCAGAATTGCCAGAAATAATGTTTGAATTGCGAGGGGAAAAAAATAGAAATTGGCAGAAATGAACTGTGAGGGGAAAAAACTTAAAAAATATTTTTTGGGGAAAAAAAAGTTGGAATTACGCAAACCTTATTTTTTATGTTGCAAAAACAGGCTTCCATATAAATCTTCTCGCCCTTCGCTGTTCTCTCCCTGTTCCGCTATATTATATTCTGCAGCATCTTCTGTGCTTGCATGTCCAGAGCGCTCTAGAGTTTAGAGGGTAGTGCGCCAGTAATAATGGTTTGTGGGGAAACATAGTGCTCCGTTTGTAGTTAAATGGACTAAACGAAGCATCAAGGCAAATAATTTGACTCAAAGATTTTTTGTATTTGAATTATTTACTTAATTAATGACTATTTCAGATGCTGTGCATAGGCAAAAGGGCCACCGACCTTGGTGAGTTGCAGAGACCAACCTCTGGTGTCTGACCAACCCTTGGATATTCCAAGTACTGCCTTGTTGGCATCTGCTGGGCAGCAACAGGAATTCCCTCTATAAAAGAGGAGGTCTTGCAAAGCCAGTGATCACCCTGACATCTGCTGCATAATCGAAAAGCTCAATAAAAGCCTTTTGATGTTGTGGAATGCACCAGCTTCTTGAATGCCTGCTGATTCTTGGCTTGCACCTAAGCAAGGGCTTCAAAATGCAGCAGCTGCTAGTGTGACCTAATGTGTACATAAGAAACAGATACAGTATGTAGGCTGGGTTTAATATAAAAAGTGAGAATCGTGTGTTACCTACTGAATCATCCCATTTCCTCTCACAGCTGCAGGTAAATAGTAATACGAGGTGGTATCAAAATGTTTCAAGGCTAATTTTGTAACACGCCAACAGATGGCAGCACAAGGCTGTATGCACAGTCACGGGGAGCACCGACCTTCATAAGTCAGTGTGCCAATAGATGTCGTCCTGTGTATGTCGGGATCTGTGCAACTGTTGCTGTTCTGACCACGTGCATTACCACCTCTGCTGTTCTGACAATGTCCGCATCCTGTCACCATGTTCTCATGTGTTGTATCACCGGAAACAACACAATCTCACTTCGCTCTCTACCCAAAGATGAAGATCCAGCTGAAAGGTCACCGTTTTGACACTATTGCAGAGCTCTATTGCAAATCGCAGAAGGGGCTTGACAGGCTTCGAAAAGAAAACTTCCGGTACACATTTCAGGAGGCGCAGGAATGTTGGGGGCACTGTATTGCTATGCAAGGGGACTATATTGAAGGTTATAGTGTGTAAATGTAGATAAATAATGTACTTAATTATAAACAGAGCCTCGAAACTTTTGATTTCACCTATATGCTAGGTGGTTGGATAAATCTATATAAGTACAGTATCAGTAATTATCTAGGTGGGGATATAGAATGTGTAGCATTTAATTAATTCGAAATGTTGTTACTGTGATGTAAATAATTTGTTATAAAAAGGGATTAAGATCGATAGACTAAAATTAACTAGTCAGAAATTAATAAAACTTAATAATAAAAAAAAGGCTTATATGGCATTCTTTCATTATTTTGTATTTCCTTGATGAAATGAAAGCATTTGTAAAAGATCTGACAGACTACAGTGCCAACCCAGAGTTACCCTCTACATTCACCAGGTCTCAAACGGAGAGGTTATTATGCTCTTGTTGACATTTGGCCTTCTGGCATGCCAGCATCCCATTCAAACACACTGATGATTTTTGGCGATTCAAATTCCTAACAAAGGGCAAAGGGCCACTTGGGGAGCTTCACATAAACACATCTGAGGATCTTCACAAAGCACCAGTGTTTTTGCCAAACACCAGTGTGCAGCCATTACTGCACAGCTTGACTGTATTGCATGAGAGCATTTTCTTGTTGGGCCATACTGCAGATAGGTGTAGGTCAGTGTGAGGAAACAATGCCAAAATACAGCAAATTAATAAATGCACATAACCAAATGTATTAAATAATGCAGGATTTTCTGTGGAAGGGAATTTACTTTGTCATTTTATTCTTTGGATAGTTCAGGTTGGGTGACAATTAATTTGTTGCTGTGGCTTTAAACAATTAAGAGCATCATCCATTATGTACTGGTAAATTTTTCTGTGCTACCAATATTGATTTGAATTCTGTACACTTTATTTACCAATTTATTGTCCCTCAGGTGTTTCTCACACATGTTAAGCAAAAAGCCCCAGTCAATTTGGATATTAGAATGTGTCATGTTATGGAGTCCACACTACCAGAATTCTTGATAGTTATATGAGTCTTACAATTGTTTTTTATGGGACCCATATGGTGCCTTATATATGTCCAGAGAGGTAGTCTGCACAGTATCACTAAATACCCTACATGTTCTGGTCTATACACTATAAAACCAAATAATTTGAACTAGTTGATGTTTCAGAGCATTTTCTAAAACCTTATTTGGTATGGTGTTCCTAGTATTGGGTTACCAGTCATTAAAAGATCATAATAATGATTTATTCCTGGTCACTGGCACCCATTTTAGTTGTTTCACTTGATAAAGGAGTTCTTGTGCATACTTAGAAAACACTTATTTACAACATTATAGTTGTTCCATTATAAAAGCCATCATGTAGTCATGTGAACTCAAGTCTCATTTATTATTTGTTTAACTGTTAAAATGTATGAAAATGTGTTGATAACATTTACATGAACTAAGCTAAAAGAAAATTCAGCCAGATTTACTAATTTGGTAATGCTGATTTTCACCATTCTCTTATGAATATGTTCTTACATGCCAAAACATGTAACACCACTTCATAAAGCCCAGTCTCAAAGAGCTGAAAATGTCAAAGTGGCACAACCATTGCTCATTACGTTTATTTGATTGTTTGAAATATTCTGTATGAGTAATTACATTGCATAATTTTAATGATGAATGGGACTTTGACATTACTTCATTCTATATATAGTATATCTGGCTTGATGAAGTTAATATAAAGCAGGAAAGTGCAATATAATGGTGTTAACACCCTACAGTTCAAATAATCTTACTTCCTTATAACACCGGATTCTTAGAAATGGCAATTTGGGACGTTAAAGAAATTAAAAAAGTTGTAGCTAACAAGAGTTTGAAAAAAGATATAAAAGGTACATATACAGGTATTGTTAGCAAACAGGGTACCGGAAATTGGGCTACCATTGGCCAAAGGAGGAGAAGGAGAGGAGGAAGACGTCTACAGAGACGGCAGGAAAAGGAGCAGTGCAGGAGAGTAGAGGGTCGGGTTGGTACTTTAAATGTTGGTACTATGACTGGTAAATGGAGAGAGTTAGCTGATATGATGGAGAGGAGAAAGGTAGATATGTTGTGTGTTCAGGAGACCAAGTGGAAAGGGAGTAAGGCCGGGAGCATTGGAGGTGGGTTTAAACTGTTCTATCATGGTGTGGATTGAAAGAGAAATGGTGTAGGGGTGATCCTAAAGGAAGAGTACAGTAAGAGTGTAGTGGAGGTGAAGAGAGTTTCTGATAGGGTGATGAACGTAAAGCTGGAAGTTGATGATATTTATGATATATATATATATATATATATATATATATATATATATATATATATATATATATATATATATATATATATATATATATGGATGTACTGGATGCAGTACAGTGCAGTTATTGTCTGTTCAATTATTTTTAATTTATTAAAGAGAGATGCGTTTTCCAGGCACTTGTTTGTGTTGGGGCAAATAACGTTGCACTTGACTGGTTCTTGGTCCCCCCTGTGTCACCCCATTAACAAAAAGCCTAGAATCGCCCCTGTTCAGCACTCACTATGCTTCGAGGTCAAATATTAGGTAAAATAGCAATTTGTATGTTACTACCATTTATTCTTGTCTAAAGGTGACGATTTCTTAAATTGCAATTGGACAAAATATAAGCTTTCTCCATTTTAAAGTTTAAAATGCACAAATTCAGATGAAAGCTAAAAAACATTTAATGTTTGATTTTAGTGATCCCAAAAAGCATAATTTAATCCCCTCAGATCCATGCAGTTTTTTATGAAGTAAAGGAATAATGCTACATCTTTTAACAAATGCAAAGCCAGTTTTAGACAAAAGCATTTACCAGTGTGTCCAGCTTTTCTTTATGCATTTATTTACTCATTTTCTAAATATGTGTAAAAGACATATACTTTTTATATAGTTAAGTAACAATGAATCATATATATTCAGAAACAATGTCCCAGTTCTTCAGTGAATTGAAGAAAAATAACAAAAAAACTTCTGCCTCTGTGTTCCATGAAATTTTACACATGGCCGTATCACTTTTTTTTTTTAGGGTTTTTTCAGAATGGAGCTAAACTAGGAAATGGGTTCTGTCTGGAAAGCCATGTGACACTCGTAAAGATCCGCATATGTTTCCAGTGTTAGTGCTGCACATGTCACACACATGCATTTGCACAACACTGAAGGCTGTACATGTGAGAAAAACATGCAATGCAGATGATCCATGACATCTCTGAGATTTGCAGTATATCTAAGTAATTATCAAAGCAACAGAAATGTTTTCACACATACCTTCCGCTTTTGTGTTCTTCTACACCGAAAGCTTTCAGTCTTACAATTCTACATACAGTATTGTAGGACAAGCAAAAAGACATCTGGAAAAATTTTGCATAATTATAGCATGTTGACAGGATGAGACAAAGCAATAATAATCTGCAAAAAATTATCAGTGACCTTGGAAACAAACTTTCCGCTTAAGCAAACCTGAAACTGTAAGACAGTAAAAATAGAATAAAATGAAGTTTGTGTTCTTCAGCAGTTTGAGCTACAGGAGTTCGTCTGTTGGATCGGACCACACGGGCCTGCATAAGCAATGAGCCTTGGTGTGTGTGTGTGTGTGTGTGTGTGTGTGTGTGTGTGTGTGTGTGTGTGTGTGTGTGTGTGTGTGTGTAAAATAATTATATTTATTTTTATATTTATATTTAAAACTAATCAACATGGGCATGGATTTGAATATGAATGCTTTAGTTGAAACCAAACTCAACATGGAACATGAAGACAAAATATTATTGTAAATATAATTAAAAGTAATTATATTGTTTTAACTTACGTAAATCATCATGTTTTTACACTAATGTTTTAATTGTCGGATATGTGCATCATGACTGATTTTGATGCTTGATTTAAAACTTGCTGCATCAGTAAAACAAATGTTTATTGATTAAAATGAATGAATTTTTTGTATCTGAGTAAAGAATGGATGTCATGAATAAATGTGTGTTGCATTGCAGGTTTAACTTTTGTCACTTTTTATTTATTTATATTTTTAATTAAATAAATGGTTAGAAATGCACGCTGTATTCATTGACTGTTAATAACATTTCTACAGTTAAAATTAATTTCTGTTAATGCATTAAATTATATATCATATAAAATATACTGAGCTGAACAGCAGCCAGAGGAATGACTGTGTCTGTGTAATCATATTTCAGTAATAATATTTCTAAATTGCTTTTTTCCTTATATTGCTTTGTTAATTGTAACCATATGTTAATCGCTATTAAGTATTTAAATCCAATTCAGTGATGATTGCATGAGACCAATTTATTAGAGGTTTTTATGGCTTTAAAGTATTTTAGGTCAAATATATCCTAAAAATACACATTTAAAAAAGCAAAGAAACAAAAACAATCGTTGCATTGAGATGTTTTTAACTTTCAAATCCTTCCTTACTATATGCATTATTTAAGAACACTGAAGAAATCACTTTCCCTTCTATGAATTTTGCATGAGATCAGAATGCCTTAGCAAATACAGAGTATAAATTCGGGTTCAGTTCCGTATCATTGGATCCCACCGCTCACATCAACTAACTTTTAACATTTATTACTAAGGAGAATTGAGCAGTGAATTTTCTCCTTAAGCCAGAATAAAGCAATGCATATTACTGATCTTACATTATAAATTTTCTAGCCTTGACAAAGAACGGATTGGGAGAGTTACACCCGTTCTCAGCTGTTTGTCCTTATTCACAGCACTCGCAGCCGCATTTCCTACCGCCTTCTGCGACATTGGAGTATATCTCAAATGGCAAATCATGAAACCCTTGAGAAGTAAGTCAGCATTTCATGCTGAGAAAACAAAACTTCACATGGCTTCCATTTACAAATTCTGGTGTGGTGAAAGGTTACAAGACCAAAAGGAATGATTCATGGAAAAGACTGTGCATATTGCTGGCTTGATGAAATGAAGTTAATCCAGTGCAGGCAAATGCAATATAATGGTGTTAACACCCTACAGTGCAATTCATCTCACTCCAACAATCCTTTATAACACCAGTTACTTAAAAATGGCAGTTTTAGATGTTAAACCAAGTAAAAAAAATTACTTAAAGAGAACTTGGCAGTAAAGTAATTAAAGGTTTGAGGTAGTGCTGAGTCAGATGATTGTGTTGGTGCACTAAATTAGAGAAATATATTGAGGATATAATGATATATTAGGGTTTCTTTAACTAATATTATCTACTAGGGGTGAAACGGTACACAAAATTCACGGTTTGGTGTGTACCTCGGTTTTTAAGTCACAGTTTGGTACAATTTTGGTACGATTAAGAAATCCAAAACATATAATTGCTTGCCTTTTTTTAATAACACAGTTTATTTTTATGTGTTAACATTTGTAAACATTAGCAGTTTACATTTTTAAAACAATTTCAAATAAAATACCTGCTTGATAAAATAATATATAAAATGATATTTTATAAAAGAATTAATAGAATAAATTAAAATAATGCAACACACTTTTTTATTATATTAATTAAATTGAGTTACCAATTAAATTGCCACAAATTAAATTGATTAAATGAATCAATTTAATAATCAATTAAATAAATGCAAAAGTCTAATTAAATTGTTTACAATCGTTAGACTCAATGTGTGTGTACGCATGAGCGTGTGTGTGTGTGTGTGTGTGTGTGTGTGTGTGTATATGTGTGTGTAATTTACATTTAATATTTAATTTTCTAAAGATATTATAATTTAACTATTCTACTTATTTCAGCATACTGTAAGAAAGATTTTCAATAATTTTCTTCTTTTAAGAGAACTTCTTAAAGCTGGACATAAAATGCTTAAGAATTCACTATGGATTCTTTAGGGTTTTTTCCTTTACGCACAAAAACAAATCTTATTTCCGGTACGGAGCGAGTAGCCACAGTGCCATTGCGCTAACTCTAGTGTAACTCTCTTTTTTTTTTACCCCTGGCATTGTTGTGTGTTTTCAAGTTTAAAGTGCGAGGCAGAGACTACACAAAATTGTGGTCCACCACTCACTATGTTCTTGAGGAACTCAGATTTTAACTATGTTTCACATGTAAAAAGGATCGAATTCAGTACATATTTAAGATGTGTCGCGCAAAATGTCCAGTGTTTGGGGTAACGCGTTACAAGTAAGGTGCGTTACGTAATAATATTATTTTTCTGTAGTCATGTAGAATCGCGCACTCATACGTGCGAGCGTACATTACTACGTACATTACTATGATGGAAGTATTCTTATTCTTTTGAAATAGTGGAGGAAAAGGAGAAAGGAATAATGGTTAAGTGTAGATTATGTGTTGCTGAAAAGCTCTTGTCAACTGCAAAAAATACCACTTCAAAAAAAAAAGTGTGTGTGTGTGTGTGTGTGTGTGTGTGTGTGTATATTGTTGATGCAATGTTGCATATATGGAAATGGAGACAGAAATATAGAAAATTTTGCAGACTTTCCACCACTGCAGATCTATTGACTGCTCAGAATAAAAGTTTTCTGTGGGAGACACATGTACGATGCCATATCGTGTATCTATATTACACCTGTTACACCTGTAAGGCGTGAAAGAGATACAAGTAACGCAAAAGTAATATAGCGCATTACTTTCCATAAAAAGTAACTAAGTAACGTAATTAGTTACTTTTTTGGGTAGTAACTCCATATTGTAATGCATTACTTTTAAAAGTAACGTTGCCCAACACTGAAAATGTCGGTATGAATACGTGAACCGTTACACCCCTATTATCTACTATACAAGTTGACATTATTAAACCATGAACATTTATAAGCATTAATATAATTTTGCTATATTTTGTGTGTTAGTTGATGTTTATCCCTGTATTGATTTGAATGTTTTCTCAATCTAAGACTACAAACTATTCCCCAGAAGTAAATAGAGAAGACACTTGCATATGATGGACCTTGTTTTTTAGGCTCAGTTCTGAAAATTGGTCTGTGTGAGCTACATGCTGCTGCTATGAATATTAGTTTAATGCATGTGTTCAGTGCTTTGCTAAGGGTTATTTATGATGACTAATATGTCAGACGTACATTATATTACATGACATACATTATATTACATGACGTACATTATAGTCTATTTAATTTAGAGACATTTAGTAAAAGACAGGAGGTGAAGCTGGAGGTAGCAGAGCTGAAGTTGTTAAGGTTTTTGTTGGGAGTGACGAGGATGGACAGGATTGGAAATGAGTTTATTAGAGGGACAGCGCATGTAGGACGTTTTGGTGACAAGGTGAGAGAGGCGAGATTGAGATGGTTTGGACATGTGCAGAGGAGGGACATGAGTTATATTGGTAGAAGAATGCTGAGGATGGAGCCACCAGGAAGGAGGAAAAGAGGAAGACCAAGGAGGAGGTTTATGGATGTGGTGAGGGAAGACATGCAGGTAGTTGGTGTGAAAGAGGCAGATGTAGAGGACAGGGTGGTATGGAGACGGATAATCCGCTGTGGAGACCCCTAATGGGAGAAGCCGAAAGAAGAAGAAGATAGTCTATTTAATATTAATAATGATGCCTTTCAAAAGTTCTGGTCTTGATATCAGTATCGACAATACTGGTCTCAAAAGTACTTATTTTTGCAGCCAAATGAGAATATGTGGTATTGCTCATTCGTAATTTCAAACTCTTGGTTACATTTACAGCATTTGTCAGATGCTCTTAACTACAGCAGCTTACACAAGTGATTTCTGTTTACTTGAGGAAAAACATGCTCATTCTCGTACAAATAAGTCCAAGTTAACAGTCAAGTTGACTTTTTCTAGGGATGACAAAAGAGTTAGTAAAGCTACAAAAACAAAGAAGTGTGTAAATTTAGTTTTTAGGGCAAAGACTGCGAATGACTCAAATGTTCAGACAGCCAGAGCAAGTTCTTTCCACCACCGTGGTGCCGGGATGGCGAGCTGTGCTTGTGGCTCAAAGGGAACATGATACAGAGCCAGATATAATAAGTGTCTTCTGGTAGCAGGAGGTTCTGATCTTACTTTTGTAACCACATCGTTTTACTGTAGTTAATGAATAAATCATAGTAATTTGCTTTTAAATGAATGACTAACTAACTAATAATTTAAAGAAGTGTTTCCAGTGTACACTGTATAAGTGGAAAAAACACTCGGTAGTTATAAACATAATTAGAGGTAAGAATCCATGCATACAAGTTAATACCTGAATGTGGAAAATGGAAAATAAAGAGCTAGACACTCCTGCAATTCATATTTGTTTGATGAATTTATATGGACCAAAACACTGACTGGAATTCTTGACATTCTTGACCAGATAACCCCTGTAAAATTAGTGCCATTCATAAAAAATAATGTACCTCAGGGTAAGTGATAATTGAACGAATAATATTGTGGTATATGAGAAAAAAAACACGGAAAAGACCAGGACAGGTCGGAGTTGTTCGGTCAACTCATTGCTATTTTGTTGCTATTCCATATTTATGATGTTACTGGCATCTCTGACAGCATCATGGATTGTCATTACTGTAATAATTCTAATAAACTATAATAAACTGTAATGAACAGATGTAATGTAAAGTCCTTCACAACATATTAATGACATTTGTTTAATGCAGGGTGAAAGAAAAATGTATTCTAATACCGTATACCATGTCCTTAAGAGCACTTTCAATTAAAATGCTTTATAAAATATAATAATTTGCTGAAAACTATTTTTTTTTACGTTTCTTTTCCTAAAAGAAGAGCCACGTTTTTTCTATGAGATGACTAAAACTAAGTGTCTGTATTTGCCTCTGATTTGTAAACTAATTTTGGTTAACATTGTTTAATTACCTGCTTTAGAACACCAGCAGAAGACTTATTTATAGTCCTATTTATGTCAAGTCAAGTCAAGTTTATTTGTATAGCCCTTTTTACAAGAGACATTGTCTCTAAGCAGCTTTACACAAATCAACAGTCAAGGTGAATGGTGTGAATTTGTCCCTGATGAGCAGCCGTGGCGACTGTGGCAAGGAAAAACTCCCTTAGATGTTATGAGGAAGAAACCTTGAGAGGAACCAGACTCAAAAGGGGAACCCATCCTCATTTGGGTGACATCAAGAGTTTGATCATAAATCTTTCAACAGTACAGAACACTGGAGAGTGAGAACTAACACGAGCACTGGAGTATAAGATTATAAGTGATGTTCTTTCTGCAGCATTATACAGTCTATATGGTTAGTAGCTCCGAGTTTTATGAGCTCAACATTTGTGATCATCACAGATCCAGCATCAGCTTCTCCATGCCAGAGCCTTTAAACACTCCAGGAGGTCCAATGTCAAAACTCCACACATGTAGCGGGATCCAAATGGCACTGGTACGTCTCTAGATGGTTCGGGATGTTTGCGAGTTCGGCATCTACTTCTTCAAAGGTCCGTAATCATCACGAGGTGGGAGGTGACTGGAGCTGGCTAAACCTCAGGGTGTCTCGGGATGGGGAGAGAAAGAGAAGCAGTGGAGAGGAATTAGCGTAGCTGCTGTTCATGATATTAACAGCACAAGTTGATAATGTGCATGTGATCAGATGTTCTGGAGCACAAGGTTATGATATATGATGTGTGTTATGTGTAGGCTTTGCTAAAAAGATATGTTTTTAATCTACACTTAAACTGGGTGAGTGTGTCTGAGCCCCGAACACTGTCAGGAAGACTATTCCAGAGTTTAGGAGCTGAATGTGAGAATGATCTCCCACTTTTAGTGGACTTTGCTATTCTAGGAACTACTAGAAGCCCACAGTTTTGAGATCTCAGGGAGTGTGATGGATTGTAGCGTGTTATGTAGAATGTACATAGTTTTAGTACATATTTATTTATTAGTATTATTAGTATCCATTAAATTATGATCCAGGATAAAAAATGCATAGCATTGTAAATGGGATGGAAAATCTCTATCTCAATGTAAGATATGAAGTAACACCAACACACACTTTTTCGGTACTTTACTCCACTATTTATTTTTCAAACAACTTTTTACTTTTACTCATTACATTTTACACAAATATCTGTACTTTTTACTTCTTACATTTTCAAAACCAGCTCATTACTCATCACAGAAGGCAGTAAGAAGTTTGGGGTTAACGTGGATGAGACAGAGGGAGTCAGTGATGTAAACATGACTGAGAACAGACACATTCCTGATCATTATCATTTCTCTTTTCTCTTCATCTTTGCTTGTGTTCTGTATGTGGATCTTCAGCCTGGACACATTCATTAGGTAACAACATTTTTAATTAGTTTTGTATTTTATATATATATATATATATTTGGCTGTCAAAATTACAATTATTTTAAACAGCACAAATTTTTTTTCCTTTCTTTACTTAAAATAAATAAATTAACTCCAGATAAAAATATTTTTATTCAGTTACCTTTTGTTTTATTTCTGAGTCTCAAATCAAACAACAAAATCCGTCATGATTCTCACAATTTACGGTGGCGTTTTGTGGGTTTTTCCCTCATAATGGCGACACAAACTTAAATTACTGTCTTTATTGATCGTACAGATAAAAACAATACATCATTTAAATCTGTAAAATGTCTATAATTGTATATATATAAAAGCTTCCTGACTTGACTTAAAGAGGTGCATTTTCTCCGGTATCACCTCATTAACTGTGGAAACATAGCAAAGGCTCTTAATGATGTCCACACGTCTCTGCACTGATATAGCCTTTATATTTAATCACTGTACATATGCTTACATATATATCACATGCTGTAAATATGATACATGTTTAACACCTCCAAGCTGCCAGTTTTGGGCACCTGAGCAAGCCCTTAACTCACTACTGCTCATTTAGTAAATGAGATCATTAAGAGTCGCTCGGGATAAACACTTCCAACAGGAAGTGGCTATATCTCGCTATCTTTGTCTCTCTCTATTTTCTCTATTTAATTGTCTCTGTGTCTTTTGTAGTAAAAGTCTCTGTCTCACTGTATATGTCTCTCTTGCTGTTTCTCTATTTGTTTCTCACTCTTTCTAAAGCTGTGTCTGTGTCTCTTTGTCTTTTTCTCTGTCTTTCCTGCTTATTTACATGTCTAACAAAGTTTTGAGTTTTTAAGTAATGCCATTAGTGATCTATGATGAAAGACGTCCCTGGTTCGATTCTTACCTCTAGTTTCATATTGAACATTATAAGAAGCTTTTAAAAACAGAACAATGAAAGATCATTAAAATTGGTTGCTGGTAAATCATGGTATATCAGTGGTGCAGGTGTTGGAGATGTGGTTCTTGTACCCGAGTCACTTCTCATAGACTTCGAGTTACTGAGAGAATGTACAGGAAGGAAAAGTTTTGACCCTCTACCATCATGATCTAAGAGAAAACGCTGGTCTCCTAACTATAGAAAAGCCAAGAGTCCAATAAGCAAAGGTTTGTTTGCCTCTCCTGTGTTGGTGTAATGGTCAGTGAAGTGGTCCCTGCTATCTGACTCACCCGGTTTGATTCCTCCCCCTTAGCTTTCCTTTAAATTGTTTAAAAAGTTTTTAAAAAGAACCAAAAAAGGTCCTAAAAATCAGGTTCTTGCAGGAAGTCCTGTGGCTCAATTGGAAGAGCTTTACCTCTGGGTTGAGAGGTTGCTGGTTCAAACCCCGGCCAGGGCTCAAAGTTAAGAGTATGGAAGGTTTCGGTGGTGTCAGAAATGGCTGTGTGGAAGGTTGGATGTGGTTTCGGAGGGCGTATCCTGAAGCAGGGGGGCAATATCTGGGCATCTGCCCCCCCGGTGTCTGAGTAGCTGAAAACAGGGGGTTATGAAGCAAAAACGTTCAAATAAGTATCGACTTAGGTTTTTGGCAGAATTTTTTCCTATATATGCAAAACTATCACCCTCACTTTTTCTGAGGCTGTGAAGCAGCAGGTCTTCACAGCCTTTGTTTACAGTCAACTACCTCATTGCTCACCAGACACTACTTTCCACACAGCTTACCCAGTGTGGGGACAAGCCAGATTCGAACCAGCAACCTCTGAGCTCAGAGGTAAGGCTTTTATCACAAAGCCATCAAGTCCCACAACACACCTTCTTTTTTTGGGGGGTTTATCATTTGTTTCAGGCTTCAAAGCAAGAAATTCAGACCAGACAGAAACACAGAAAGCAAGATTCGAACCCTGAACCCCACCAACAGCAAAATACCAGTCTTAACCCACTGAACCATCAGGAAGGACCAGCTGTGAGGATTGTTTAGAGCAGGTCTATCTTTTCTTTCAAACCATCAACACAAGAATATAATGCTAAAGACAGACATAGGAAGCAAACCCAAGATGTGACTAGCAGGGAAAAAGCAGGATTCGAACCCTGAACCCCACCAACAGCAAAATACCAGTCTTAACCCACTGAACCATCAGGAAGGACAAGCTGGGATGCTTGTTTAGAACAGGTCTATCTTTCTTTTTAACCCATCAAAACAAGGATATGAAGATGTAGGAATCAGGAATTTAACCTACCTCATGACTAGCAGACAGATAGCCAGGTTTGAACCCTGACAACCAACATTAGCAAAGTACCAGCCTTAACCCACTAAGCCATCAGAAAAAAATAGGATGGGAAGCTTGATTAGAGCAGGTCTATCATTCTTTTCAAACCATCAACACAAGAATTTAACGGTAAAGAAAGATGTAGGAAGTGAATACAGATGTAAGTAGCACAAGTTGAACCCACATTGTAAATAACAGGAAGAAAGCAGGATTCAAACCATGATCCCCACCACCAGCGAGATACCAACCTTAACCCATTGAACCAGTGGTGAGGACAGGCTCGGAAGCTTATTTAGAGCAAGTCTATCTTTCTTTTCAACCCATTAAAAACAAAAATATATCGCTAAAGAAAGATGTAGGAAGTGAATCCTGATCGTGACTGGCAGACAAAAAGCAGGATTCGAACCCTGAACCCCACCAAAAGCAAGAAACCTGATTTAACCCACTGAACCATCAGGGAAGACAGGCCAAGAAGGTTGTTTAGAGCAGGTCTATCTACCTTTAAACCATCAACACAAGAATATAAAGCTAAAGAAAGATTTAGGAAGCAGAAACATAACCTACATCGCAACTAGCAGGATTCAAACCCTGATCCTTACTCTCAGCGAGGCACCAGCCTTAACCCACTGAACCATGGAAGAGATCAGATTGGGAAGCATGTTTAGATGAGGCACAAGCCTTAAACCACTGAGCGACCACTGCTAAAAAGCATGTGTGCTTTTTGGAGGGTTCATACTTTGTTTCATGCCAGCGCAGTAAGAAAGAAGGAATGTAGGACTGGATTTGAAAACTTATCACCATCATGGACTATATTAAGGACCATGTTCAGGCACAAGCCTTAACCCACTGAGCTACCACAGAAGTGCCGTTTTTTTGGTGGAGTTATCTTTCATTAAAGACCAGGAAATCAAGAAATATAATCCAACACAGAAAAGACAAAATTGAAATGTTTTCAGAGTGGACAAGGTCCAGAGGTTTTATTTACCAACACAGCAACCAGCTCAACCAGGAATCAAACTCTCAAACTCATCCTTGTGGGGATACTGACATTAACCCACTAGGCTATCACATCTATCTATCACATCTATCTATCATATCATATCATATCACATCTATCTATCATATCATATCATATCACATCTATCTATCTATCTATCTATCTATCTATCTATCTATCTATCTATCTATCTATCTATCTATCTATCTATCTATCTATCTATATGATGTGAGGTCCAGTTAACAGCTAAAACAGGTAGCAGTAATAACTACTTCTTACTTAAGTACATGTCAGAGCCAAAACTTCTTTACTTTCACTTAAGTAAAAAAGTTTAATCAGCACTTCAACTTTTACCCGAGTATTTTAAAACATGAGTATCTATACTTCTACTTAAGTAAAGGATGTGTGTACTTTTGCCACCTCTGATATATATATATATATATATATATATATATATATATATATATATATATATATATATATATATATATATATACAAACTTTTACATATTTGTATCAAATTTGTATTCAGTTTGGTATACAGTACATGTGTACCGAATGCAATCCTTTTTACAGTATGTAAAGTTTTTTAATTATTATTATTATTTTTTAAACTCTAAAACATACACAACAATGCAAGGGGTATAAAAAAGAAACCAGAGTTAGTGCAGTGTCACTGTGGCTACTCCTTTCCTACCCTTCATACCAGAAATAAGATTTGTTTTGTGTATGCATGAAAAAGCCATCGAATCCGTAGCGCTAGCCGCTAACCAGGAAGTGGCTAAGCTAGCGCTAAAAATTCATAAAATATTTATTTATAAAATATAAATAAAGTTATATGCAGGATACAACTTGCAGTGAAATAAAAAGGTAAAAAAAAAGCACTTTTAACATTGGCTGAAAGCAGCTTTACAGAGATAAAGTGGTTATAAAATAATGTATACATTTAGTCTTTAGAATTGTAAGTTTGTCCCCAGTATGCGAGTCAGTGGCGACTGTGGCAAGGAAAAACTCCCTGAGATGGTATAACGAAGAAATCTTGAGAGGAACCACACTTAAAAGGGGACCCATCTGGGTGACACTGAATGTCCATTCGTTGCAGTTTGATCATTAACATATGTAGTGATAAGCAAATACATGTAACCAGTGATCCTTAGCCACTGTATTAGACTGTTAATATTAATTACAGCTCAGATCCATGCATCTTTAGGCTGTTGTTGGGGAAGCATCCCCAGCTGCACAGAGTGTTTCCAATTGAAGAGAACTCCAATCCAGAGGTAGGATGTTGGGATGAATCGGGCAGGTCCGAAGAGAGGAATGGGACGGGAACAGTGGTCGCTGGTACCTCAGGAGAATGTTTAACTCGGCAGAGAAAGAGGGAGAGTAAAGGGGTGATAATCACATTCTTGACATTTTTATTTTTTAATCTTCAATTTTTTTTACTTTTTGTCGTTCTTTTGAAATAAATACTGGACTTAAACTAGAAGTAAATTCTGGTATTTTAAAATCAATTATTTTTCAATGACCATAAGCTATTAAGAAATTTTCCCACTGTGGGACAAATAAAGGTATATCTTATCTTACAACACTCTCCATGCATTTTAAAAAAAGTGTATAATAGCCGGTGAATCAGCTATAATTACAACATTCTGTATCCTGTTCAGCAAATGTGAACAGACAACCAGTGTTGTTCATGACCTTGAGCTTGCCGTGAGTCTAACCAGTGATGTTTATCATAGGCTCAAAGTGTTGCCATAAGCATGGTGGTTCATGGTGAGTGATGTCCAAGGCTGTGCTGGTTCTGTAAGGGAACGCCCACAGCCCTCTACTGACTCACAGTTTCCAACACAGACCTTGGCTTTGAGTCACTTTACTCCAGATGCATCAGAATCGCCAATACTCGACAACACTCGACTCAAACCATTAAAAGTAATGTCCCAACTCCAAAAAACATTGCAATACACCTCACAGAGGTGATATTTCATGATTTGTTTTTTTATAATAGCAGATGCTGATGTTGTGTTGAAACACGTTTTTTTTTATTTTTCAAGTCTATTTAAAATCATATTTGTTGTAAGTGCATATTGATTTTGGTATGCAGTCTGTTTGATGTAGCTAGATTGAATTGTTGAAGCGCTATAATTCCAGTGCAAAAGTAAAGACAAAAATAGCTAGGTATTAAACTTTTATAGTTGCATTTTTGTTCTATGACTATTCTGGTATCAGTGAGAAAAAAGCTTAGCCAGGAAGCATCATTAAAGCATTGCACTCGCTGTTTTATTGGCAAACTTACAGTGCAATATGGGTTTGGTGGTTAGCCACAAAACTAAACTAGCCACAGAAACCCACTAACAAAATCCTACTGGGTATCCGCTTGATGGAAGACCTCATGAACCTAAAACAACATGCTGGTAGGGCACAAACACAACACATACACTATGGGACCCATGGGAAAACACATTAGTGCCTGCTTTATTAACATGTAGCAAAACCATACTACAACATATTTGATGGACTAATACTACGTAATAGTGATTACTTTTATATTGTTTATCTGCCCTTCTGTATTGATTTGAAAATAAATCAATTCACTGTGTTTGGAATCAAATTTAAATAAATAGTAAGTGGAGAAAAACTGATGATAAACAACTTGTCGATTCTACAGTAGTAAGATTTGGAAAATTAGGAATATTTCTTCTATATCTTTTGCCAGCTTTCTGTTCTGTTCCACTAAACAGTTTAAGGTCTAAAGCGCTAAACATATCCATACCGCATAGCAAAACAACAATGCAAGTCTTCACTGTCACCACCTAAGTTTGTTTAGCTTCTTTCCTCCCCAGAACCAAGTTATTTAGTTATGATTATTTATTATGTACAGCTTTTTATGATATGAATTCTTGGCATTAACATCAAGAATGGGGCATTCGCTTCATGACTATGCAATCTGCCATCTACGAGCTGTTTAAACAATGTACATAACATATTCCTTTTAAATGAGGGACTGTTTACTCCTGATCCATCATAATCTGGGCCTTCAGATAGTTCTGTTTATGAAAAGCTCATCTGCTACGTTTCAGATCCTTCAGATTCGTAGGATGCAAACGGTTTAGTGTGAATATGAATCAGATGCAACGTCTTGTGATTTATCCAGAATGTTTGGATCTTAAATTAACATTGTTCATGAGAAACAGAGTGGGTTGGGTTTTTTTTCCACAAAGCGACTTAAAAGCAACTGTGATAATAGTGAACTCCAATTAAATACTGAATATTTGAACCCCTGTGGTGGTAAAGAATTAACCTGGTGTTGCATGTAGGAATAAAGATATAAAACTCTTTACATCCAAGAACTTCTCAGAATCACACACAATTTTTACATGAACTGTCACTTTAGTAATTTATATGCAAACTTAAAACTCTCTAGATCAGGGGTCTTTCTAAAGTTTTTCAGGGCAAGGACCCCTCCAGGTGATAGAGACATGATACAAAATGTGTCAAACATAGCCACTGATATTAATAGAAACCAATTAGAACAATGTTTTACATACATCGCTGTCTATTTTCATATATTTTAAAAATGTCGAAAAGATTTATGCAACATAAAATCACAATTTATCAAGTTGTTCACGAATAACTTTTTTTAATAGATTTGCAGTTTCATACATTTTCCTTTTATTCTTAGATGGACTATTATACATTTATATGAACTTCAGCTTTAATTTGATTAGAACTTTAATGTCATAATTTGCATATTTATTTTAAATAAATCTTTGATCTTTGTTTTTACCCATGTAAAAATCTTTTGTGATTCCAAATAAATTAGCGGACCCCCTGCAGTACCTCTGTGTCATGGACCCCTGGTTGAAGACCCATGCTCCTGATGATGATTATGATGGTGATGATATAAGCTGACCAGGAGAGAGTTAATGTTATACAGTAGTTGAATGTTAAATAAAGTTTAAACGTAACCTCAGGTCAGTATCTCCTGAAACTCCTGTAAAAGCGCATGGCTAGAAACATGGTCTCAGAACAGTGGAGTGCGTGAGCATAAGGACGGAAAAAGCAGAAATTTGAAACAATCTGAAAAATGCCTGTCGCATTCTTCAAAAATAATGAACTGAGACTTAAACGCACAAAACCTTTTAAGCCTTTTAAA
Organism: Silurus lanzhouensis; assembly: GCA_039877035.1. Taxonomy (NCBI): domain Eukaryota; kingdom Metazoa; phylum Chordata; class Actinopteri; order Siluriformes; family Siluridae; genus Silurus; species Silurus lanzhouensis. Next base: position 42,912 of record JBCEWE010000574.1, read on the forward strand.
GACAGATGTGAATAGTTCTAAATCAAATATTGTTGTAGAATATAATGCACAATACAGACAAAAGTTTGTGGACACCTAACCATAAGATTTGCTTTGTAAACATCACATTACACATTGTCTGGTAATATAACCTCCACTCTTCTGGAAGTCTTCCACTAGATATTGGAGTGTGCTGGTAGAGATTTGTGTTCATTCAGCGACAAGTGTTTTAGTAAAGTCAGGTACTGATGTAGGGTGAGGAGGCCTGGGGTTCCAAAACTTCCTGAGGGTTTTTAATAGGATTGAGGCCAGAGCTCTAAGCAGGCCCACTCAAGATCTTCCTATGTAAACCCTATAAAAATGGAATTCGCTTTGTGCACAGGTTTAGGTCTGATAGTTTAAGTGAAAGGAAAATGTAATGCTCCCGTGTCCAAAGACATTCTGTGTAATTTTGTGCCTCAAAGTCTGTGGAAACAGTTTGGGAAAAAACCACATATGACTGGATAATCCCAATTTTTTGTCTATATACAGTAGTGTTCATCCTATTATTGTATATGACATTTTATTGCTAAATCGGTGCATTAGCAGCATATTAAAATACTTTTCATGGTAACTGTCATAACAATTATTTTGACTACTATGTAAAGATGGCATTATAACAGTTGCCATAGCATTTAGCTCCATTCTTCAGACTATGGTGACTTGCAAAAGTTTGGAAACATCTCATCTTCTATGGCTTTTGCATGTTCCTTTTGTTTATATGAAACAAACTAAGTAACTTTAACTACATGAAGATTTTTTACCAAACAAATATATAATTGTACAAGTGTTACGTTTCTTTTGAAAAATCCTCTTTAGCATGAAAAACAGGTTTACACTCAGCATCTAAACAGTTTGTTTCTACAAACATTCACCTGAAATACTTTGCCATGTCTCTTGTAAAACCAAAGGTGCTCTTCACTAGTTGGAGATTTTTTGCAATCCAGTTCATCCTAGAGCAGTTCAATAGGATTTACAGTAGTTGGTGTTACTCAGCAGGCCATTCCATGATAGACAACACTCCATCTGACTGTTTGCTCTCTGAATAACAGAGCTTGGATGTATGCTTTGAGTCTTTGTGATGCTGTACAGTGAAGCTCAGTTCCAATTAGCTGCAGTCCAAATGGAATTGTAATATGGAAGTTGAAGTATGGAACAGTAGCCATGTTCTCCACATATAAGCAGAAACTTGCAAAGTGGAATATGACATAGCTACGTGTTTCATCCAAAACCTGTTTTTTTGTTTTTAGGCTATAGTGACAGTTTGATGAAAATTAATACTGTTGAGAATTGTCTAGTTTGTTGCATAAAAATAAAAGTTTGAGTTTATTTCTACAGCGCTTTTCACAATAGACATTGTCCAAAAGCAGCTTTAAAGAACTTAAGAATAAAAGTGAATTGTGTGTGTATTTATCTGTGATGAGCAGCCTGGGGTGACTGTGGCAAGGAAAAACTTCCTTAGATGTTATAAGGAAGTAACCTTAAGAGGAAACAGACTCAAAAGGGGAACCCATCCTCATTTGGGTGATATCAAGAGTGTGATTATAAATCTTAAAAACAAAACAAAACACCAAAGAGTGAGAACAACCACGAGTGTGTGTGATTATGATATGATTATAGATCCAACACCAGCTTCTCCATGCCAGAGCCTTTAAACATTTGAAGAGGCCCAATGGCCAAACTGTTTGGGAAGTGAATCTTTAAGGCATCCCTGTGAGACTATCCATAACAATTCATTAAGATTTCCATGTGGGACAATTTACAACAGCAGGGCATGAGTCACCAGCTCAGCAGCTTAGAGCAGAATGAGAGCATTGGGGTGAATCAGGCAGGTCCAGAAGGCAAAAGGAAATGGGCAGTAGAAGTGTGCCATAAACATGCACCAGCAACAATTAGTCTCTGTTTGTACACAGAAATGTTCACAACTAAACATTCACTTTTTAACAATAATTCATTATTATTTCTAAGAACTTAGTGAAAGGTAAAAACAGGGTTTGGAATTTGAAGAATATGCAGGGTTAACAGGGCCATTTATAATTAGCCATCTATGATCATATTTATACACTTAAAAAAAAAAAAAAATGATTGAATAGGTGCAAACTGTTGGGGACTTTTAGAGTTTATTAGTCACAAAAGAACATCTTAAAAGAATCTCCCCCTCTCACAATCCTGAAAGGATCTAGGTGTTTAGTTGACCTGCCTGATGTGACAGCAGACTGTGCCTCCCTGCTCTGTCACCACCATGCTAGCACACTGCCATACTCCTGCCCTCTAATCCAGATGGAAGAGAGTCAGCCCTGGAAACAAATGCTGTTTACCCACATCCAAATAATTTTTTAGCTTCATGCATTCATCTAAACTCTTGCAAACGGCAATAAGACTGTGAGGCCAAGTGCTATCTGTCTAAACTTTTGAATTTTTGGGGAAACTGATTTTATTTTTTTCACAGTCAGCAAATATAGGCCAAGTGATGATCAATCACTTCATGGATGTGCCTTTCAAAATGATTGTTGTCTCTCCTGTGGGCTAAGGTATTGGAAAACCGCTTTGGAAATAGTCTACGCATGCAATCATAATGCAATCTGGACTAAGATTTATATACAATGTATGGTAAAACTTCTAATCTGAAAAAAATATGTCTTAATGATTGATTTGACCTTACACTTGCAAAGTGACCTCTCAGAATAAATCCTGTATTTTTTTACAAACTAAAACCTGTTTAAATCTGCTATAGAAAAAAATGTTAATGATAGGACACCACCTGGAGTAGAGTTACTCCCTAAAGCTCATCCTGAGGTGCCTCTTACACCACAGCAATTCTAACACTTTTTAATCATTAATAATGACACTTCATACTTTATTTGTTTGTTGTTTATGGTTACATTTAATGTTGAGGAATGTCTGAGAAACACCTGGCTCTTGTTTCTCTTTAGTCATTTAAGGCAAAAATTGTCATTAATGAAAAACCTGTGCACTGAAAACTCACAAAAAATGTACGTTTAAATTTTTTTTTTTTTAGAAGCACATTTGTTTAAAAAACTACTGAGTCGTTATTATTTTTTTTAAATCATTAAATAAGAAAATTTACTTACCCACTATTATAAATTAAAATGTATTAGAAAGGAAGAAAAAGAGATGTGGAGGTGGAAAGAGGAAGTGCAGGAAAGCATAAGATAAAAGAGGTTGGCAAAACAGAATTGGGATCAACAGAGTGATGAGAAAAGTATGCAGGAGTATAAGGAGATGCGGCAGCAGGTAAAGAGGGATGTGGCAAAATTTAAGGAAAAGGCATATAAGGGGAATGAAAGTCAGTAGGAGTAAGACAGAGTACATGTGTGTGAATGAGAGGAAGGGCAGTGGAGTGGTGCAGTTGCAGGGAGAAGAGGTGGAGAAGGTGGAGGAGTTCAGGTACCTGGGGTCAACAGTGCAGAGTAATGGAGAGTGTGTCAGAGAAGTGAAGAAAAGAGTGCAGGCAGGGTGGAGTGGGTGGAGAAAAGTGGCAGGAGTGATTTGTGATAGAAGGGTAACTGCGAGAGTGAAAGGGAAAGTTTATAGGACTGTGATGAGACCTGCGATGTTGTATGATTTAGAGACAGTGGCATTGAGTAAAAGACAGGAGGTGGAGTTGGAGGTAGCAGAGCTGAAGATGTTGAGGTTTTTGTTGGGAGTGATGAGGATGGACAGGATTAGAAATGAGTTTATTAGAGGGACAGCGCATGTAGGACGTTTTAATGACAAGGTGTGGGAGGTGCGATTGAGATGGTTTGGACATGTGCAGAGGAGGGACATGGGGTATATCAGTAGGAGAATGCTGAGGATGGAGCCACAAGGAAGGATGAAATGAGGAAGGACAAAGAGGAGGTTTATGGATGTGGTGAGGGAAGACATGCAGGTAGTTGGTTTGAAAGAGGCAGATGTAGAGGACAGGGGGGGTATGGAGACGGATGATCCGCTGTGGTGACCCCTAATGGGAGAAGTCGAAAGAAGAAGAAGAAGAAGAAAAATTACAATTTATTCTGAAAATACAACTGAAAATACAACTGTGCTGTGATATTGTTCTATGGTTTTTGAGGGTTTGAAAGCAGTGAGCGGAGGACATTTACCAGAACTACGAACACACACTACAGTAAACACATTAAGGTACGTCATTTCTCTATTATGGCGAACATCCAGTTCACTCAGTGTGTGAAGTGTGACATGTTTAGTCAGTCTTTCTCCGTTGTTAGCGATAATTTTATCTGTGAGAAGTGTAAGCTAGTTTGCTCTTTGACGGAGAAGATTTTAGCATTAGAGGAGCGCATCCAGAGTCTAGAGAGAAGTAGTGAGTGTGAGAGCAGTCCAGGTTCTGCAGGGGAAAGTCTGGATGCCCTAGGTGAAGGTACTATTCCCCCGACTCCGGCATTAGAGCCCTCGCAGCGGGGCGAATGGGTGACGACTCGGCGGCATACTCGCAAAGCCAAAGCTGACGCTAAGGCTCGCCCACGGGAGCACCATTCCTCTCCGCTTCGCGTGTCCAACAGGTTTGCTCTCCTCAGTGAAGCACCCGCTGAGAAACCTGAAAGAGCTCTGGTTTTAGGAGACTCCATTCTGAGGCACGTGAAATTAGCTAGACCTTTAGGGGCACCAGCAGCACAGGTTATGTGTATACCGGGAGCCAGGGCGCCGGACATAGCAGGTCAGCTTAGATTCTTAGGAAAGCACAGGTTCTCTAAAATTTTTCACACAGGAGCTAATGATATACGCCTTCGACAGTCAGAGGTTACTAAGAGTAATGTTATAGAGGTGTGTAAATTAGCGAAGGCAATGTCCGATGCTGTAATATGCTCTGGCCCCATCCCAATGCGACGTGGCGATGTAGCCTACAGCAGGTTATGGTCGCTGAACTGCTGGATGTCCAAGTGGTGCTCCAAAAATAATGTGGGCTTCATTAATAATTGGAGCATTTTTGAGGGCAAGGCTGGCCTGTTAGGGCGGGACGGTGTCCATCCCACCCGGAAAGGTGCTGCTCTCATTTCTTGTAGTATAGGTCATAGTCTCAGAACAGCACTAGTTAACAAGTGACTGTCTAGAGCCAAGGCCAGGGAGCAGACAGACAGGCTAAACCGACCGTCTGCTAGCTGCACAGAGTCGTCACTCAGGATCCACCATATTGGGACTGTGTCTGTCCCCCGAGCAAAACCAAAATATAGGAGTTATCAGAAAGTCTGTTTAAGTAACCTGATTAACATTAAATTAAATAGGACTGAACGCACAGCCAGCACCTCTGATCTAAAAATAGGATTGTTGAATATTAGATCTCTCACGCCAAAAGCGCTTACTATAAACGAAATTATTACCGACCAGGAGTTTAATATAATGTGTTTGACAGAAACGTGGATCAAATCGAATGAATATGTAGCATTAAATGAGGCGAGTCCCCCTGGGTATAGTTACATACACCAACCCCGTCTAAATGGCAGAGGAGGTGGAGTAGCAGCTATTTATAATAATAATCTAAACGTCACACAAAAGACTAAATACAAATGTAAAACATTTGAAATTCTTTACACCAACATAAAATATTCAGTGTCCGAAAGCAGGTCAAGCCAGTTAATTCCACTAATTATTATTTATAGACCCCCAGGGCCCTACTCTGATTTTCTGATAGAATTTGCAGATTTCATTACAAATTTAGCTACTTCTTTAGACAAAGCATTAATTGTTGGAGACTTTAATATTCATTTTGATAATCAGGAAGACTCCTTAAGAGCAGCAGTTGTGTCCATACTAGATTCAGTTGGAATTAATCAGAATGTTATAGGACCCACTCATAGTGGTGGACACACTCTTGATTTGTTGTTAACATTTGGATTAAAAATAAAAAACTTAGTCATAATTCCACAGTCTGAAGCTATTTCAGACCATTATCTAATCTCGTTTAAAATTTGCCTAAGTCATTGCATTTCTACCTCACCACGTTACCGTGTTAAGCGTACTTTCACGTCAGCTACAGCAGCGCGTTTTATTAATAATCTTCCCGAAATTACGATATTAGATAGATCTCCGTCAGACCCCGCAGAGCTCGATTGGGCCACTGAACATCTAGAAACAACGTTACGTTACACTCTAGATGATGTAGCTCCCCTTAAGACCAAAATGATCAGGGAGAAAAAATTAGCACAGTGGTATACTGATCATACGCGCACCTTAAAACAGACCACTCGAAAATTAGAACGTAAATGGCGTCAAACAAAATTAACAGTATTTCAAATTGCATGGAAGGAGAGCCTTCTAAAATATAGAAAATCTCTTAGTGCTGCTAGATCAGCATATTTCTCCACCCTCATAGAAAATAACAAGCATAATCCTAGATTTTTATTCAGCACGGTAGCAAAATTAACAGGGAATAAAAGCACTGCACTCACATGCACACCATCAATAGGTAGTAATGATTTCATGAACTTTTTTAATAATAAAATTGAAAACATCAGGCAAGAAATCCAGACGGTTAATATAAATCCAAATTATTTTACAAGTAACCCTGTAGACAGCAGTGTAATTATAATGGACAATCAACTACAAAGCTTCACTCCTATTCATGAGAATGACTTAATTTCATTAATCTCCTCATCAAAATCATCAACCTGCATTCTCGATCCCCTGCCTACTAGTTTCTTTAAACAGATAACTCCAGAGGTAATCAAACCAGTTTTAAAAATAATTAACTCTTCCATTAGCACTGGTTATGTACCTAAATCTTTCAAACTGGCAGTTATCCACCCCCTTATTAAGAAACCTGACCTTGACCCATGTCAGTTGTCCAACTACAGACCGATATCAAATCTCCCCTTTATATCCAAAATTTTAGAAAAGGTTGTAGCACAGCAGTTATGCTCACACCTACTTATGAATAACATTTTTGAAATGTATCAGTCAGGATTTCGGCCTCATCATAGCACAGAGACGGCGCTAGTTAAGGTGGTAAATGACCTGTTATTGGCCTCTGATCAGGGTTTTGTCTCCTTACTTGTTTTGCTCGACCTTAGTGCAGCTTTTGACACCATTGATCACACTATACTGCTTGCTAGACTTGAGAACGTTGTAGGAATAAAGGGAACAGCTCTCTCTTGGCTCAGGTCTTATTTGACTGATCACTATCAGTTTGTGGATGTAAATGGTGAGTTCTCCACACTCTATGAGGTAAAGTTTGGTGTTCCTCAAGGATCTGTCTTAGGCCCACTGCTTTTCTCTTTATATATGCTGCCTCTTGGTGAAATCATTCATAAACATGGGATTCGCTTCCATTGCTATGCTGATGACACACAGCTGTATATTTCAGCAAAGCCAGATGAGAGAGATCAACTAAACAGTGTTGAGGAGTGTGTAAAGGACATTAGACAGTGGATGCTTAATAACTTTCTTCTGCTTAACTCAGATAAGACGGAAGTACTTTTACTAGGACCACATGCAGCTAGAAGCAAACTTTCTGATTATGTAGCATCTCTGGATGGTGTTTCTGTTTCAGCATGTACGGCTGTCAAAGACCTTGGTGTGATTATTGACCCGAGTCTTTCCTTTGAGTCTCACGTGAATAATATTACCAGGATCGCCTTCTTTCACCTAAGAAATATTGCTAAAATTAGAAATATGATGTCGTTACAGGATGCAGAAAAACTAGTTCATGCTTTTGTTACTTCTAGATTGGACTACTGTAACGCTTTACTGTCTGGGTGTTGGAGTAAGTGCATAAATAAGCTTCAGTTAGTCCAGAATGCAGCAGCAAGAGTCCTCACTAGATCTAGGAAATACGACCACATCACCCCTGTTTTAATCAGTCTACACTGGCTCCCAATCAAATCTCGCATTGATTATAAAATATTACTACTGACGTATAAATCACTTAACGGTCTCGCACCGCAGTATCTGAGTGAACTTCTGTACCAGTATGATCCTCCACGCCTACTTAGATCAAAAGGTGCTGGCTATCTGTTGGTTCCTCAAATAATGAAGACTACAGCAGGGGGCAGATCTTTTTCTTATAAAGCCCCACAGTTATGGAACAGCCTTCCAATCAGTGTTCGGGACTCAGACACAGTCTCAGTGTTCAAGTCGAGGTTGAAAACTTATTTATTTAGTCAAGCCTTTTATCAGTAGATTTTTTCTTAGGTAAAGGCTCAGATCTGGAGGGAGCATGGATATAGAGTGTTTGGTGAACTGGTATATTTGTATGCTGTCGTCCCCTCACATTCACACGTTCACTCGGGTTTGTTGACGGTGGTGTGGTGGGTCGTCTCTTATCCCAGAGATCCCTCATGTCTGTGTTACCTTCTGGTTCTCCCTTTTAGTTATGCTGCCATAGCGAGTCTTGCCGGAGTCCAAACTGCACAGTGACATTAACTTTCATACACCAATAGTTACACTTAATAATCCATATCCTTCTCTTCCCGTCACCCTCTCTCTCTCTGTCTCTCTCTCTCTCTCTCTCTCTCTCTCTCTCTCTCTCTCTCTCTCTCGGTCGAGTTAAACATGCTCCTGAGGCTCCAGTGACCACTGTTCCTGCCCCTCTCCCCTCCGCGGATCTTCACACTTCTGTGCAGCTTGGGACGGTCTCTCATCAAGACCTTGGGTGGTTCCATGTAATTCCGGAGTAGAACGGGTGCTTTGAGGATGGATTGGACTGTAGTTGGTGTCGGCGGTCTGCTGCACTGACTCGGGAGTGCAGTTTGCTTCTGATCGTCATCACTGTACCCCGCAACTTTGTATATATGCTTCAAATGGACATTTGGTGCAACCCAGATGAGGATGGGTTCCCTCTTGAGTCTGGTTCCTCTCAAGGTTTCTTCCTTATGCCATCTCGGGGAGTTTTTCCTTGCCACAGTTGCTCATCAGGGACAAACATACTTACAAAGAACATATTTACATTTAATCACCACATTATCTGTGTAAAGCTGCTTTGAGACAATGTTCATTGTTAAAAGCGCTATACAAATAAAAATGAATTGAATTTAATTGTTCTATTTTTAAACATGTAAGTACTGTGACAGTCTTTGTAGGGTTAACACTGTTTTTATTCCATGTGTCATTTTGCTTCTTTTCTTCCTCCTTTTCTTTATATTTTTTTATTATTCATACTCAGCATACCTTTTTTTTTTTAACGAAATATTTAACCAATTCTAGTTGGATCTAGACTGTCTGAGAAGAGAAATATGATCAACCTTAAAATTCATTCCAAATAAGGTGTTAACATCAAGTAATAATCATAATGCCATTATACTATATACCACAGTCTAGAAATGCTGACAGCTCAGTTTTCGCAGATTTAAAGCCAAGGATAAAGGACCAGAGTTTGCTTTATTCGTCGCCTGGTCATGTTTTTTGCGAGTGAATTTTAGCTGGATATTCTCTTTACTTAGCTTACAGCATGTAGAATATAGTTACCGAGCAACCACACTACACCAAGGACAACAAAGACTAACTGAGGGCACTAAGTAAGGACTAGAGCATGCTGGGACATGCTGTAAGATCAACAACATGGTGGTGTGATGTGACCAGATGTGGAGCTGATTTACTGTTAGTCTGAATTTTGTATTATTTTGCAGCCATAGCATACCCTGAAGTGTTTTATTTCTGTTATACCCTAGTAGTTTTTCTACAACTATATTGTTTAAATATATATTTTTCTGATTAATTAATTACACATTGTTCTTTTTTGATCAGTTTTCCAGTTACATTTGATGGCCTGAAATGAAAATGATACTTGTTTCACAGAAATTTCTGTAATCCCTAACCTGATATCAGCAATAACAAGTAATTTCCCCCATTTCCCCCATTCCCATTTCTCTCAATGAAAAATCTTACTAAAAAAAAAGACAACAAAGTTCTGCTGTTAAGGTGAACGATGTGTATTTATCCCTAATGAGCAGCCATGGCGAAAAACCCCTGCCAGTCTGTCCTGATGCCTTTTTTTCCTATTGCATAAAATTACTGATACTTTAGAAACTACAAATTTCACATAACATAATGGTCCTTCAAAGCAATAAGGCAGTTGTTACTTCCGTCCTTCTTTCAGCCAGTCTTCATTTTTCATATCAAGTTCACCTTTCTTCAAAATAGTTATCCACTGAAGCATTGCTTTTGCTTTTTCAACATTAACTCGACATGACATTGAACCCCAACCATAAAGCCTATTATGTCATCAAGATAAATCAAATAACAGCACTGGGTTCTTCAAACCTCCAGTGGCACTCTGCCCACCTTCATTCCATCCCATCTCCACTTTCACTTGTACATAATGCATTTTTCATCACAACAAAAAAAAGGATATTTTTCGTCTTGCGGGTGAAAGAAAATGCCTTGTATCCTGTATGTGATTTCAGCGCATGCTCTATAGACATAAAAGGAAAAACTGGATGGTACAAGGGAAACTTTATATTTACAATTGATTGAGACTCCTTTAATAAAACATTTGATAACTATAAAAAAATTCCATTCCCCTGTCCTCCATTTTCACCCAGAATATTTAATAAGCTCTGTCTTGTTAAAGGGACAGCGCATGTAGGACGTTTTGGGGACAAAGTGAGAGAGGCCCGATTGAGATGGTTTGAACATGTGCAGAGGAGGGACATGGGGTATATCGGAAAATGCTGAGGATGGAGCCACTAGGAAGGAGGAAAAGAGAAAGACCAAGGAGGAGGTTTATGGATGTGGTGAGGGAAGACATGCAGGTAGTTGGTTTGAAAGAGGCAGATGTAGAGGACAGAGTAGTATGGGGACGGATGATCTTCTGCGGAGACCTCTAATGGGAGCAGCCGAAAGAAGAAGAAGAAGAAGAAAAAAAAAATCTTTGCTTGAAGTTTCAAGTTATCTAGACAATGAACTGGTTTAATAAATTATGTACTTAACATTACCTTCAAACAGGCGTTGCTGGTCAAATATTTACCAAGAATTGATTCTACCTTTAAACCACTTTCCCAATAGGAAATTTAGGAATGGAGATTCAGTATGCTACAGTGACATAAAGAAGTGGCTGTAAGTTGCTGTAAGAAGTTGGCTTCTCATTCATTCATTCTAAATATGAAGTTTATCCTGGTTAGGGTTGTGGTGCATCCAGAATGCATTCGAGGATCACAGGACATGATACCAGAATAGACCTCGGATGGGACACCAGTCACAACTAGGGGTTATAGGAACTAGACTGTCCATGTTTCAAGGGATGCGATAAAATCACTGAACCCTCAGAGAAAACTATGTACGATTCCTGCAAACTGCACAAAGACAGTAATCCTAGCTCAGGACTGTGTCAGGTGCTCTGGAGCCATGAGGTGCAAATACAGAGACATTTTATTTTTATATTTTGTAGTTGTTATTATTTTCTTTAATCAAAAAGGCTGCTAGATTTTAACATTAAAATTTAAAGGCTTAATGATCTATGAGCAGCTTTCTGATCCGTAAAATCTTTTCAGTATTAACCACACTTTTGTCCTACAAAAACATACAATTCCTGCCTTACCTTACATGACAGTGGGAGTGTACTCTCTGGAGGAATGAAGAGAGGTTCAAGTTGGAAACTAGTTTTACTTTGATAACACAGTACAATTACCAAATATGGCAAATGATTGGGATGAATCAGAGATGTTTATGGTCTTGCTGCTTTTATTGTGTGTTCTACTGTCTAGTACTTATAGAGTTTCAATACAGTTCAGTCTCTGTTACGGTTGATTTGGGGTGGTGTGTATAAAGAATCTAGTCCCTATGCGGCCCATATGGTTTTTCATCCTGGTAAGTTCCAAACATCAATAAAACGAAGAACTTATAGGCACGTATTTAATGCTCTTCAGAAATGTTGGTCAGCTTCTGTGTGTCAGGATGCAGACCACGTGGAGACAACTGGAGTAACTCTATCATGTTTATTGTTAAACAAAACAACACCAGATAAATTTACGAACTGTGATGCGGAGTGAGTCCGGAAGACGGGTATGATCCTCAGAAGGAGTATAATCTATGGAATGGGGGTAATCCAGGGAACGGAGATAATCCACGGGACGGAGATGATCCACGGAACAAAGATGATCCAAGGAGCGGTAATACGGGCATGGACCAGCGGGGAATGCTGGCGGTCTGGGATCCACGAGATCTGTAGCTTGACCTTCTAGAACCGACAGCCTGTGACTCGGGAACGTGAGTGTGCATAGTTGCATATGTGGCGGGGCGGTGTTGTTTGGTAAAAGTCGACACTAATGTACAATGAAAACGGAAAGCAGACTACGCCACCCAGTTTCTATAAACTGGGAAATTTAAACTCAAAATAAAGCACACAGGTTCGTTTCCACTAAACACAGTAGACGTGGATATAAATACAAAATTGCTTTTATTTCTCAAATAAGAATTAGCTAAAATATAAAAGAACTGTTGACCAGGCAGGAATAACAAAAAGAAATAGAAATACTTTCAGGCTGAGGCTTACCAGTAGGGTGGCTAGCTGCACAGTGAGTATCTTAAGACACCCCACTCACCCAAGTATGCTCCGCACAAACACCCACACACACACACACACACACACTAAGTGAGGGAGATACAATGGACACGGCAAAACACTCTGTGAGAGAAGCACCACCACCACACAGGTCAAAACAGCTAGCTTCCCTCACTGGAGGCCTTCAGCTCCTGAAATAAACAAAAACACAAACAAGAGTATAAAAACAATCAAACACACATACAGTGAAGCAATTTTGATGGGTCAAGTTCAAACCATGAATGACAAATCTGGATCATTTACTGGCCACACAGGTTCAGAGAGACAGGAGCTCTGCTAGGTTGGCATCACAAGCTCATGAACCTAGACACAATGGCTCGACCAAGGGCCCAAGAAAAGAACGAAAACAAAAGAGGAAAACAAGATGAAAGAAAACAAACAAACAGGATTCACATCAAGTTGCAACAACCACAAATTAATAAAAGAAGAAACTAAAGAAAAGATCCATGAATACTCAAATCAATCCAATTAAACAGGAAACAAAAACTAAAATTCAGTACCAATGGTCACAGAGGGATAAAAATAGCAGAACAAACATCTGACAATTCCAATACAAATGGTCACAGAGTAATGAAATACCAAAATGGCAGGAGAACCAACAGTGCAGTCTTAATATGGTATCGGGAGTAACTTATTTGCCCCGCAGTCCACAGTGACAAAATGCTCGCGAACAATTACCCCCACCAGAAGTAGATTATTAAACAGGTTCAGTTACGCGCAGTTTTATCCAAACAGCAACGAGCAGCAAATATGCGGGTGTTCCATCATACACAGGCTGGAGTGAAAGACAGCCTGTACCCAACAGCAACGTCACGCCAACCCTAAACACAACCTCCCGCACAGCCGCGTGCACCCGCCCACAAACGACAATGATTGGATCATGCACGCTCAGGTGACATACCCGGCGTCTTTAAATATGCCTGGAATGGCAGCCAATAGGCTGTCACACCAGTCATTCAGGCGACAGTCACGCCTACGAGGGCGGTACCTAGACTGCCCCACTACACATAGTTAACAAGAGACAGGTAACCCGGGAATCAAAGCTGGGAGCGGCCGAGATAGCGGCAGCATGACAGCCGCCGAGGGGGGCATGGCAGGTGGATCCCTGATCCCTGACACACCCTCGGCGGAACTCTGAAGCAGAGTGGCACGCTTGGAGGAACACTGGAGCGGAGCGGCACGCACGGCGCAACTCTGTAACAGAGGGACTGAAGGGGCATGGCAGGTGGATCTCTGACACTGTGGTGTTCACTGGTTTTTAAGTTTTGTTAGACAATGTCTGGTTATGAAGAAGGAAAAAGCATTGTAGAGACAGATTCTGCAATCTGAATGGGTTTTAAGATTTATGCCTTCTGAGTCTTGGTCATAATAGTAAAAAACTATTTGTTATTCTATTTTCAGTTAGTCTTTTCCATAGTCTATAAAAATTTAATATTATATATTATAAAATCTAACTCTTGGGTAATTAAAAAGCTTAGAATCTTGTCAGAGGCTTTGTGAAGTTCTTTTTGAACTCTGGCTTCTTCCCTAATAATATAGCACATGAGAGGCCAAAAACGAAAGAATGTTCTGTTAAAATGCTCAGTTTCAGTGTTCGGCGCTGGTTGCCAGTGTCACTTGAGTTTAACGATCCAACGAACATTCTTATGACTCACATCCCCCTCTCCACCCACTCACCAAATCCTCTGATACTTTATACAGCCACTGTGTGAACAACCCAACCCATAAAAATTAAAGTGGTTGTCAAAAAGCCAAAACCAAGAATCGAATACTTAGACAGGGTTGGGAGTAATTCTACGATGGCTGCGTGCAGTGTTCCCCCACTGTGCACCAAAACCAGAAACAAAAGCACTCCGCAAAAATGTGTTGGTGGTCCCAGCAAATCCTCAAGTTGAAATGGAAAAATTGCGATCACACTTTTTTTTTTCCTTTAATTTTACTCTAAAATCATTTCCTAAGGAGGAATAATTTAGACCTCAAAGCCTGGAGAGTCCGGTACTGGGACATATTGAAGATAAGTGCATATTTGTTCCATCTGGATTTTTTTTTTACATGTAAATGTTAGTGTCAAAGGCTACAAGGACTCCTGTGAAGGAACAGATACTAGAGAATTTTCTGGAAAAAAAAATTCTTTCAAGTGGTTTGGCTGTTCATGGCTAATGAGAGAGAGAGAAAAGAGAAAGAACTCTCAAAGATCTTAGCGTTAACAGTGCACACATTTTGGTGGAGAAACAATAAGACAAAAGGAATGTCATGCGAAGTGCCAAGTGATCTGCTTTCCAGGTTTCAGCCATCGTTCACTGTGAGAGTGTTCGGTCTCTCACTCTTTCTCTCTTTTTTTCTTTCACCCCCCTACTCTTGCACCATCACTGGTTAAGGAGGATCTGCACTTTTCCTGCCTCAACACGTTTATCTCAGTGGAAAGACTTATGAATACATTTCGGATGAGAGTAGCATGTACGCATATTTGAGCTGATCTTCCAAAGTATACTGTCCTTTCGAACTGTTTTGGTTTCTAAATTGGAAAATCGAAATCATTTTTTCCAATAATGTGTTGCAAACTGCATGAATACTCTCAAACCACATCTCTGTGTAAAGTATAATGTGACTTTAAGCTAAGGTTGGATTTGTAGATCTGATTGCAACAAAATGAAATATTGTAGAATCTGTAACATGTGTGCAGTTATACCACACCACTGTTGATTTTTTAAATCAGATTTCTCAAAAGGTGTTGATTCATGTTTTTACTCTGAAAGTAGTTCTGGCTACACAGCAAATCACAGGTTTAGATTACTTACATGCAGAAACATGTTTTATCATTTCTTTGGTAGTTAGCAGGAATTGGAATAACAGATGCTTCACATAATTGCAAATGGATTGCAAAATGGGTTGTTAAATGGAAATCTAACAATATAGTGACTTTCCTGTAAGTAGTCTTTATTTACATTTTATGGAATGGATCTCCAGTGCCAGCCCTTTTAACAGTCCCTTAACCTGTGGGACTCAGAAAATGCCCTACCTACATTTAAATGTTAACCGTTCCTGAAATAGTGGGTTACATACACAATTTAAATACATTTTAAAAGAAGACACTTTGAGCTTTACTGTCAATCATTCAAAGTTGATATTGCTAAAAGAGATAAGTTATAGATGAAGTACCTTAAATATTTTTTCATATATAAATACTTGAAATCAGTCCTTGAGCAACCCAGAAGAGTAATGGGTTAAAAGCCACATGTCTTATGAGATTATATTTTAAATTCAATGAAGATATCATGAAAAATAAGATTCTTACAAACATTTATCTGAGACTATGTCTGGTTCGCCTCTTCCCGGCCCACCAGCCCAAATTTTGGGACTCACAGCTGAAATTGCCCTACCCACCTTTAAATGTTAACCGTTACTGAGAAAAGTGGGCTACATATTAAATTCAGATATCTTTGGAAAGAAGAAACTAGGTTATAGATTGGTTGACGACACTCCATTTTCCTGACAACAAAATCTTTGTTATATTGACATATTAAAAGAGAGGGAAAAATAGGGCTGGTGAAGAAATGTGTAGTAAGAGTAACTTCCCACACAGAAATTTCGCCATATTTTGAAACATTTTAATAGTCATTGGAATGTTGGGAGAGTTTTAAATTAAAAGCTTTCTCATCTTATTAGATAATATAATAAGGAATGGAAATATAGGAAATATAATGTCTATGGTAACAACTTTATGCTCAAGATAAAATGGAAAGAGTTTAAGTTAAGGAAATGCCTGTGTGAAAATGCTGACAGGAAATTATAATAATAATAATCTGTCTGATACATCTCTTCTTATTTTTAACAAATTGGCTTTCTCTATCCTCTTCTAAATTCAAGTAGTTACACACTGTCTACCAAAACTAAGATCTAAGGCATTGGAGAAACCAAGTCACCACTAGTACCATAGAAATATCCTGAGCAGATCCTTGTTAAACAACACAATTTTCTGTTCTTCTGGCTACCATACGTAGGCTGTGGGTGAAGTCACATCACCCCTACATTTTGCTGGACCTTCAAAGCCAGACATATAAAAAAAAGTGTGTATGTATTTGAGTGTATGTGTGGGAGTAAGTAAGCGAGAACACATGCCCTTGAGAGTTTTCCCAGCCTGTGATGTGTGTGTGGGGAAACACTCATGAATTCCATCAGTCTCCATTGACAGAAAATCTCACTATTGTAAACATGCATGCAGCCCAAGTATACACTGCATAACAGTCAGATTAATTTCCACACTAAATCGTCCTAACATTTACACTAACTGGAATCTGTTGGTTATTTTGGGTAATTATCTTGAAAACTTTCTTATTAATGTACTGTATTTGTGGCTCAGTTTTTTTGTTGTCTTTATGCCAGTGATCAGAAGGTATTGAACTAAAATTGCAGTTCTACTGAGTATCGTCCTTAAAGCTATCCTATCTGTTATATCACTTTTTAATTAAAATATTAGCCAAATGAGTTCATGTAATGAAATGTAAATGTTACCTTAATGACATTAGAAGGAATGGGATTGTACTTAACTACTAAATTTACAAATACATACCAGGCAGGCTACTGAGGGACCTACAGCAAATTTAAAGGAGCTGCAGGAATATCTGACATGTACTGTTTACTTTCTGCATGCATGTGGTAAAAATCTTTTATATTCTTCACATGTCTGGTCTATGGGGTAAGGTGGCTAAACTTTCTTTCATCATTCAAGTTTTTCCCAGCATCCAACCAAATGTTTGAAGTAACCTGAAGCAGGTTGTACAGAGGAAATACCTCATAATTTGACTGATCCAGGATGTGTTTTGCAAAGACTATGCCCAAATATGGTCAAACTATTATGAGCCTCACTGATATATATACCCCCCCCCCCTCCCCCACCTTGCACTTTTTATTATTATTATTTTAAACTGATTCTTGCAGCTTTTCACTTGAATTTATAGTTAACAATTTTCCAGTAAAATGTAAAAAGGTCCTGGCATTATTTATGTTTCATGTTTAATTGTTTTACCTGCCATTGTATATACATTATATATGTATTTATTTATTTTATATATATCTGACAGCTTGCTTGCACCAAGTTATTAAAAAAGAAAAGTCTTGCAAGTGGAAATTGCATATTTCCTGTATTAATAAACACCTTTAGTTTGAAATGAATGCTCAGTAGGCCCATCTGATAAGAAAAAAAAAGTGCACCTCTGTCTTAATAGCTTTTTAGTTTGAATAATGCATTTGGTGTGCATCCCTACTTGGCAGAAAGATATTTCAATTTTCCCAGTAACAAAGAGACAAAACCCCCAAGATGGAAAACTGACAAATGACTTCATCTCTTTTCAGAGATGGTTTCAAACTTGGGTCATTCCTTATGGGGATCTTGCAGGACAAGCCTGAATCCAAACTGATTCACCCTTGTACAGCTGCTATTGCTTTAAACCTTGAACATTTTTCCAAAGAAAATCCATCAAAGCACTATGGATTAAGTTTTTTTTTTCCTTTTCAATCCCCTAACTGCTTAAGGGTGTGTTTTAATATCTGCTGCCTTGCTACAATATAACTTTTATTCTGTTCTGCTTTGCCTTGATATGATTTGTCTATTTTTAGTCCCACCTACATGTCAACTTTTTGACCTACAATTAACCTGTTGCTCAAAGGCTGCTAATTACTGATATTACTGAATGTCTGACCCCCATTACTCATACCACTTTTATTCTTATAGGGTCTCTCTATAGAGACAGAGGGATGGAGAGATTGTATTGCACAAAACTCTTAAGGACCAGCTGTAACACATGGTAGGTTAAAGATCTAAAGAATTGTTATAGCTTGTGCTTTTACTATTACATCACATGACATACTTAGACATTTATCTGATCCTCACATGATGATGTTCTAGAAACATAACATCATTTTACATGATGTTTCTTTCAACTTGGTCCAAATGGGGAAAAATCCAACATAAAAAAAATGGGGTCCAAAATTACTTCCATTCAATGATCTTAAATAACCACTTAATCATCGTAAGGGTTACAGTGAATTACTGAGGATATCAAGAACACTGAGAATAAGTCAGAAAACACACTTAGATGGGATGGTGGTCCATCACAGATACACATGTACATTTACTCATATTGACAGCATAGAAAAGCAAATACATTTTTTAGCATGAACCTACAGAAAACCCATTGGGAAAACCCAGAAAAGGCCATAATACAAGCTCATATTTAAACAAGGGACCCTAGGAAAATGAAGTGGCCACACCACTGATATGACCTATGAAAAAAAATGTTAATCGACAGCCAAGATCAAATCAATGGGTCTACTAGTGCTACTATTGGAATTGTAGGTTAAATTGATTCTCTGCTTAAAATAATTTTTAGTGGTCCTTCATGCCTCACAAGCAGCTGTTTGCTTTCTTTGAAAAATACATCCTGAACTGGCCACCACTCAAACCAAAGTCAAACCATTCCAAAGATACTTGGCGACAGCGAGAAGATATCTTATTCAAATAGAACAGCATATATATGTCCTTGTTTTACTATGAAGAATCTGATGACATTTCTGGGGGTCAACTGACATTTCATTAATTTCGCAAGTAGATTCTGTTTGGGCAAAGGAATGCCTTTGGCCATAACAAGTATGTAGTTATGGACAAAGCACTGTGTGTATTTGTTGGCTAACATTATGAGGCAATGTGCCATTTTCAAACCAGGAACATACAGAGTCTGGACTATAACTCCATGCTGGTCTACTGGCCCAGGACCAACTTACTCTAATCTTAACCTTGATTATTGCAAATGAAACCTTAGATAAGCATAATAGAAAAATCTGTGCCAACACCTTAGATTTCTGCATGGAATTATTTTCTGGAAAGCAAATTGTGTTTTTATAAGATGTCATGAAGGGCACTGCAAATGCTTTCAGAAGTTAAAAAACTGCTTTGTATTAATGCAGTGAGAGAAGCTGCCTTCCCTCAAGCTAGCAAGGTAGTTCCCATTTTGGTAAAAAAGGAGCGATCCAAAAATGAGACCTCAGGAGTCAAGAATGCAAGAAAAAGAAAACAGGACTCTGCTCTCTCAGGAGGAACTCGACTCATTTGCACAGATGTTCTCCCTTCCTTCCTAATAGTACAGTGAGGAGACTGTTATAAATTAGCAAACATGAGTGGGTATTTTGTTTGTTTTTTTGGCAAGGACCTGAATTAAGACAAAAGTTTTCAGTGGACCAATTGATCAAAGTCAATAGACTGAGAACAGCAGTGCTCTGTAGACTTCAGAACCAAATATTATTGGATTTGTAGGAGGACTACCTAAACAGGCTACACAATGAGTTCTTCTTGAGAATGTAATTTAATCTCACACAAAATGTGTAGGTGTGAGAATGATTTTGTTCGATTTCATAAAATTTTTTTATTACATTTGGATTGCTGTATGTACGCATACTAAGGATTGGGTTGGCATTTGTATCTTCTTACCAGTTAAAATTAAAGCTGGTTCTAATAGCATGTATGTAATTTATGTACATATAAACTGGTCATGTACTTGACTAAAAGTAAAAATACTCTTCTTAAGTACTACTCCAGTACTTGCAATTAAATGTACTTATTTAAAAAATGTAAGTTTTGTTATTTTGTTATTGTTACACACATGCAGAATTCAGTTTAATAATGAGGAATGGCTTATTTTTCTGAAAGGTAGTGGGGTAAAAAGTAGTAGTGAAGTAAAGGTTTCTTACAGTGAAATTATTCTAAAGTACATATACTTTAAAGTTCAGTATAAAACTACAGTAATACAAAATACTTGATTACCCACTAATAGAAGCCAATCATTAAAACAAAAGGAATTGCAATAAAACAGTTCATTAAAAAACTTTAAATTGTCAATTCAGAATGGTAGTAAGTCATTATTGTTAGATGACATTCATTATGTCTGCCCTTTATCATGAACAACTCTGCCATTATTCTGGGAAATACAATTCTGGTTTGGATAAAATATAATGACTGGCAAGAAGTGTGCTCTACTCCACACTATCAGGCATATGTGTCTGATTGTTTTCTAGTAAATTTCTGGACAGACCATTGTGAAAATATTGCCTATACTATACAAGGATTAACATTGTTTTTACATTCAATTCAGATTTTGTTTTAAATGTTGAATTGAGCCAGTCTTGTAGTTTTGTAGTTTACATACCCGCAACACTTTGGGGAATCATGCAGGATGCTTACAGAAAGACCAGATGTTTAACCGATCAAACTCAACTTCTGGTACGATCATCGTCAGTCTCGGAATAGAAGCATCCATTTCTGCACACTGTAAATCTGAAAGCATGTCTTTGTGTTTTGCAATGCTTTTAATCTTACTTCAGCATTTCCACCAGCCAAGAATAGGAATTGGAGGCTACAGTGGGCATAGGCTCACTACAACTGGACAGTTAAAGACTTGATAATGCTGGTTTTCTTTCTATTCTAAAAGTTTTTTTTTTGCTATTTTGTGTAAATAAATAAACTGTTCTTGATAAAAATCCGAGGACGTCAGCGGTTTCTAAAACACTCCAACCAGCCCATTTGGCACCAACATCCATGCCACAATCACAAAAAGCACATGTCCATTTGCTGGTAACCTTCAGTAAATCTCTGATAAGAATCTTCTGTGTGTTACTAACATTGTAACACTGCCTCATGATTGGTCGACTGGATAATTGCATGAATGAACATGGGAACAGGTTTTGCTTAGACAGTGGTTAATAAGTATATATGATGATTAATCACTGGCCCTAAAGGCTTCATTTTATTTTTAAATTGTAAGTAAAAGAACTTGAGTTATTGTGTGCCAGGATCCGGGCAAAAAAAATGACAAAATCCCACATCTGACCAGCACAATCCAACCGCTTTCATTGCAATTTCATAGCTCTCCCTCGCTAACCAAACCACAAACATGATGCAGCTGCACCAGCAAGGCAACAATCTGCCACATTGTGTACTTCTTGTGTACTTGATTTGGGACGATCATTAGGCTTGCTGGAGGTCTTAATTGTTGTTGTCAGGTCATGTGGAAATAGTTAGCGGCTTTCTGCTCGTCTGCTTCAAGATGGAGCTGCCAAGTGGAGAGCATCATGGATGTTTAGCAGCTCTTGCCAAAGCAATGTTCTACAGAGTTGGCATCAGAGGGGTATCATGTTAGGCACAGATGTAGAGCAGTTGTATGAATGTTCTGCTGATCTGAGATTGTTTATCTATATTAATTAGCTAAGTGGTTTTCAACCCCTTAAATTCTAATGACTCAGTTCAGTTTTTTATGAACAATATAATGGGTTATATTATATAATTTAGTTGAAGGTCTACATTTGCTTATAAATGCATATATAGTTGGAACAAACTGGGATTTTGCACTGACTTGTTATGAATCTAACCTCCAGTTATGAAAATGTACATAGGTGCGGGCAATGATGTGTTTTCTAGTTGTAGGCTAACTTTGAGCTTCATCAGTTACAGGGATGGGCAGGATTTATGATACATGTACTGTATTTCAAATATGTATTTCAAATATAAAATAGGATTTTTTCATTTGTATTTAAGAGGGTTGATAAAAATCGCTTCATAGCTTATATCTAAATACTGTTTTGTATTTTTGTAGATTTAAAATAACATTTTTGTATGAAGTCTACACGATGACATCATAAAAATGCGGCCTCTGATTGGTGCCTACTCAGTATTTTGCCCAGACTTGTTGAGATCAGAACAGAAAATTGATCCATATGGAAGAAGGTGGTGAAGGTAAGAAACGTGCAGCTACAAGCTTTCAAATAGGTGTCCAATGATTGATAAATAAATATTTGATTGCAGAATATTGTTCACTAATTGAAGTAGATGTTTAGTAGGATCATGAGTTTGCATTCCATTGCATGAATGACTGCCTGACACATTTTATTATATTTATGATTAACAATCAAATAATTAATTCATTAGAAACTAGTTGCTATAAATACAGGTTCATCAGTTCTTATGAATTACTTGTTTGTAATTGAGTCAGTGTTGCTGATGTAAAGTGGCCCTTCGTTACCAAACACCAAGTAACTAAATAAGAACACAATTATGAGTCATTCACAAACTGTCAAACTGTTGGTTGATTTAAAACTAGGCTTCATCTGAGAGATCACAGGGATTTTGTATGTAACTATTTGATCTGTTTATTAGTTGCATATGTCTGATTTATTGCAGGACTTGTCCAGCAAAAAGTCAATGTAATGGCGAAGGAACAGATCAAACAGGCCAATTGATGGAAGGTTTGCGAAGAAATTTAATGCATTTTTAAGATACAAAAATACAGTAGTTCAAATTTAAATAAATGGTGTGGCTGCTGTATTTTGTTACACTTAAAAGTTAAAGTATTAAGTATTCTATTTTAAAATACATTTTGATGTATCTTTGTCCAACCCTGATCAGCTATGATATATGACAATCTTTCAAATGTGATCAAATGTGATTTCATATAGTCGCACAATGTGTTGGTCAGATGGGCCTTAATTACTGCCGATTTCCAAACATTTGCATAAACACGCATGCAGAAGAAAGCTGTTCGACTTGCCTCTCTAAAAGTACAGTCATCTTTTTGGAGCAACACAATAAATAGGACATCTGTTTCATGTAGGCAACAAGAACTGGCGCATAAGCAACAATGTAGCTTTGTGATGAAGGAAGGAGAAGAGCAGCAGAGCCTGAGACAAAGCAGGACTCGTGTGACACGTTGCTCTGGGATTTTGCTCCAGGCATGTTCAGCTAGGCCATAATCCAGACCCACACTGGTTTGGCTTATGGAAAGCCAGTTCATTCTCCAGTTATGATTTCATTGCTTTGCTTGCTTTTACAGTCATGGCTTGGTATTGTAAAGTGTTTATGATTAAAAATAGTGTCAATCTCTTTTTTTCTTTTTCTAATAAGCACAGATTGTTTATTACTGAATATACAGTAGTCCTACAATTGGATGGCAGTGGAACAAATTATTGCCACCCATGTCTAAATAATCATTCTGTCCTACCAGTCATTTAATTCAGTGATCAGTGGAAGGATTAATGGATTTGTACATGGATTTTGAGATTGATTACAGTGAAATAATTTGGTGGAGGTAACCACTGAAGGTTTACAGTATGTTTGATGTCATCTGCCACTCCCCACAGAAATCAATGAAGTTCTTTGTTCCTTTCTCTCTCGTCGCAAAATCATAAAGGCCGAGCTTTAGGTACTGGCCATGGGAGAGAACTGGGTAACCGCTCCAGCGCCA
The DNA here is from genome assembly GCA_039877035.1 of Silurus lanzhouensis. Classification (NCBI taxonomy): domain Eukaryota; kingdom Metazoa; phylum Chordata; class Actinopteri; order Siluriformes; family Siluridae; genus Silurus; species Silurus lanzhouensis. Next base: position 66,726 of record JBCEWE010000574.1, read on the forward strand.
AAGCCAAAATGGGAGGAATGATCTGTGGTTTACGCAGGGCATCCAGTTGTGACGGGAATTTCGATCTCAACCGCTAAGTTCCAGCGAGCGACTCTAATGACATGGTTAAGCTTCCGTGGGATATTGTTAAAGGGGGAAATTCCATGCAGGAGAAAAACACATTTTTTAAGAGGTAAGAACAGGTCAAGTGTCTGCATTTACTTACTGGCAGATGCAGATATTGTTCCGACTGCTTGCATGCATGGCTTGCTGCTTAAAATCTGAACAAGAGTTGGTTTCAGGACAGTGTTTTTAATAAGTACATTTTTAATTAAACCTAATCCGATAATATTTTACTAAGAGTGTCAGAGTCTCAAAGTAGCAGCCCATCCTACAGAACAGGTTATTTTTTGGTGATATATAAGTAAAACGTTTCCTCTCACATTTCATTGATCCATTACAATTCACACACTGGAGTATACACATGTAACTATTATTCTCTGACACATTACTTCCACTTAAGTTTTAGTAAAATGATTAGCCATGCAGATCAGTGCAGTATCTGATGCCATCTTGGGGCTGTTATATGAGGTACAAGCGAGCGTGCATTGACTTTTACGCACATCAGAAGTCTTGATTAATCCGAATTTTATATTAACTTGTGCAAAGAACCATTTCAGCATGCTCATGTTGCCGAAAAAACAAAACCAAACTTTTGGAAAAACTCCATCTGGTTTGTTGTGTAGACAAAATAACAACTCGTGTACAGACAAGTTATAGCAGTATCTCTCAATTTCTCTAACTGTGTCCAGATGTTTTAGTTTTTTGTGTCAGGAGTTTATTATTAAACTTAGAATTAAATACATTTTTATCCCTAGTTGTTTAGTCTGTTGGTTACCTTTTTGGTAGAAACATTTCACAGGTTTTATTAGTAATATGATGGATTTTCTTCTGATTTTCATCTTGACTAAGAAATAATAATGGGAATTTAAATGGAATTAAGGCCATTACTACTTGAGGAAGCCAGATTCAGCAGGGGGAGCCAAAACTCCCCCTCGGAGAGAGCATGTCAACATGCATTTTCTTATTATTAGTTTGAATTGTTTTTATATCAGTCACATGTATAGGGTTTGATTTGTTTTCTTATTAGGGTGATCGTGTACTTTGAAGGATTAAAGTACTTAACAGAAGATAACCTTTGATTTAAGAAATATATTACAAAAACAAGCAGTGTATGATACAGTACAGTGACTTGACATATTCAGTCTTTTGAACGTTGCCAGATTTTGTGTCACCAGCCTAGATAGCTTCTAAGTCTACACTTTATCAGAGAAACCCATAAAGTTGAAAGGAATATGACCGTCCCAGACTGAGCAGATCCTTGATGTATCATGAAGTGTTTAACAATACTAAAGTGACCAGTCTCCCTCTGACTCCACTGACCTGCTGTTGTCCCCCAGGGACTAGTCCCCCTAGAGGAAGAAACTTTAGCTTTCTAAACAAAAGACAAAGTTATGCTAGAATATATCAGACTTATCCAGCTGAAATCATCCCCCTATCCACTTCCCCAACAGAAAGCCTAACAACTATTCACTGTGTGGATAGTCCAGAAAAATCTTGAATATATCCAATATGCCAAGAGACAGGGCAGGACCCAGGTACTGCAGTGAGGGTATGATTCTCACCCAATCACAACTTGCAGACACTGAGCTTTATCATAGAAACAGATATGCTTGGTATTGTGGCCATTTTGTACCACCTAAACATAGATCCCCAACATCCCCAGGAAGAACCTTATCTACTATACATCTCCCACAAGTCCCACTTACTGCTAGAATTCATAACAGGAATACCCACCTCTGGAGGTAATTCTTTCAGTCTACTGATTATTAAAATAAGATCCCTTTACCTAAACTATGTTTCTGTTGAGCTAATATGTATGCATATGTGCTGAGTTCTCCCACAGGAGTAGACAGGCATGGTAGGCATTTAGTCAGCTAATTGGCTCAATAGTCAGTCTTTTCTGGTTTCCATCCTAGGTCTGATGGACAGACAGAGAGGTTACACCAGCACCCTTAGACCATTGTTTGCTGGCATCCACCTACTGTGTAGAGACTATACATACAATACAACATTCTATGCTGGTCTTTCAATAGGATGTCCCTGTTTTGAGTGGGTATCAGCTCATGCTTTAATTGGACAGGATCAGTCAAGGTTCCTTAGCACAGTTTGACTGTTGATGTCTGAGCATCCATAATGTTACAACCACTGCTCATGCTTTACTGTTCGTTCTTACATTCTTAAACTTACTATTCATTCTGAAGAGTGTTTGGCTCTTTGACCACCTGGGCATTCCCATGCTGGTAAAGTCCTGTGACTACCAATCCCCAATCCACCCCCCTACCCCAGTTTATCAGAAATGACAAGTTGCTGCAAAGGGTCAATTCTCTGGTTCATATGAATTAATCCCACCTTCCATGTTTCCCATCTCAAACCCTTGGTAACTTTTTCCCTGCAAAACATCCCCTCACCCTTGCCTCATCATGAGCCAGCCAGTCTTTACTATCTGCTACATTCTGGATTTCATGAAGTCAGTGGTCACAACCAGTACTTGATGGACTGGGAGGGTTATGACCCAAAATGCTTGTAGGTTGTGGCCCAGAACATACCTAACCACAACTTGTTTCAGAATTTCCACTGATTACTTCATAGAACTTGGACACATTCTTCTTCTTTTGGCTGCTCCTATTAGGGGTCACCACAGTGGATCATCTGTCTCCACAACATCTCTACATCTGTCCTCTACATCTGCCTCTTCCAAATCAAATTATACAAAGACATTCATTAGTGTTTTTTCCTTTTGACTTATATTGTCAAACTATATTGTTTTTTTCCTATATTGTTGTGTCCCCGATTTGCTAATTCATTTCTACCCTTTTTTTTAATTCTTTATTGCTTAACCCTTGTATTAATCATGTGAATTCCTAGCAACTCTATTTGACATCTGTTACCAAGTGAATCTTGATTGCACCAAATTTTTGGTTGCCTATCTTTTTAGACAGCTAATGTTTTTTAAATCTTTTTTTATTTTAGCTTCTTTTTATGTTTAGTGCCTGATTACTTGTATTTTTTAAACTTAATATTTCTGTGTTTTATAGTTGTGTATTTTAATATCTCTTTTTGACATTGTCTATATACACACACACACACACACACACACACACACACACACACACAGTATATTGGTAAATAGGTTTAAATCAATCTAAAGCTTAAAGAAGTTGGCCACGATTTGGTCATCTGAGACAAATTATGAAAATCCTACAAAAATGTCATAATCCTACGCGGTAGTCTTTGTGTAATTTGTAGTATTTGCATTTGATTGCTCGTTTGATGTGTTTATCGACAGACGATTAATGTCCATTGTGATTATTTTCTTTCCTCCAATAAAATTCTGCCAGTGGTCAAAAGCTTTCAGAGACTTTCCTGCAGTTTGACTTCTCCTAAGACGACCAACCAATAGCAGCGCTGAACCTGATGACAAAGTGAGTGCAAAAAGTTGAAACCACCTTAAGAAAAAATGTAAAACATATCAGGGGGACAGTACAACAAGAAGAGAAACTTGTGGTTTTATGAAGGGGAAAAGGAGTGTTTGAATGACTTTTTTAAAAATGTTTTAAAAAATTATTCTAGTTTGCTGCTAGCTACCAGTAGCGAGAAAAACGCGGGTCATGACGGATTCTTGTGTTCGTCAGTTTTTGACTGCCGTACAGTCTACGTTATGACAACTAAAAGCCTACAGTGTGACATGGGGATCATGTTTGTACACCACACTCCAGGTTTAATTCCTATTCCTAATTCCTAACCCTTACACTATCTCATCCCCTTGTACTGCACTTCTTTCACTTTAATATTTACAGGAGGACACAGTCTGCCATATCACATACACAGTATAAATTAGTATAAGTTCAAAAAGACAAACTAACACCCACTAGTTATTAGTTGTGAAAGAAACTGTTCGCTATTGTTTTATTTTAAAAGTTCCTCTGATTTATAGCATTAGTTAACTTTGTATTCTTGTTCTGGTTTTTTGTGATGGCATGTTATGATGATGAAACGCTTGTGAGACTCACAGGCAAGTGTTTCAAGTGAATTCACTACACTGCTGACGGTTTATTGGTCTATAAAGAAAATTTTATGTAGTAACGAGTGAGCGAACGCACACTTTGAAGTACAGCTTTGGTTTCCTGTTTCCAACCGTTCCTGTTTCTTGGTTCACTGCTGCTTTAGTTTTGCTTTTAACTCATTCATTCCACTGATTGCTGGTCGCACCTGTCTCTGGTTATTGTCGCAGTGTGCCTCATTAAGGCCCTTTTTTGTGTTTTGACTGTTTTTACATGTATTTCCATCTCATGTTTCTCTGGTGTTCATGGTTGGTTTGATATTGATTTTGTCCACTGTCTGTTATGCAGGTGATCTTATGCTTGCACAAGATGCATCGGACTACATTAGACAAAGATAAAATAAAAATAAGCTTTCTTATTTATTCCTTTTAAACCTTGCTGAAAAAAAAATATCAAAAAGAGAAATAAAAAAGTACATAAAATACCAAAGCAAGCTTCACAGCAAATGTCAGACGTACAATAAGCGTTTTTCTGCGTGAAGTACAAATGAGTCATTACAATCCTAATATTGAAGTAACATATACCTCATATTTGAGCCATAGATTACAAAATCATAATGTATTTATTTGCCAATTAAAAAAAAACGCAAATTAAGATTTCTCCATTAATTACAACACTATAAGTAAAAAACTCACAAATCAAATGAACTTGATGTCTCTGCTGCATTGACTTCAATTTCAGTTGAATCTGCGTTATGGCAGTTTTTTTATCATGCGATGAATATAAATATGGTGTAAAATGGACATTCAGAATATTTGGTAACCTTTGGAGCCTTTTCCCTCAAATAGTGACTGCTGTTTTTCCCAAATGCATTAAAAATGATATAAGTAAAGGCCTTGAATTTACTATTAGCAAGAAATTTGTACAACACAATAAAAAGTTTATTAAATAACATTGTTTCAAAATGTATCAAATAGTATTTAAATTGTAAAAGCTAATAGAGAGGTGTGTGTGTTGGTACTCTGATCAATTCACAGGCCAGACTGGCGACTTAAGTCTGTAATTTAAGTTAAAGTCAATTTCTATGTGCTGAACATTACAAAATTAGCAGGTTTTCATTTGGACCTAACTAATTATCTTAAAATTTGCAGGAATCCGCAACGGGACCGAATGTTTAGGAACGTTAGGAATAACATTTTAAACTGTTTTTCTGTCACTAACAAGTGAAATAATTGTATTAAAGCGACAATGTCCAGATGAGGTACCATAGGAGCTGCGTCCAAAATTTGCGGATTTTCAGAACCCCTTAGAACGTAACCCCTGCGGGTTCCGGGGGGACCACTGTACTCGTATTCAGAGACTGGTCATGAAGCTAAAATACATTTCCTTGGTACATCATGCTGATAAATCAAAATGTCATGTGTGTAGTTTAAGAAGCTGCCTGATTCTTGCATTTCATTTCACACAAGGCAAATAGACTTAAATCAATCGGGACATGATTCTACATTTGATCTGCAAATCTAAAAACTGGGAAAATATATTCAAGGTTTAATGACATTTAGCATCAAAAGGAGAGCTTTTGATACGGTTATCCTAAACTATTTTTAACTTTTTATTTAATTGATAATTTGTGATATTTCTCAAAGTATTTTTGCTGGTGATTTAATGAAGCATGTCCATTACAATGTTTTGTTCAGGTGTATCTGTTTAGCATCAATCATGTTTTTTAAAGTGATTCTAAGGTGAAAATGGTGGCATATAAAAATAGACAGTGTGCAAAACGGGTCAATACAAATAAATAATGCTCAATTCACTCTACCAAGAGCCAACGACACTGCACTTGCTCACAATATACAATAATAGATAATATGCTTTAATATCGACTGATAAGAGTCTGTACAAAGAGAGACAAATAATGAAAGATAAAAAAAAAAAAAAATGATTAGTGGATTTTCAAGAGGCTCATGTTTTCATCCTGGCTGTAATACGTGTAGATGCAGGGGGAAGCAAATGGATATGAAAACCAAAAAAAAGGTAAATGGTCTGTGAACTTCAGACTAGTTTCAGTGATTTTTGTTTGAACTACAAATGAGAGATTATATTGAATTTAGTGTATCAGTTGGGATTTTCCGTCATTTTAATTGCGATTAACATTGTAAAATGTAATCAATTTGAGGTCCTAATGCAATTTACATGCAATTTCATTAAACAATGAGTAAATGTGCAAGAGATGCCAAAACACATCTAAACCGAGTTGAGCTTTTGCTTCTTCTGAGGCACAGATACCACTAGAATCAACCAATATAAATGTATTACTAGGTTTTAAAAATACTGCTGAATTTTCGAAACCGTATTTCAGCTCTTACGAAGGAAAAACAAAGGCACGATCAATTCCGAATGTTTTAAAAGAAGCTTGCGAACAAATCCATCTAGGATGAACGAGTACCTCAGTTAAGTGCTGTGGAAATAAAAGTCGGATACGAAATGTTAAAATTTGATAGGAAATGTCCTTAGAAGAGTCCTTTTTAGATCGTAACAGTTGTTGCAGCTACTTAGTGGATGATGTAGTTTGGGACAGTGTACACAGAAGTCATAACATTGCATCTACTGAGACTTCAGTCACTTATCAGCAGCTTGTATGCTAGTTTGTTAATTAATGATAAGTGTATGAGTCAACACACAATATAAAGCTTGGCCAAGGGGGAAAATTTGATTTTAAAATATATAAAAAAATAAATGTATGCTTTATTTTATTACACTATCATTCCAAACAGATGTTTGTAAACTTGCTGCTTATAGGCGTTTAAACGGTTGTACGGTTCCCTTTTTTTTTTTTTTTTTTTGGAAAACGCAATTTAAAATATCTTGGTATGGAAAGGGCTCTCGCATTTGAGATGGGATGGTATAGTAAGCGCTATACATATCTGAGCCAGAGAAGAACGAGGCCCGTAAGTTGACGGCCGTTTTAAAATACTACAAAATGCCACGCGTTCGTTATTCAATCGAAAGCCTACATTTCCCTAATTAACATAAAATGGCATTTCTGACTGTCCTTGTATCCGTACTGTGCTGGAGGTAAGAACAAATAAATTTGTATACATTTGATTTAGCAGCTTTTTTTTTTTTTGGCAAATATTCTTGTGTATTTACAAAAAAAAAAAAAAAAAAAAAGGAGTTGAGCTTAAAAAGTAAAGAAAGTTGAGTTTTACCCCATGTCATATGATTCAGTGCAAAAACTGAACAATTGTTCAATCTTCTTTTTTCCTTTTTTTCTTTTTTTTTAAGAAAGAACTGTAAGCAGACATGCACAGCAGTTACACGATCGTTTGAATATAGTGTAATTTTCAGTTTGTCCATATAAAAGTGTCAATGAATGAATGAGCTTTAGGTTCATTTGAGGCATTTATGGTACCTGCTTTAGAGTCCATAATATGACGTCCCGAATGGAGCTAAAAACAGGAAGTGGAGGAACGGGGCTCTGAATCACTGCGACAAATCCCAACAGCAAACATCAGGGAGACGGTACATTTTTTATGAAATGGAACAAGTCCCACATCACTGTCAGTTAGTGAGCTGTATATATTTGCTGCCTGGAATCTCCCCTTCCAATTGTTTTAGTTTCTACAGTGCAACTCAGCACCACCTACTGCCACAATAGAGTAAAACGAGGAGCTCGGCCTCAAGACCAGTCTGTACATAACACACACATGGCAGTGGCTTCTCTTTTTTAAACACACTGAATTGCTTAACCTTGGAATCACACTAATGTCTCGGGTAGAGTGTCAGCATTGTCTGAAGACAGCAGCTGCCAGATGTGCCACCTGTCCCTCTGCCAGTCCTGCCATTCTGAGCTCGAGGGCCTCAGAGTGCCTGCTGGTGAGGATGAACTCTGGCTGCCAGACTTCCCAAGCTGATGGATGTGCTGCTGAGACGGCGGTACGGCAGAATTAGATGAAATTACTGAAGGTGTTGACCTTGAATGTCTATAAGGTGGTGGAGGAGGGCGTGTTTCATTCCTATTGGTTGGTTTGGGGTAAAGGGTGGGGCTAGATATGCTGTGGCTGCTGCCAAATTTAAGGTCCTCTGAACTGCTAGATTTCACTTGCCCATTGGGTTTAAGGTTCAGGTTAAGGCATGGATGAGTCACTGTGCCGGTTTGTGGGGAATCCACTCTGCTTACTGCAGGTGGAGTCCGATCATCAATTTCATCCCTGGAGCTGCGAGAGCTCCCGTCCGATATGTTGCCACAGGAGCCTGAAAAAACAAAACAACGGCCATCTTTTTTTTCCCAACATTTTAAAATAAAAAGCTTCATCACAATCCTGAGCACCTGCTTCAGGATCCACAAGTATTAGCGTATTATTCTCATAAACCCTGTTTTCTCCATCAATCATCTTCTGTAACCTCTTTATCATTGGCAGGGTTGTAGAGGATCAAGAGTCTATTATGGCATTTCAATTATTTATCTTATTTATATTGAGTTTTATTCAGTAATTGATGTGAATTGGTTGGTAACCACAGTAAACTGAATGAAAAATGTGGACACCTGACAAAATGTATTTATTTGTATTTTATATCCTATTGAACATTTAATCCAGATTTGTAGTATATTAACCTCCACTCTTCTGGAAAGATGTTGATTAGATTTAAAATGTGGTTGTGGAGATGCTCATTCAGCTACAAGGGTTTTAGGAAAGTTGAGTACTGGTGTAGCATGAGGAGGCCTGGGGTGCAGTCGGTGTTTCAATTCACCCCGAAGGGTTGAGTTTAGAGCTCTATAGCAGGATACTCAAGATCTTCCACTTCAACCCATGTGCACCTTGCCATCATGGAGCTGGCTTTGTGCACAGGTGCACTGTCATGATGGAACAGGTTTAGGTCTTGTAGTTCAAGTGAAGGGAAAATGTAGTTACCTCCTGCACAATTGTGTGCCTCCAATTTTGTGGTTACAGTTTGGGGAAGAAGACATATGACTGGAAAAGTCAGGTGTCCCAATACTTTTGTCCATATAGTGTATGTAGTATTGAAAGTGGTAGCACTGAAGGACTTTCTAGAAGATTATTAATAACATTAATTTACAGTTCTTGATGTCTTCACCAGTTTTTCTTCAGATTCGAAATAATTTTTCCATCATTCAGTGTTTTCCATGGTTTGCTTCGGAAAGGTCTTTGCTCCGCTACGTCTAAGCATTTGGCTTTTCGCAGTTCGTCAAAACCGGATTTTTTTAAGCACCTAATTTCTTCAGCTATGCTTCTTCTCGATTTATTTCGATTTCCGGTCTCCTTTTCAGGCTTTGACGGTTCTTCAATGCATGTTTTGAGACACAACAGCAACAGGCTCCACGTGGAACATCTGGGAATAATTCCTTTTTTAGTCCCGAACATTAAATAATTATGCATTGGCTCACAAGACACAAACTGAGCAGCCAACTGTCCAATTAGATTCGTTTTTTAGAATGGGACGACTATAGGGCTTGTAAGGGCCTGCGCATTTCACCAGAAACGAATGTAAAGAAGCGAAAACAAACGTCTCCTCAACAGTTATCTCTGATTAGCTTCATTTATCAACTGTATTTATACTTCTATAATGTTTCCAGTGAAACGAGTTGAGTTTCACTGGTTCTGTTCATGTGTGTGAGGGTTTGCTTTGAGTTCTGTGCAATGGATTGTAATGGACAGGTGTCCAAATCAGGCTGTATTCCCAATGTATGCTCGGTGTTCACCTGATCTACTGCAAACCTGACCAGGATAAAGTGGTTACTGAAGGCTGAATAAAAAAAGTTATATCAGGTTTTGAATTTTGCCAATGATTCAAACTATTGAACTATTTACCTGTATAGGATTTTTCTTGCAATTCTGGCTTCAGCGTTGTGTGCCATGTATCCCAGATGTTTGCATGCTCCTCTGAAATAAAGAATAAAGTGTTATATATCAAACTTGCCATGTACCTGTTTTTGGAAGTTGCTAAGTATATTTCATTAGTAGTTTTTTTTATACTGCTAACAAAGGAAATTAAAAAGAAATGCCCTGGACTGTATTTTCGGAGGCTCACCAAAGCTGTTTTTATCTCACCCTTTGATGCGGGCCAGAGATTTGAAACAGTGTCCCTGCTGCATCCTGTCACTTTTCCCGCCAGACTGTACTGTTCAGGGACACAGTAAAGACGCTCTGTGCTGAGGGCTCGTCCAGAATGGACGTCGCTCTCTTTCAGCACGTCTCCCCCTCTCCTCTCAGACAGCACCGGCGAGTTGTTGTCATAGGGAGACACTTCACCACTAGACGCCTTGTTGGAGTCGCTGGATGATCTGCACTCGCTCAAGGAGAGTGATGCCTCGGAGTTTAACAAATCAGGACTTCTGAAGAATGCAAACATGCGCCCAGTGAGGTGTCGCAATAATGTATGTATTTATAATGTTTAATCACCTTGAATGCAAATTGTGAATTACAGAATGAGAGTAAAACTTTCTAAACACTGAATATGACACTTTTTCTCTGCAATTATTATTTTTTTGAACATCTCTGTACATATATATATATATATACATAATTTAAATGTTTTATTTTTTTTATTGACATTCTTTTGCATAATTGTAATAAATGTCTATTACATATTTTTTTCACTTACTATGGAGAGTAGGCAAGGAGGTCAGAAGCAGTTGGTTATGGAATTAAATATTAGATATAATGTATCCTCTTTACATATATTTCTTCTTACTACTTAATACCCTTATCCAAAATTACTACATACAAATTAATTCTTTTTTTTCCTCTGTTTTTGGCATTCCGTGTTCACTTGAATGGGTGTTTTTCAGCAGCAAACCTGAGCTTTTGAAACACAAGTGGTTAAATCTGAAAAAGCTTTTAATGTAGTGTGAACTGAAAAAACTGAAATAGTCAAAAACTACTAAAAGTAAATAAGTAAGTAAGTCTAGCCAAGTGATGCAGTCATGTACCCCATTTAACTCATAGCAAACAAAATAGTGGACAATGTTCTTGACTGTTTGACGCCTTGTATGCATTACTATAATCGGGATGTATTTTTTTTTAATTTTTTTTATTTTTTTTTTTAAATGTATTGGTGTGGATTAGCAATTTTTTAAAATGTTAAAAAATGCCAGTGTGGGCAGTAAGTTCTCGACGCTGTCCAGCTTAACGTGGATGTAACCTCAATGTATCAAATAAATGTATGTGGCCTCTTTATTTAGTCTTGATAGAATAAAAACTTTAGCCCTCAACCCTCAGTAGGGTTATTCTGTATAAAAAGGACTGGAAGAGTAAATTCAAGCCAGAGATGAAAAAACAACAAATGACATTTACTTGCATTACTGTAATTGGGTAGTTTGTGTAAAGTATGTTTAGTTTGAAGTATTATACTACATTTAAAATCATATTCAATACTGAGTAAAAATCATGCCCAGGAAACTACTGCACTGGTTGGTTAATGGGTAGAGAACAAACGTGCTAACTCAAAGGAAACAGAGACGGAGACGGACAAGACAGACGTCAGTGATGCAGACAGCTGAAGGTGAAATGCAGTCGAATTGAATTCCGAATCTGCGATTTTTTTACATTTTTTGCCTCGAAAGTGCATTAGACTCATCAAGGACATTTCATTTATTTTTAATTGCACTTTCATTTGAGAAGGTGTTCCTTCAATTAAAAACAACTAGTTTTAGATTTATATTCCCTTGAACTACACTAGAATCCCAGTAAATTTTACTTGAGTTTTAAATGAGCTTTTTCATTTAACTTTGCCTGTACTTAAGTAAAACTTAATTGAGGTAACAGTAGTTTTACTTGAGAACACTATTTTATTACTCTATTAGACCTAATTTAACCCATAAGACATTACTGATGACCTTATGTTTATTTTTTTGCAGCAATGCTTCTTTTTGCTCACTAGAGGGCGATACATATCCATAAATCTCCATTTAAAAGAAACGGGGACTAGTGGACGTGAGAAGGATGAGAACTTCGATTAAGCCCGCATGTTTGTTTCAAGACGACTTACTGTGAGGCCTTGCGCCGTAAGAGGTAGTCCACCACGTCCGGATCTGTCTCCAGCAAGGTTATCAGCACCTCGTTCTGCAAGTCTGCAGACACCTGCACATAAATGTAACCCTTTAAAATCTCAGCTTATCAGTCAATAGTAGCAAATAATATGAATTATGCACTGACTTGAGAGAAGTAAAGGCGTAGTAAAGGGGGGGAGAGGTATGGCAGAATAGAGATTTAACCTCAAAAAGCCTTTTCACATCAGCTGAAACCATCCCTCCATTTACAGGAGGCCCCTGCTGTCAATTAAGTCTCTCCATTCGTTCGGAAATCAGGCCCGAAATCCATGCCAAACACATAACACTTCTACACAGCTCTGGTATAACCAGAGTAGTCTTGCTGGCCTCAATATCTCAAGTCGCATTAAAAAGATAGAAGGAATGAATGAAATAAAGTAACCGTGGGTAATAAACACTTCTGCAGAGCGAAGAAACCCGAGAGTGTGTGAGCTCTGTGGTGTGTCTCAGTGTGTACAAACTATGCACATGATCATCCAGTGTATCATATCTATCTGTCAAACGTATTTTTTTCTGCTGCACTCTGAGTTGTCAGCTAAAGTACTAAAGATAAATCAATATTTATGCTGGGAAGTTTATATCCATATTAAGTTTGATATAACCTTTAACAAATAATGCTGATTCAATGCACGCAGTTCACGCCTCGAAGGTCGGCGGGTTTGTGGAATGCTCTTGGGGGCAAAAGTTATTTTCTTGAATATAGTGTCCAGACCACCCAGTTCTTTAAAAAAAATCTGATTGAGAACAAATCACATTCGAATAACAAAACTGGGATACGGTGTAACACGAAGCAGACACGAAAGATGAAGAAAAACAGTCTAAACTACTTGAAAACGCTACCGAAATACTTTACTGGCCACAAGCTTTAGGATCACGTATGCTTGAATGTGCATATGTGCTCTGGATTCTGAACGGAAAAGTGAAATATTTAAACACTGCAATTCACAGAGCTTTTCAAAGCAAATATGTTACTGGCAAGGACATTTTGAATTATGCCTTTTGGGCAAATGTCAGACAAATGGTTTCTTCCTATTAAACCATTTATAGTTGAACTACAAAAGTTGAGAAGAAAGTGAAGCTGATTGTCATGAGCTGCTGTTGTGATCTGAAATTTCACCATTCATCCATTTATTTATTTTTTTCCAAACATGTATATTATACATATGCACATATTTAATTTTGCCCCAAATCTCATTCTCTTGTGTAACTTATAATTCTCAATACATATATGCCAGGGTGAAATGTGGTAGTTAAAATGTTGCCATACAGTGTTGTTATACTTCATGCTGTTTCTTGACAGAAATTGATATTGTGCAAAGAATAGGCCTTTAAGTTCGAAGACTAAATGGAGAATAACTGAGACATGCCTTCATTGAGGATAAACTTTACCCAGTGTGTAACTGTCTGTGCAGCGTTTAAGCCCATAAATAATTTCAAAGCATTACCTCCTAATTCCATACGTTTACTCAACCCTGAATACGGCTTTCTGCTCGGCATTGTGCAAAAGTTCGCAAGGATCCTGAACCAACATTTTATTTTAGCAACAAAATATAACAATGTAACATTCATAAATACTGTTGATCAACCTTTAGTTCAATCAAATAAACTGCTACAGTTTGTGCATGGTTAATAAGGGAGCAAATGGAAATTGAATTTCTCTATTTTATATACCAAATAAAATGCCTATTTATCCTGTAAAAAGCTGATCCAAGTATGGAAAAGCAAGGCAAAAGTGTGTGTGCGTGTGTGTGTGTGTGTGTGTGTGTGTGTGTGTGTGTGTGTGTGTGTGTGTGTGTGTGTGGCGTGTTAAAAAAAGTCACCTGCTGCCTGAACCCACTCCCCTTAAATTTTAATTCTTTAAAACTATTGAACCATGTGACTGATGAGCTTCATGTTCAGCTTTGCCCTGTACGATTGATTTTTCTTTTTCAATAGCTCAAAAGTCTACTCTTAGTTTGAGCCCTGGGTTTTGCCTGTGAATCATTTGTTGTTAATAAGGAAAAAACTAAATGAAGACCAAATATCTGTCTATGGGAGCGCAGCAAGCTAAAAAAAACCAACGACATTAAAAAAGATCAGCTGAGCATAACAGCAGCAGTTGATGACAGATTCATTGTGAGAGCTATATAGAAAAACCCTACAAAAAAAACAGTGGCATCACCAAGAATATTTACAGGGCAGGGGTGAATGCATCCCAATCTACCTTTCAAAGACGTCTTGGAAAGCAGGAATAAAGAGGCCATACCAGAAGAGGCCATTTATTTCAGTAAAAAGTCCAGATTGGGAATTTGCAATAGGATAAACAGATACATTACTGAAACCAAGAATAAGATCTAACTACCAAAGTGATGGAAAGTCAAAATTTGGAAGAAAGAAAGGATCTGTTCATGATCCAAAACAAGTATATTGGCTTGGTGGAGGTGGTATCATGGCTTGCTTCTAGAGCAGGCTCATTCATTTTAACGATTAATATAGTAAATTAAATATACAGATAGAATCGGCCAATTTACAGAGAAGTGCATTTAATCTAAGTATGAGGACACTGAGAAAACTGATTTCACTGGAGACTGGAAAAAAAATCCTCCAATACAAACAAGAACTAAAAGAAGCTGCAATACAAGTCTGTAAAACCACCCAAAAGAAGAATGCAGCACTATGGTGATATCAGTGGGTCCCCTTTCCCAAGGGAGCAACCCTGAGGCAACAGTTCTAAAGAAAAACTCCCGACACGAGATACTGCAATTATGAGTAATTACTCCCCAAACCCAAAACATTACAGAAACTTTCCCTGTCATATTATTACATTACATACATTTTGCCTATTTCGTTGCTCACCATGAAAAGCTCCTCATAGTTGGTGATCATCCTCTGTACCACAGCGATGACCGTCGTGGACTCCTCAGCCCGAGCTGAGCTCTGCACGCTGAACTCTTTATCCGAGCTTTTCTGCTTGTGCAGCAAGTTCGGCCCAAAGATGGTGGCCAAGTTGATTGATGTCATCTTGTTTCCTGTAACCTGTAGACAAACAGAACACTTTTATGCATCTAAACTAAAAAATATATATATATTTTTTAAATGTTTACATACATTCAACACATCTCATTTAATGCATACTGAGAAATAAATTTAGTAATTTAAAAATGAAATTCAATTCAGAAATGCATTTTATTGTCCGACAATAGACAACGAGAGGAGAACGCCAAGTTTCGCTCGAAGGATCACCGTACTGTGATTTGGTGATTACGTTATTAGCGGCTCCTCTAAAGCTTTACGAGGATTAAGACTTTGACATTGTCACTAAAACTCCATGTACACGGCAGGACCGAGATTCAATTTTTCTCACAGCTGGAAAAGGATTAAGTGTGTGTGGGTGTGCGCTTGTGCATTATGCACAGCAGAGAAAATCTTACAATTGTAGAAAATGCAATAACGCTACCCATCCCTTCTAAAGGAAAGGAATGCCTCTTTTATTTACTCCAACTAACTCGCACACTGCCCTGCTTCCTTTCCCCCCAATCTCTCGCCGAGTCTCAGCGGGAACGTGAGTGTGATGAAAATGTTGATCAGTGTTCCCCTCCCGAGCGT
Organism: Silurus lanzhouensis; assembly: GCA_039877035.1. Classification (NCBI taxonomy): domain Eukaryota; kingdom Metazoa; phylum Chordata; class Actinopteri; order Siluriformes; family Siluridae; genus Silurus; species Silurus lanzhouensis. The sequence continues at coordinate 82,485 of JBCEWE010000574.1, forward strand.
GAAATGAGTCCGGTTTCCTGTGCAGATAGGCATGTGGGAAAGTACACTGAGAGCGCAGGCAGGAGTGAGTATTTAGGAACAGGCCAAGCACGCCTTTGAGAGTCCACATCACGAGGCCTGATTTTCTATACAGATTAATAATGAACTAAGAGCTGAAGCATGGGCTTTTTTTTTTGGAGTACGGGGTATGAACTAGAATTAAAGTGAACACCGAGAAAAATAAGCCTGGATAACATGTCTCATGACTTGTACAGTTACATTATGTGATCTGTAAACTGAGCATGTGTTAAAAAATGTCATCAAAACGGTGGAGCATAAAATATTTGATCAAACCATGTGTATATGTGAAGGAAAAAAGCCTTTATCAAAAGTCTGTGGACACATGACGATCAAACCTGTCTGTGCTTGTTAACCTAACTTCTGGAAAGCCTTCGAAATGGTATTTAGCGCCATGGCGGTAGGGATTTACTCATTCAAAAAAATTAATGATGTCATCCTGAAAGTCTTTAATAGGGTTGATTGCGTGACTCTATGCAGGCTACTCAAGTTCTTCAACCTTCAACTTTTTGGCAAACCATGCCTTAATCAACTATTGATTTGTGCTGGGGCATTGTAATGGGTTTGAACTTACAGTGGTTCCAAATTTGTAGAGGCCCACATATACTTTTGGTGGCTGCTGTCGACAACCATTTTTCCATGTATACAGTATATAGATGCCCCCCTTTTCTAACATTCACTTTACGAACTTGAGCTGTGGTATTGTATGAGGAAATCAGATGTGTCAGAGAAGTATGTAAAGGTGGTACTGGACATTCATGAGGACAGTAAGACAGCAGTAAAGTGTGCAGTAGGAACGACAGGTTGGATGGCATCAAGGATCGGCTCTGAGCCCTTTTCTTGTTTGCAGTGGTGATGGATCACGTAGACCATGATGTTTGCAGATGATATTGTTATTTGTGGTGAGAGTTTGGAACAGGTTGATAAGAGCCTGGAAAGGTGGAGATAAGGGTAATGAAAGTCAGTAGGAGTAAGACGGAGTACATGTGTGTAAATGAGAGGGAGCAGTGGAGTGGTGCAGTTGCAGGGAGAAGATGTGGAGAAGGTGGAGGAGTTCAAGTACCTGGGATCAACAGTGCAGAGTAATGGAGAGTGTGTTAGAGAAGTGAAGAAAAGAGTGCAGGCAGGGTGGAGTGGGTGGAGAAGAGTGGCAGGAGTGATTTGTGATAGAAGAGTATCTGCAAGAGTGAAAGGAAAAGTTTATAGGACTGTGGTGAGACCTGCGATGTTGTATGGTTTAGAAACAGTGGCATTGAGTAGATGGATGATCCGCTGTGGCGACCCCTAATGGGAGAACCCGAAAGAAGACGACGACAACTTTATGAACTTTTGCGGATACGGGTCGGAAAAATAAAAAAACTGAAATATATTATATATTTCACAGTGGACATTGTCTCAAAACAGTTTGCATATACAGTACAGACCAAAAGTTTGGACACACCTTTTCATTCAAAGAGTTTTCTTTATTTTTATGACTATGAAAATTGTAGATTCACACTGAAGGCATCAAGGGCTATTTGACCAAGAAGGAGAGTGATGGGGTGCTGCGCCAGATGACCTGGCCTCCACAGTCACCGGACCTGAACCCAATCGAGATGGTTTAGGGGTGAGCTGGACCGCAGAGTGAAGGCAAAAGGGCCAACAAGTGCCAAGCATCTTTTGGGGAACTCCTTCAAGACTGTTGGAAGACCATTTCAGGTGACTACCTCTTGAAGCTCATCAAGAGAATGCCAAGAGTGTGCAAAGCAGTAATCAAAGCAGAATGTGGCTACTTTGAAGAACCTAGAATATGAAATTTTTTAGTTGTTTCACACTTTTTTGTTATGTATATAATTCCATATATAATTCAACATGTGTTAATTCATAGTTTTGATGCCTTCAGTGTAAATCTACAATTTTCATAGTCATAAAAATAAAGAAAACTCTTTGAATGAGAAGGTGTGTCCAAACTTTTGGTCTGTACTGTATGTGTGTGCATATATATTTAGAGTTGACAGAATGATTTACATTGAGAAAGTTATGTGTATTCAGAGATTACAGCTGCTTATGTCAGACAAAGAAAACAAACCCATGGTTAAAGCTGTCCAAGAATTCATCTGCTAATCTTACAGCTCACTTAAAGTAAGTTTTGTTCGTAATTGAATCCCTGATAGCCAGTGGTGCCAATAAAATTAGACCTTGATAGGCAGTGGTGCAGCTCCTTGCACATTGACACACCTCTACTTAATAAAAACTCCACCCCATGTGCATACCACCTACACAAGCTCTGTATAGTGAATCAAGTCGGCAGTTACGTTGTAAAATTAAATGAGTGGAGTTTGCACGACTCGGGTATGACCCTAAAGTATATTTTTTTAAATGAATGGCCTAATTAAGAACCACTGGTCTTTAGGTAGAAAAACAATATGCACTGATGCCTGTTGAGTATATTCACTTAAAAGTGCTACAGAGGCAGGCTGATAAATCCAGGCCAGGTGCTTCAATTAGTGCTCATTTTGTCTCAAATGTAGGCTGACAGTTATACTGGCCTCCACTGCAGACTGAGAGTATCAGTTTCACACTGCCTACATAACTATGCACTGAGGCCATATTACTAAATAGCTCTTAATCAGACTTCTATGCCTTTTCCAGATGTTGGGAAAGCCATGCCCAACTGATTGACCCACAGTTGGTATATAAAGTGCAAAATTAGAACATAATTTTTGCTTAACAACTCTCCCTAATCTCTCCATATTGGTTCTTAAAAACGTCCCATCGAACCTTGAATGTATTGGGATCATTTGGGTATTGCTGTAATGCCAAAACACTAATCACATGGTACTGCTCTTTCATGCCTTCGAAGACAATTAGTCATTCAGTTAGACAAATATATGAACGAGACTGTTGTAATCACTGTTTAGGGTCCACATCTCACCTCCTGTCCATCTTTGTCGTATCCATTTTGAGCGTGCTGAGCCACGATGTACAGAAACTCCAGCAGACGCTGCAGAGTGTCGCTGTTACAAGGAGGCAGCAGGTATACAAGCAGCTGGGTCACTAACTGCTGGTCTTCTGGGTCCAGCACTGTCAACAGGGAAATCCAGGGTCATAGGTCAAAAATGTCATTGCTTTAGTAACCCAGACCTGACCTACATAATGCACATAATGGTAGTCTGGTCTCTGAGTACAAGTGACTAGAAGACTGTGGTTGCCAGAGAACTGATTAACCCACAACTGCTTAGACTTTACTGTAAGTATAATTCTTAGTGTAAAAGTGTACTGTTAATGTGAGTTTGAATAAATGCATCCTCCAATAAAATAAAGTTTAATAGAAAAAAATGCCATTTCGATTACTTATTTTAATTGTATTAGGTTACATTGGTATTTTTAGGTCCATGAGTTCCCAGGGTTCTCAATTTATTAGGTACTTTATTATTAGGCCAGCATTATTAGAGACCTATTTAAATTACCTGCTATCTCCAAAATTTTCTTTATTTTATTAAATTTGTACTTATTTACTTTCATTATTTTGTCTTTAAAGTATACACATAATTGTCCTTTTGTGTATTACATATATTTTGTTTTTTGTTTTTTTTTGTAATTGCAAAAAAAAAAAAAAAAAAAAAAAAAGATTTATCACTATAATACCAAAATATGATATTTGTTTGTTTAACTTTTAGCTTTGACATTTCACTCTGGTTTGGTTTAATCTTCAATCACAATGTTCCAGACATGATTCTATCTGATTCTAAACTGCTATTCAAGAACTAACATGTACTCTGCTTTGCTGCATTGCAATTTGGTTTGGTTTAAAATGCAGGTTGGAGGAGCTGCTGAAGAAGAAGAAAGAACGGCTTTAGCTGTGTACGTTTCTTACATGTGGTGTTAATGAATGCTGTGTAGAGCTCTTTGGTGAGCAATGGGTCAGCCATGTCCCGGAGGAATTCCTTCAGAAGCGCAGCCACGTCATGGACACTGTGTTCCTCGTCCAGCTGCACGTCCACACCGCGGTCAAACTCTTCTCGCAGCTGTGGTAAAAGCAATGATAGAACATTATTATTACAAATTTTACAATTAGTGAATAGGCTTGAAAAAGGGAAGATATTGGGCTAGCTTGATGAGTTCGATAGTACAAAAGATTCAGACTGTAAAATAAGTAACAAATGTAAAATATCTTAAAAATACACATTTAAAAAAAAGACTGAAATAGGGGAACAATTTAGTTTAGCAATGAAGGGAAATTCTGGAATTCCCTACAGGAAAAATGTAATTACATTCTGGGTTTGTGTCCACTTTAATCCTTAAAACACACCATTCTCACATCTCAATTGTAAAGTTTTTGTACCAGGGTAATGCTGGTACATGATAATTGGTCGTGTGGTGTTCCAAAAACGCATATATTTCTTTGTGTATACAGTGGAACCTCAAAACTTCAATAGTTCACAACTTTTCTTCTGGAACTTTTCTTCTAGTTTGTACTAATACATTACACATAATTGTTTGAAAAACTATTTTATTATTGTATTATTCATTTAAAGTAGTAAATAAAACATTTATGACAAGTAATTCAGCTTTTTTTTTTTTTGAGTTTACGGTACAGTACATGTACAATTCCCCTTGGATAAAGGAACCATCAAAAGGAGAGTCAAAACCTCGCAATTTTTGTTACTCGCAAAGGGGTTATAGAACGTAACCCCCGCGAGTATCAAGGTTGCACTGTATATCTGTCTGCTTTTCAATCTTCACTACAGAAATTTTCACTTCCCATGCTGAAACTAAACTAAAGTGTAGGTGACAAACTATGTTTTCAAGAATATAACTTTTGGTTTATAATATGGTTTATAACGCTAGTCAGATGATAATAAAAAATACCAATTTCCCAGAAGCCAGTCACTTCTTTGGAATCCATTTCCCAAGCAGAACAAAAATTGAATGATATACAGTATATTATATATATATATATATATATATATATATATATATATATATATATATATATATATATATATATATATATATATATATATATATAGATATATAGATATATATCTGTGATTATCTGCAGTACTTGAATCACATACATTCCTATATTCAGTATAACTACCCTGTTGTTCACACTCATACTTAAATATGACATAACACATACTGGTATTAATCCTATTCCACAGCAATTCTCAAATGTATTTTTATTTTTATTAAAGAGCAAAATACTGTATGCATTTATCCATTTGAACTTAACAAACAAAAATGTAGCTTGTCAAGTGACATAAAAAAAATCTGTCCTGAAGACAGAGAATTCAACAGGGCTGTTGAAAGAGACTTTAATTCCTGTCACAAAAGATTAAATGTATATTCTGTCAATGGAGTTTGTAATAAACATATAATTTTTTTGCACTGTTTGTTTGCTTTTCTTCACATTAACACTGTGTTTGTTTTCAATGTTTGTACTGCAGATAGATTTGACTAGGCCTCTGTACCACCACCAGTCTGCATTTCTAAACATCTTCCGTGTCATTACACATCTACAGAGTCACACACCAGAAGCACAAAGAATTCCCCCTGCCTTATGTAAGTGCCCATGCTTTACTAATCTAAGTATGTGTGTGGTTTCGGAGTTCTGGATAGTGAACACCCTGAAGCAGAACTCGCTCTAGGGAGCGCTGATGCAGCAAGGAGGAAACAGAAATGAGCAAAGTTTATACAAAATTATTCAATTACAACACTGTTATTATAAAGGATAAATGATGAATCATAATCTGATTGTCCATTACTGGTCTGCCTTCACAATACGTGAAAAACACAGGCCACTTTAATATACAAACTCCCACATAGAGACATGATTCGGTAAAAACAAAAGAAATAACAAAGGAACTTAAAATTTAGCATTATTATTATTATTATTTTTACCATAAGAATAATCATTCTTATCACTCTTCTTATACAAATACTAATATATTATACATGAAATTCTTTATGTATTTATGCAATTAGTTAGAAATACAAAATATGAACTTAAAATCCATTCATTAGATATAAATATTGGTAAAAAAAAAATACATACATTATTTAGCTGTTATTTGCTTATAATTGTCCACCATGCTTACAATTATCTTTATAGTAAGCCATAGCAAGTGGGGATTAGACTTTTGCATGCCAGCTCCAAGGTTTATTCTCTTAAAGAAAAAAAAATTTGCTTCCGTAGCAGATGCAAGTTCCTTTTTTCTTTTTTTTTTTTTCTTTTTTTTAGAAATAATCAATGTCTCCACAATTTGCACATGTTGCTCCTTCTTTCGTACTTGGTTTAAAGAGCAACAAATACTGATCATTTTATTACTTATTAACTTAATGAGATATTTCATCACATAAACCTTAACAGTCTTTGAGCAGGCAATGTTGCTCTTACAGAATATTACATCCAATTTGGTCATAATTGTGTTACATTACAGATGGTCCCCGAGTTACGATGGTAGCAATGTACCGTATCACACTTTTTGGCAATAGTGGCTGTATGTTGAGTTCTTTTTAGAGGACAGTAAATCTGTACTGCCACACAAGCTGCACTACTCTAAATTATATCCAAGTTTCATTTCTATAGTCCCTTAAGAAGTGATACAAAATCTGTTGCTAAAACGTGAGGGGTGTACTTACTTTTGTGAGACACTGTACTGTATGCTCTTCCCTCCACTCGTGAACCGTAGTTTATACAGTATGGTATGTTTTATTCCTCTGCTAAATTATGTACTAAATTATTAACAAATGACAGTATTGTACTCGATTCTGATCATATTCTTTAAGACTCTTGGGTAGGCTAGGCCACGTCTCGACTTCAAGTTGCGAACGCATCACTATCGTAAGACAGGGACAGGGAGTATTCCCATTTAAAACAATGTTACAGCTCCGTGCTGGCAGATGACACACAGTGGCAGATGACACGCAGCTTTATATGCATCAGGCAGGTTTATAAAACATTGTTCAAGGCTTTTATAATCAAAGTCTTGATGTCACCCAAATGAGGAGGGGTTTCCTTTTGAGTCTGGTTCCTCTCAAGGTTTCTTCCTCATAACATCTAAGGGAGTTTTTCCTTGACACAGTCGCCATGGCTGCTCATCAGGGATAAATACACACCATTCACCTTAACTGTTAAACTCTGTAAAGCTGCTTTTAGACAATGTCTGTTGTAAAAAGTGCTAGAGAAATAGACTTGACTTGACTTGACTGGCGAGTTAAAAAGCCATTACACTGCTGCAGCATTCGAAGGGGATCGTGGTAAAGTCACCCACAATGAGAACTAGTTGACCTGGAGAATGAAGCCTGCATTCGTAATAACTCTACATTAAGGACATGGTCCTTAATCCAAATACACTTAACAATTATCAAACAATCATCTGTTCACGAATACATCAAGGTGAAACGATCATCAACAAATATTCTGCCTTACATTCAGACTGTACAAGTTAAAGTGTACGGTATGTTTCCTTTGTTCTATTCGTAATCATGAAATCAGCTTTTCGCTGCTTTTGTGGTGAGGTAGAAAACAAATAAACGCTCAACAGTGTGTGACCCGTGCCGCGGTGTCGCTCCCATCACTCGTCCAACAGGTTCTTAACACAGTGCTTTCCTGTTTCCCTTGCAATTCGATTCTGATGCGCGTTGGCACCCGGTGCTATTTGTTTACCCTTAATGAAATAAGATCACTGTTTGCGCTGGGGTTGATGTTTATTTTTTTTTTCTCCCGAGCACTGAGAGTGTACACCAAACCAAACATCACTGTGTTTACAGTACCTTGAGCGTATATATTTCAACCTAGTTTATAATCATTTGAAAGGTGGGACGAAAAAAATACCATTCATAGCTGAGATAAGATGGCATGTTGTGAATGAAAGATAAAATCGGCTGTTGTCGGGTTGTGGAATTAAGAGACAACGGAGGGAGAGGGAAATCCGTCGTCGCATTTCTTTCTCTCATACCGCATCCGCTGCATGTTTTAAGTCTAAGAACCTGATGATATAGAAATGTTCTCTAGTTGAGCCTAGAGAATTGCTACATCAGCCACCATTTAATAAGACATTCTCATACTGAAGACACACAAACATTTAAATATTATTATTTTAAAAAAAAAGAAAAACAAATTTATCAGTGGTCAAAAATCTTTCAAAAATTAAAGGTGCGGTTCGAAATATATAAAGTGTTTCCAAACTTGTATTAATTGAATGAATTTGAAAAGACATGATGTTACAATCAAGCTGCCTACTTGTTTTACATTTGCGTTTGCCTAAAGGAGCACTCTCTTTAAAAGGAGATACATTATATGGACAAAAGTATTGGGACCCCTGACTTTCCCAGCCATATGTGCTTCTTTCCCAGACTGTTATCGCAAAGCTAAAAGCTACACATTTGTACAGCATGGATGCAGTAGCATGAAATTTTCCCTTTACTTAAACTAGGAGACCCAAACCTGTTCCAGCATGGCAATGCCTATGTGCACAAAGCAAACTTTATAAAGAAATGCATTGCATGGTTTTCGAGTGGAAGATCTCCTGCTATAGAGCTCTGACCTCAACCCTATTGAACACCTTTGGGATGAATTGGAGCACTGACTGCACCTCAGGCCTCCTCACCTCACCATCAGTACCTGACTTTACTAACACCACTGTGTCTAAAAGTGCACAAATCTCCACAAGCCAAACCAAAATCGAGTGGAACATCTTCCCAGAAGAGTGGAGGTTATTATAAGAGAAAATGCTAAATGTGGAATGCTCTGCTCAAAAAGCACATAATACACTTATGATCAGGTGTCCGCAAACCTGTACAAATGGTGTTTGGAAGTTAGGTGTTTTGAGGTGTTAGACAGCAGAAGAAGTCTCGATAAATTACACACAATCCATCGAAGTGAATTCAAAATACTGAGAACAAATAAACGAGACATTAGGAATTCGGAGCGGGAGTTGTGCTTCCTACCTGCCTCACTCTTTTCTTCGAGCTTCCCACTCTAAAGATCCCCACTGTCTGTAGACCTGAATGGAAAATAAATATGAATAAAGCTTCCACACAATTAATTTTTTTTTTTTTAGGCATAGGTGTGAAAGGTCGTAACATGCGTACCATACTTCTCAAGGTGCTGGCAGCAGCTGTCCAGCACACGTGGCACCTGCCTGTAGATAGGGTTCAGGCTCAGCCTCTTGTCCTGTTGCTTCTCCTTCTTGCTGGTTGTTTCAGCCGGCAGTGAAAGCTGCAGCGCCTCCAGCAGACGCGACTGGTTGTCGTCCAAATCCGTGATGGAGTCCACGGACATGCCGCCCTGCATAAGACGTTACGTTCATTATGTTTGTCAAGTTTTTTTTTTTTTTTTAAGCATTTTCCTGCCAAACCTTTGCACTGATAGTTAAAATAACGGGCACCGTTTACACAAAGCTTGTGTACGAACCAAAATCCAAATGCAGCACTCAGGATGGATCATTTTAACTTGTTATATACATAGCTTCCACTTTATTAGGAACACCCGTACTTACACATCATTGATATCGAATCAGCCAATCATGTCGCAGAAACCCAATGAAAAAAATCATGCAGACACAGTTCAAGGTCAGGTATATTTCACATCAAATATATAAATGGAAATCAGTGTGATCTCTTTTAACTGTAACCATGGCATGTTTGTTGGGTATAGATGAGATGGTTAAATTGCAGATTGCCTAGTAGATTCACACACATCATTCTCTAGTGCAGGGGCCACCAACATGGTACCGGCAAGGACCACATGAGTCGCCCACGGGTCTATTCTAAAAATAGCTTACCATAGCGCCACTTATCAGTAAGCTGCATCTAATTTTTTTTGTTGCTATTCTTTTTTAAATCACACTTGCATTGATGAGTTTTGCATAGTGAAATTTTACATCATTGTTGATGATTATTGTGAGAAAACATTAACATGATCAGTGTCTTCACATAGATGAATATCATGAATTATTAATAATAACATATAATTAAAGGTAAATTGAGCAAATGTGTTATTTCAGAAGTGTGTATCAAACTGGTAGCCCTTCACATTAATCGGTACCCGAGAAGTAGCTCTCAGTTTCAATAAGGTTGGTGACCCATGCTCTAAGTTTTTACACAGAAAAGTTAAGGAAACAACAACAAAAAAACATTGAGCTTTGAGGAGATGAAAGTTTAGTGGAAAGAGGTGAGCTTAAAGGTCTGAGCTTAAAGGAAGTCTACAAAACAGCATCTCAGCCTGCGCAAATCATTGAACCTTAAGGTGGCTGGGATACAGCAGGTTTCTGTTACTCAAAAACAAAAATCTAGAGGCTAGATATTATATGGCGAGTGTATTGTAGATTCACTAAACCTCAATTATTCTTTGGATTATGTGTTGTAAAGATTATCATCACTGTACCCCGCAACATTGTATATCTGCTTCAAATGGACATTCGGTGCAACCCAGATGAGGATAGGGTTCCCTTTTGAGTCTGGTTCCTCTCAAGGTTTCTTCCTTATGCCATCTCGGGGAGTTTTTCCCTGCCACAGTTGCTCATCAGGGACAAACTTACTTACAAAGAACATATTTACTTTTAATCACCACATTATCTGTGTGAAGCTGCTTTGAGACAACGTTCATTGTTAAAAGCGCTATACAAATAAAAATGAAGTTGTACCTTCTAACGTAATTCAGGTACTGAATATGCACTGCTATACAGCATGTTTAAAATAAATCAAAAAAGCTCCAGCTTGTAAGCTCTTGTGTTAATGTTTGGATAAAATATAAAGTGTTTGTTGTGCTGTAACAAACCAGCTCTGGCTGTGGCCTGGCTCTAACACCTACTCATTAGTCACACCTTTATGAGCTGCGATTCATCTGTATCGTATTACCGTGTTGTTTATCTAGCGTCTCTGCAAAGTCAGATGTTTGTGCAAAATAAGTGCAGGTTTCTCAGCTGCATAGACTACATAGGTACTAACAAACTGCCTTTTCTACATCAATGCTGTCCTGCTTGTGCTTTTGCTGGGTCTACGGAGGTTTGCAGGGGCCTTCGGAATGCCTGTAAGTGAGCTATTGTGCTGCTTAAAAGAGGGAGGTAAATGATTTAAAGTGAAATTCCACTGACTCGGTCAAAATCGCCCCGTGTTTCACAAGGGTTTCGCTTACAAGCTTCAGAATCTGGCAAATTCTTTGTGTTTTGAAACTGCTTCCCTGATTATCTGGCTCTGGTTTTCAGTTGTGGTTTAGCTTCTCATCCAAAAGATGCCATGGTTGGCTAATAAGGTTTTTGACACTGTACTTTGCACTCCTTTTTTTTCTTCTTCTTCTTTTGCACCAAGATCTTCATTCCTCGTGAATAATGTGTAGCTGGTTCCAATCTGCCATGTGGGCAAACTATCACTCTGTGATGTCTGAGAGTATTAAACCAGATTGGATTGAGGTGATCGGAAGTCTATTGTAATGCAAATATCCGCTCTTTATAACTGCGAAAAGCAGAAAAGCATCTGCAACATGCCAAATGTGATGGCGGATGAGCTACAATAGTAGAGGACCACATTGTACTCTTGTCAGCAAGGAAAGCAAGGAAGCTCCGAAGATCAGACTCACTGAAATTAGACAGATGAATATTAAGCTGGTCTGTCACTTTTACAAAACGTTCAGTCTTGGTAAAATAAAGCATCAGTATCGTGTCCTGCCATAGCTACGTGTGGTACACGACAAAAATAGCACACAAATTAAATATTATGATTGCCATTCATCAACCACTGTGTTCTTTCCACGTCTGGTGAATAATAGGATTTACTCGCAGGCTCTGATCCTGAAGCCAACATCTGTTCCTGACCTAAGCTCAATTACTGGTCAAATTCTGCTGGTGTCCTCAGGCTTTTCACTGAATCTAGTTTTCACCTGAGTATAGTTTAGTTCAGCTCCGACTTGCTTTCTTGTACAGGACAAAATGGTGTGCATATAGTGGACATTGGCATGTTATTGAGATGTTTCTAAGTAGACTTTATGAAGGTATAATACAAAGGAAAAAACCTGTCAAATTAGTTTGATTCATACTGAAAAATCCATACATTCATTCCTATTCAAAAATCATTTTTAGAACATTACACAAGAATTGAAACTCATCAGCACCACAGATCTGAAAAATTATAAATAATGGTGAAAGCTATCTGTCCTCACCCTCCTACGAGTTCGAGGTGCTGCTTCGGGCGTGTTGGAGGAAGTGGACTCGTTCGCCGTCTCCGAGGTGGAGCTGAGTGACGAGTTGCTGCTGGAAAGCTCCTTGGTGGGTCGTCGCGTGGCAAACTGCAGGATGGAGGACACCAGGTCACTCGGGTCTCTCTGCTCTTCCCGCTGACCCTCTTGGCGCTGACGCTGGGTTCGGTCATTGGTGATCACCTGCGATAAGGAAATGCCAAACGCCTGTGGTGCGTTTTCTGAGGCAGTAGCAGAAAAAAGAGCCGTTAAACTTGCCATGTTATGACATAAACCGGTAGAATAAACTGGTGCTATTTCAATCAATTAAATGTATCCACAAGTAAAAAGAATTCCAGCTGATGCACTCAATTAAATATTGATGAAGAAACGGAAAATATGTTTGCGCACTGATGATTTTCTCCAGAAATAACACAAGTCAACATTTGGGCACAATAGACATCACATAGCTTTGGTATAATTTTTTTTTGGGGTTTGTTTGTTTAAATGAATGAAATCAGCTTCACTTCTAACTTTCAAGAAACACTATTATAAGCAATTTAGTGTCTTCTCAAGCCCTCCTGTAAGATTTGTTCTTCTTTTAAAGGCAATTGGATTTAAAAACAAGCAGAAAGACATGAAATAATGTATGGCAAGTATGTAATTATGTTATATGACTTCAAATTCAGAGTTAGAAACATCATTACGGAGGGCAGTTTTCATATCCAGGATTCCATTTTCAGATAAACAGGTTTACCAATCGAGAAATTTGGGAATTTTTTTTACTTGACCATTTAAATTACATTTGGCTTCAAACTATAGCATGCACTTCACTTTCTGACCTTCTCAGCACCAACATACTACACACATCACCTGAGGAATGATCTAACAGATTCTTTAACTACTTTACAGTGTGCTTTTTTTTTCAGAATCAGGAACACACACAACTGACAAATGCTGATTACAAACCTTTCATGTAGAGTAGATAAACTCTTCTGCTATAGTACATGTAGTCAACTCGGGCTTTAACATGTAGAGAGAGAGTACAGATACAAGCCAAATAGTTGTTTCGTTCCTTACTTGAATAAAAGTACAAATACCTCCAGTAAAAGTGGAAGTATATGTCAAACGTACTAGCCTTAGAATACACTTAAGTATTAAATGTAATTAAATGATATTAAAATGATATTAAAATACATTTATGCTATCCAGAGTTTTATTTTGCTGCACATCAGACCGTTAGGAGGAAAGAGTTTTCTATTGGTAAATACACACTGTAAGAATACACATAAGCTCACTTCAAACACACTCAAGAAAAGCGTGGGGTTACAGTTGTGGCCTCAGAGCAGGTTCTGACTCAATGCAATTTATGTTTTCACCTAAAAGTTGCAAGGAAGGTCATGTTTTTTCTGAAATGTAGAAGAGTAAACGTTTGCCAAAATTAAAGTAGTCTGTACTTAAGTGCAGTAATGAAGCGGAATTTTTTTTTTTATTACCGTCCACCAATTATAGCGGATATTCTGATCAGTCTTTTGTTGAAGTTTTGTCAAGGGCTTACACACAGCAAACTTAAAAACTGTAGCTATCTGGCTGTCCATCTAACCTTCAATAATACTACTACTAACTACTAAACTTCTAAATAATAACGAGCATACTTTTGATTTAACATCTAAAAAGCAATAAACATTTTATATCGATTAAACTTTATAAATAATGCCATTTCCTGGTAAGCGGCTAACGCTAGCGCTTTTGATTCTTTTTTGCGTTTGCATGCATGTGCAAAACAAATCTTATTTCTGGTACGGAGTGGGTCACCACAGTAACGCTGCACTAACTCCAGTTTCTTTTTTATGCCCCTGGCATTGTTTATGTTTTCAAGTTTAAAAATAATAATTTAAAATTGCACTTGCGGTCTGCCATTTAATACAGTCCTGAGGAAACTCAGATTTGACCTATGTTCCGCACGTACTGTAAAAAGGATTGCATTCGGTACACGTGTACCGGACCGAAAAGCTCTGTACCGAAAGATTTCGGTACGAATACGTGTATCATATATATATACACACGTGTACACCCCAGTTAACACTACAACTGCATGTTGCTTTAAATAAAGACATGTTGTAGTTTCATGGAGTGACATACCAGACTGTTTGTCTTTACTATGAGTTAATGAAAGAGTTAATGCATTGCAGAAACCTCAAAATATTCCAAAGTAGGTGTGCTCTGTGCATGTGTGTGTGTGTGTGTGTGTGTGTGTGTGTGTGTGTGTGTGCAAATGCGCATTTCATTCTATAGTAGTATGAACAGCTGGCCACTGAATATAGCAGCTGAAACAAAGACCATATGCTGTCCATACAGACCAGCCGAGACCAACCAGTGTTTCAGACAAAATATACATGTTTGAAGAACGAGTGAACTAGTGACTGTGTGTGTGTGTGTGTGTGTGTGTGTGTGTGTGTGTGTGTGTGTGTGTGTGTGTGTGTGTGTGTGTGTGTGTGTGTGTGTGTGTTGACTACCAGAACTGCTACTCTCTAATAAGGAAGACCGTTTCAAAGGAGTACTGGCTTATGACAAACAGCACATGTAATTAAAGAAGCCTCTCGGGCATGCATTAGGATTATTACAGTACGTGTTCTGACACGAAAAGTAAACACACACAACAAAACGCACGACAACACACACAGACATTACAAAAAAAAAACAGCAGCGCTCCATGTGAAACCAAAATTTCACCAAAAGTATGCGCTTTAATAACATTTCCCTTGGCTGTGATTAATTGTTCTGGATTCCTGTCCTAAATGTTCATGTTTATATTTAACAGTGAACTCAAAACTCTTTATTTTACTGCTGCCGAATTTCCCGAGACTCCGTAGTCTCAACCCTTTTCTTATTTTATTACTTAATAAAATGTCGACATTTGACTGGGGAAAAGAGTATCATCTGAAAGTGTCAATCGAACTAGAAAATTGTTTTCACCTATTTGTAGAATGGTTTAAAACAAGTGGTTCAGATCAGATTATGTTGTCTCTCAGTGTAAAGGGCATAAGCTGTGGGACACAGTGGCATTCCCTGATGTCCCGATGTTTCGATTATTTTCCCCTATCAAAACTGGAAGCTTTGCCAAATATCCTGTGCAAGGTCAGCTCTCTCAGTGCCATGTCCCCTTACAAGGAGAACTTTACACTTCACTAAATATATCCCAGTACAAACAGCATCTGTGTGCCCCTAGGTTTTTATTTTTATTTTTTTGGTCAGTCAGAGTCTACAGTGCACCCGGGATTTGACATAGTGGAAGAAGCTTTTGTCTCTTGTGAAATCTGAAAAAAAAAATGATCCACATCAGAGCCAAATAAACTGATGTATTTCTGTTGGGAGGTTGTTGTCACCATTATGGTCATTCCCATCGTCATAACATCGACTATGACTTTTATAAAACCCACACTCCAAAATGTGCATTTACACCTGAGGTCTTGATTAAGAGCTGTGTTACCTTTGTCTTTGTTCTTTTCCTTGGCTAAGGAGTCCAGCTTCCTCCTTAGTGACTTCTTCCGCTTCTGGCAATCTGCGAACACATGTGCACACAAGTAAGCATGAGTGTCAGGGGTTAAGCTCGACTTCTGCACTACGTCGAGGCAAAGCTCGTTATACACTCGCATGTGGGGGCGCCGAAACTTTTTTCCACAGCAGCCAGCTGTTCTATTCTACATGTTAGCTGGTTCACCGGGTGCACGATGTCTGAAAGCCGAATAGAAGGGTGTCATCTGTGAACAACTGACCTCTCTTCGATTTCAAAACATGCTGAGCTATCCTGCGGTTCTGGAATGCAGCCAGAGATTTCCTTTTCTTTTAGCCAGGAGGAGCGTTCGCTTCAACGCCATCTCGCACAACACATCTTATAGTCATGGTCTTGTTCGAAAATTTGTTTTATGGTAGGCAGTAATAGTGGACCAATGAGGAAAAAACTACACTTTCTATTTGGATCCATTTATATATAAAAAATAGAAGAAAGAGCTACTCTATGAAAACTTTCATAAAGGTGTGTTGTAACAGTTGTTCAGATGGAAATTCTTATTATGATTCACCAGGAGATTACAATGTAGAGGTGAGCAATGTGATAACATTAGGATACTTGAGAACATCACTTGGTTGCTAAGAAAACAATGGCACTATATATGAAGGAGAATAACATGAGTTTACTATTTTTTATATTAGTATGTACAAAGATAATATAATACTGAACAAAAAAAAATAAGAATGATGGAACTATAATAAATGTATATTCGGTGTCATGCAGATGACAATTGTTACCCTTTTGAATTAGCATTCTTCCTTATACTGTTTTTCTTTGCCACTGTTGCCACTGGTTTGCTCAATGGGGATAAACTTATAGAAAAAAATGTATAATTGTTTGCTATAAAATTCTGTAAAGCTGCTTTGGGACAATGTTAATTGTTAGTGGTGCTATACATAAAGTGCTTTACAAATCATTTAATAAAAAAACACAACATTTAAACATGTTTAAGATACAATCTAAAATTCTCTCATTGTTTTAGCTGCTTTTAGAGTCTGTAACTATACAAACAGTTAAATTTGTTTGCAATATCTCAATATATTAATCAAATTTATTTATTACAATAACAATATTACATCAACTTGCACCATAGAGCTGCTGAATTCTTAAAAACTGACTGGAGAGGAAGTTAAAGCTAAAGTTTTAAAATCCGCTCTGACAGAATTGCTAGCGCTAAATCGAATGCCAGGCCAACAATGTTAATGCACATTATCATTGTTTCGATAGTGGCTGTGAAGATATTACGTGTATAATAGATGCTCCACATAATCTTCAAAATAAAAATTGTATTTTAGTGAAAATATCGTTTATATTCTTGTTCTTCTTCCGGATGATTCACCACAGCGAATCATCCGTCTCCATACTACTCTGTCCTCTACATCTGCCCTTTTTCAAACCAGCTTTTCTGCAGTGGCGGGCAGTCAGGGTCAGCAAAGCCTTTTCTGCTGGCCGAAACACTATCAGAAGCACTGACCTACATTAACAACCTAAATTCTAATATTTGTTCCATAATATTGTATAAATTTTATTCCCAACAGTTTTTTTTGTTCATTTCGTAGCGTTTCTCTTGGCTGCACTGGTTCTAGTACGTGTATGTTAGATTTTTTTTGTCCAATCAGATTTAAGCCTCTATGTGCTGCCATGTCAATCAAATCTGCCCAGGGCCTTCAAAGTCAGTACTACTGGCTCTTTTACCATCGTCTCTTTAATAAATAGCTCTGTTTTTTCAACCAATCAGATTTCATATTTGCCTTACAGGGCAGCTAGCCTTTCTCTGATTGGTTGGTCAGAGGGAAACTGAGGGAACAGCCAAGTTCGACTTGCAAAACACGTTTGTAGAGGTTTGGATCTTGCTTTAGTAAAATGGTGTTCACCCTCCATATGTAAAATGCCTTTCTTTCTGTAATGCCACGTGTTGTTATATTGCGTTTTTGTATAGTAATAATAGTTTCTATATTCGCGATGTGATAGTGGTGGTATTAAAAGGTGGATTAAGTCGGTTAAGTCCCTACTGAAGGCCCGGGTACCAAATGCACAACCCGCCACTGCGTTTTCTGATTATATAGAATTACAAATAAACCATATATAACAAACTTAGAACGTTTTAATATATTTGCTCGTCTCTAAAATATAGTTACATTTCGTTAAAAAAACTATATAGAGAAAATAATCGGAACGCATGACTACCCCATGCATATTTTTTCAGACTAAAAAAAGGTTAAAAGCACACGATTCTATAAGATTTCTTTGGATTCTGTAGTGCTACATTTCCAATTTACTTGAACTAGGAGACCTCAACCAGTTCCAGCATGAAAATGCCCCTGTGCAGAAAACTCTATTAAGGTTCACACCAGGTGCAGTAAAAGATGTTCAAGGTGCTATAGAGCTCTGACCTTAACCCTACTGAAATTTTTGGCATGAATTTGAACATAGTCTGCACCCCAGGCCTCCTCTTCCTACATCAGTATCTGACTTTACTTATTCCTTTGTGGCTGAATGAGCAGAAATCTCCACAAGCACCCAATGAGGATTATTATGTGAGCATATGGAGACTAAATGTGGAATGAGATTTTCATAGAGCACATACAAATCTTGAAGTCAAGTGTCCACAAAACCAAATGCACTTATCTGATTTAGCGTCAAATGCACGTTAATAACTTCTTAACATTCTCTGTTTATCTTGACACAAATCGAAGGTAGGAAGTCAAGGTGGCCACAAGCCAAAAGATTACTAATGTGAGATGTATAGAAAGGGGCATGGCTTTCAGAGGTCAATTAGTACGAGTATAATAAGAGATTTAAAACACTGACACAAGTGTTATTCTAGATACATAAAGTATGTTGAGGTCTTACACAAGATAAGTCATAGACATTACACAATGAGTCAAAGGTCAGAATATCGCACTCTCTTTGCAAACAGCTCAAATACTGGAGAATTAGAAAGAGAATAAAAGAAGTTTCATGTGTAAGACAGACTGATAGAGAGAGGGGGTAGAGGCAGAGAAAGAGGAAATGGCTGAAATTCTTCTAAGATGGAGTTTGCGTGGCTGAGCAGAAAAAAACCCAGGAAGCTCTGATCCTCTCATTTCAGCCTACCACCACATTAAATGATTCAATGTTTTTCTTTTCCCTGTTTGGTCTTGAAGACCAAGCCAAGGTGTGTGCTAGATTCAAGATAATCATCAAAACCGATGCACGCCTACTGTAACACCCACAAAGCTCTCAATGCAACAAGTGCTGAAATATTTCATTAACACGTGGGCACCCTGACTTCTGTGTTCTGGAATTAATAGCAAACGCAGACCAGCATGTTAAATCATTTCGATGGAAGGGAAGATAGAAGGAGGAATGCGGAGTGACAGGCTTATATATGATCCGTTTGTAGTGTGTCTGACAGATGTTTTTTTGTTTTTTTTTTGCTGCAGGCTGGAAGCCAATCAGCAACACCAAGTCTTCTGTCTATATGAGCTTTGATTTAATATCTAAATCCAGGTAGTTCTGCTGGTCCTTTTGGACCACTGTTACACAAGCCAGCAGCAACCGTTGTAGACTAAATGGTCACAGTCATTCAGCCATGTCTAATCAAAAAGTCTTGCACTATTCCAGTCCTGGAGAGATTAAATACACATGGTTGGACTAAACTTCAGTCCTTACATTGCCAAGTCTTGCTTGCAGTTCAATCCTGAGGTCAAGTTACCCTCTGTTGTAAAGTTCACATGTTCTCTCAGTGTCTATATGGTTTGCTTCTATTAGCAGTTTTCACCCATCTTTTAAAACATGATAGTATATTGACTAGCAATGCTCAAGTACTCTTCCCCTGCATTAACACATGCTTTATTTGATCACATCTAGAGCATATTCCAACATTAAAACCTGGTGTCTCTGGGAAAGGCTCTGGGTTCCGCATAACCCAGGACGGGATAAAGAAGAATAAATTGATACGATTTAGCATAATTCCCCCACAGTAATCCTGGTTCTCCATCTGTTTCTTTATTATATGGTAAATGATATATGATAATGCAACCAAAATAGCCATCATTGTTGCATATTTTTAAGCTCTGGAGTTGTTTTTTGTGCACATATCATGTCTGCTAGATAGAGATAACAAGAAATGCTAGTTTGCTAGAAATGGTAGAACTCCAATTGTGGAAAAGTACCAGGTAGAAAACAACTAATCTAATAGAACCAGTGATGATTCTGGGAACACAGAGAGAGAAGATAAGAACATTTTTAATACAACACTGGTGAACTGGGGTAATTTGTTAAACATGACGCTTTTTCACCGACATTGCTCTTTATAAACTCATCAAACTTGACAAATGGTAGGGGATAACTAATCTGTGGTAAATTGGTTCATGGAACTTGGAACCATGAACCATAAACTATGGTTTAAGTTGTTACAATTAGGTTTTATCTGCAAATGACGTCATGTAAAAGACTAAATGTTTGAAAAAGTTTATTTTGGATGGACTTCCACAATCCCAAAAGATATTCAACAAGCACCACTGAGTAAATAACGAAAGACAACGACTTTCCCAACAAAAGCATTGATTTCTAGAACATGGTGCAAATATACTTCAAGAAATACTTTTCAAGAAAAGCCAATGGTTTAATTTAAAGCAAGTGATTCATTGTCTTTTTCCCCTATAAGTAAAACTGGCATTAACAATTATAGTAGTATATTCAAGTGCTTTATCCTGCTCAGGGTTGCAGTGGATCCAAAGCATACATCACCCTTGATGGGAAGCCCGACCCAAACAGAACAATGGAGAACAGACACTAAATTGCTGGAAAGCAAAGCTACCCACTTTGCCACCATGCCAGATAACAGTATTCTATGTTTGACTTCAGAGTTAAAACAATCTCTATTAAAACCAACAGGAAATGTCCATCAAAGCACACCCTGACAAATTCCTGACCATGAAACCAAGAAACTCCCACACATGCAAACGATTTGGTGTGTTTTACAATCCTGAAATGAACCGAAGCTAATGAAAAGGATACACATATCACAACAGACTTTAATATTCCACTGCACCCACTAAGCCTGCTAGTTGCTCTTATGAGATTAATGTCTAAGGAACAAAAAAAAAAAAAAAAAAAAAAAACCCACATCATTGTTGAAAGTTTCAGATTCCACAGTGGGATGCGATCAAGGGTAGGGGCAACAATAGCAGATTGTTGCTTCACTGAATCCAATAATCTCAACGACGTAAGGACGGAATATAAGAATGTAACTGATGTCGATGGCCCTGTTATTGGTTGAAACTTTAGCTCAGACACGAGAAATGAACCGTTGATGTTGCAGAAAAAGCTGAGTCTCCTTGAACACTCTCGCAGATGTAAACGTTAGCGGCCAAACAAAAGCAATAAAACGGGGAGGGGGAAAAGAAAAAAATAAAGAAACGCTCCAGGAAGCTCAAGAACATAGTGTGATGTGAATGAAATAGAAGATATTTCAGAAAAACAGAGTCACAAGTCTGTTGAGAGGGAATGCCT
Organism: Silurus lanzhouensis; assembly: GCA_039877035.1. Classification (NCBI taxonomy): domain Eukaryota; kingdom Metazoa; phylum Chordata; class Actinopteri; order Siluriformes; family Siluridae; genus Silurus; species Silurus lanzhouensis. The sequence continues at coordinate 103,772 of JBCEWE010000574.1, forward strand.
AACTTTGATGTCAGTCTGGTGCTTTGTTTTAACACAGTTGCTGGATCAGATAGTGGTTCAATCACAAAGTGACACTGGAGCAGCTGTCAGATGCAATGTACAAAAAAAAGCTGCTACAAATAGTGCTGCCAAGCTGACTCTGAGAACACACACACAAACACACACACACAAAAGGCTTGACGGTCCCAGACAGAGGATTTAGACCAATTATACTGAAGCTCAACAAACAATAGAAAAAGTTATATCTGTTCATGAAAAGCATATTCCTAGTATTGTTAAGGCTTGCATGGATGTAAAAGATTAAGAACGTGCACATGGTTACAATACATGCAGTAAATCCCTCAAGCATATGAAATGTTTTAACTGATGGGCTTGGCTGTATAAAGTACATGTGTTATGCCAGACAGTAAGCTGAATGGCATGCAGGCAAGACCTGTTCCATACACTCTTAAACCTAAAGTCAAGGCCAAACTCAAGCACTCTGAAGAAACAGCAATGCTGAAACCCTAAAGCATTAGGATTAGTCTCAGTCATTAAAACGAACGAGACTGATAGACGATATGGTGACTCTAAAGTTAGTCATCTCGTTCTGTGCCCTCAAAACTAATTCTGAAATTAATTCCCACAGTCTCTGCCAGGAAATCAGCAAAAAGACGACTTGAGTCAGGTGAACAAACTGGCATGAACAGTAAACCACTGTAACACACACGTACCGGAGATCTCCTTCTTTGTTACACTTTGCATTGCATATTTCATTCAGGATTTCACTCCACCCAAATGCAACTCAAATATCCAAATATTTCACAAAAAATGAAGCTTAAGTTAAGTACAACACATGCACCAGGGTTTCACGTTTTGCAGAATGAAAGCAGAATTCAAGAAACTACTGCGACTTAGACCATCAAATGATGATACAATCTTTACGAGCAGATTTCTCCAAATCTCATGGCATCACCAGAGCTCTATTACATAAACACACTGAGGAAAAAAAAAAAAGACTTAACACTCAATATTGCCAGTACTGTGTGACTTAGGTACTGGAATACCCGAAGGTATTAGGTATGGACTTTTGTATAGCCGCATTTGTCCGTGCAATCTGTCTATGCTTACTTAGTTAAGCAGCAAGTCTGGACTGTGCAATTCTAAACTCCCCTACCATTCATGCAAATTAGAAATCTGTACCAAAAAAAATTCTTTCCATGCTATTTCAGGAAGCTGTTATAAAACTTTGCTCCAGAAAACGGCCTACAATCTTGGAAGATTTTGTAGTAATCTAAACAGTCTGATCCTTAGCTTAACGGCAGTTATACTTCATTGCAACGCAATATTGCATCACATTCTGAAATACTGAGGGCCATTCATTTATCTTCACTAGCTGCTTTATCCAGGACTGTTTTTTGGGAGGAAACAGGAGAACCTAAAGAAAACCCATGTGGACATACTGTAGAGAGAAACTCCACACAGGCATTACCCGAGCATTGGATCAAACTTGGAGCTGTTAGGTAGCAATCAAACACATTCCACCACCTTCAGACTCAGAATTTTATTACTGGCATCGTATGTATAGGATGTTTTTGGATGTGATTAGGGCTGAAATGGTTTCTTGATGAACTAGAAAAAAATTATTTCCTTACTATTTAACTAAACACGGTGCATTGTGTTTCCCTACAGACCATTATTACTGACGCACCACCCTTAAAACTCAGGAGACCTCTGGACAGGGAACACAGAAGACGCTGCAGAATGAAAAATAGAGGAACGAGGAGAAAACAGCGAGTCCTTTAAAAAAAATGTTTCTTTTTTTAATTGTATATTTGTATTTGCATCACAGATTGCAATTTCAGCAATAAAAATGAAAATTGATCTAAAAAAAACCTGTTCCAGCATAACAATGACCCCGTGTGCAAAGCTAGCTACATGAAGATATGGTTTACAGTACGTGGGTTGATGTGGAAGAACTTGGGCGTCCTGCTATAAGAGCTCTGACTCCAACTCTAACACCCAGGCGTCCACAGCGTACATCGGTACCTACATTTTCTTTTGCCCTTGTTACCAAAAGAGCCCAAATATAGTGTAACATCTTCCCAGAAGAGTGGAGGTTATTATAACAACAAATAGGGACTTAATGTGGAATGGGATGTTCAAAAAGCATACATGAATCTTATGGTCAATTGTCTTAAGAACTTTTGTCCATATAGTGTATCTTAACTTGCACAGGAAATCAATGCAAATATCCCTTTAAACCATTGTATCTCCTGCATATGTATTTGCTTGAGTTCTTCATTGTAAATTGATTACGGGGATAGATACAAGTCTGACGAATATAAACTACTTTAATACCTGCATAGCCAGATGAGTACCGTAGCATTTGATAGCAATGAATAAATCTCACATGCTTTGACAGGGATGAATTTTGCTATATAAATCATTGTGAATATAAAATCTAACAAGACACAGACAATAAAATTCCACATGTGGGCCCTGAAATAAATACTAGTTTATTTATTTATTTATAAATAGCTAGTTTGCCAGCAGGTTGCTAGCTAGCAGAATTAGGATTTTCATCCATATTTATTTATATATATATATATATATATATATATATATATATATATATATATATATATATATATATATATATATATATATAAATAAATATGGATGAAAATCCCAAGATTTATAAATATGACTTTCAAAAAATCCCAAAAAAATCCCCCCAAAAAATCCCAAAAAAATCCCCCAAAAAAATCCCAAAAAAAATCCCAAGATTTATAAATATGACTTTCAGCATTAATTAATATAACTGTTATAATATATATATATATATATATATATATATATATATATATATATATATATATATATATATATATATATATATAACAGTTATATTAATTAATGCTGAAAGTCATATTTATAAATCTTGGGATTTTTAAACATGGGTATTTTAAGTGTCACAGCACCCTGACATAAATGCAACATTTTTATTTTGCATTTAATCAGTTTGTACTCAGAATGTTCGGGTTGGTCATACCTTTAGGGATGGTGATCTGGCAGCCCAGGTCATAGTCCTGGTGAAGGCGGCTGTAGGCAACCTCTTGTAGTCTGGCTCTCTCCAGCTCAGACAGGCTCTGTATGGGCACTGGTTTGAGACGTACACTCCTTCCAGACAGGCTATTCCACGTAAAATCCCCCTATAAGGTAAAATTGAAGAATGATATATACTATGTATATGGTTGACCAGTCCAGTCTTATGGTGTTTCGTAAGCCACTTACATTGCAGAGAACTTTACAGCAGTCTAATTCACATCCAACTGACTTGTCATTAAAAACCCTGTGTTTAGTTATTAGATTTTATTTATTGTAAGTAAAAAAGCCTGGCCTAGTCTGTGGTTTCTTCACCTGTTGCTAGATGACTTGTATTAATTGAACATATACAGTATTTGCACTTTTGAATAAAGCTTTGACATTAATTTTGTTATTTAATCTCAATATAAGTATAATATAAGTACACTTGTACTTATTTTATACTTATATTGAGATAAAATCTGACCGGCATTTGGTTAAAAAAAACTTTGACCATTATTTCATTTCATTTTATTTCAATTTATTACAAATGTAAAATATAAAAAAACAAAAACAAATACAGTAAAAAAAAAAAAAAAAAAAATTGAAAGGAAATATATTATTTTCTAAGAATTATGACTGAAAGTTCAACTTTCAGCAGGACAGCCACAACTATCTGTATTGCCGAAGCTACAGTAAAAGTGATTCTAATTCAAGAATTTGTTAAACTGGTCCATTCAACACTGAGATCTGAATCAGATAAAAGTGATGTGGCAAGGTTTTAGAAAAATCGCTGCACAACCAAGTTCTCCAAGTAATCTGACAACACCAGCAATTTCGCAGAGAAGAATAACTAAGAGTAAATAGCTTTGGAGCCAAAGCTGATAGTAACAAATTCCAGAAGATGTGCAGCTTTAATTGCATCCAGAGGTACTACCAAGTATTGAACTGTAACCCACACATGTCCAGTGTCTGTTTTTCTGAATACCCCGCATTACCACGCATTCCCGTTTCGAATCTCGTGCCGCGGTTTATCACGGAATTGCATTTGCCACATAACTAATTTGTTTGTCTGATTTTCCCAGATAGCAAGATAGACCAAAAAACTTATGGGAAATTGTTTTTCTGGAGTTTTATGTTGAAATAATGAAATGTATTAATACAAATATAATTATTAATTATAAAATGAAGTAAAATGTTTGCGGTTTTACGTTCATCACGGAACACAACCGCCGCGATAAACATGGGATAACTGTAGATAAAATACATTTGTGAATAAAGTGCTTAAGAATTCACATTCATGTTAAATCAAATGATATAAAAAAAAAGAAAAGAAACTAAATACAGGTTGTAAGGCAAGATTGTATGTAAATTGTATAAATACTTCATGCGTTCTTTGAGCACCCAGTTTTTGCAAAGCCCTGCCTTTATGTATGAAATGTACACATATTTAGGCCTTTTTTTAATAACCGTGAATGCTCCTTTAATACATAATGCATTGGCGAATGTAAAATGTGAGTGCATCAAACCCGTTTTTTTTTTTCTTGGCTTGCCTGCACTCTTGGAATGGTACGTCCTGGCCTATTACTACTTGATGCTGAGTTGACAGTGCATAAAACCACAACAGACGCAGCATTCAAAAACAACCTCTGGGGTTAAGATGACGCAAAGGCAGCATCCGGAGCCAAACGAGAAGAGAAATAGAAAAGTGTGAGCACGTGTTTGTGTGTGTGTGTGTGTGTGTGTGTGCACTCCAGGCTCATTTACGTGTATCCTATTCACCACAATAAACAACCGATTGAAGATCATCTATAGCCCTTTTTTTCTCTCTATTCACGTATATAATGTATAATGGACTGTCCCAATCTCAGCAACTCCACTGGGATGTTAAATTTATCGAAACAAATCTAATTATTAATTAGAAAAAATGAGTTAAATGTTTTTACGTAACCGCGGCGATAAACAGGGGGATTGCTGTAAATGAAATACATTTATACACATATATACACATATATGTACAACTCAGACAAAAATGCTAATAAAACACCTCTTTTTTCTCTCTATTCACATACATCAGGTATAATAAACAGTCCTAAGCTGAGCAACTCCACTGGTCTGAAACATAGCGTCTACGAACTGCTTTAAAAAGAAGAAAAGGATTAAAAGTGGTAGGAGGAACTGATGCGAGCCTTCATGTGAAAAGCATGTGCACTTTCTCCTATATACTGTACGCACAAATTGCCAAGTGCCATGCCGCCCCCGGGCTTAACTCTGACTAAAGGCTCTTTGGCATCGTACATAAAAGGCAAAAGCACTGCTTTTAATTAACTGGTGAGATAATTCAGTCAAGCTCACTGTTGCCTTCGACCTCATTCTCTACCACAACTGTTTTGGTTCTTAAGCCATCACAGAATTTGATCCCTTGCGCCTTCTTTTGGCAGCACAGACGAAAGTGTGAAAGGGTAACTAATGTGCAGTGTTGTGGTTAGTTAACAGGGTAATGAACCTCAGCTTGACATTCGGCTGATTGCCATCCAAATGTTTCTGGCAAATTCCTGCAAATCAGCCAAAATAATTGAAAACGGTTTTGTTTTTCCATCATCTAGTGTTATGAGAGCATTCTGAAGAGGCGGTTGAGGTAATCAAGCAGAGCAACAGCACAAGCGGTCATAAACAGACTGGAACGATTGCTACATCAGAAATCGTTTTTTTTGCACACTGGACCTCATTTATCAAACTGGAAGCAAACCTTTTTTTTCGTAAATCATCTGTAGGAGAAGTTACACAAGACATTTTGTATCCTAGTCATGCTACTGGGCCTGTGCAACTAATGTATTTCACCACTGACATCATAAATCAGTGACTGTAGTTTTATATACAGTAAATGCCAGGGTTTTTTTTATTTACAGACATCTTTAATGAATACATTGTGAAACTCAGCTAAGAATGTCGCTGTACAAAAGATGGACAGCTTCATTAGAGCCAGTACTAAGAGACCAATAAGTGACTGATCTGCTATGTCTTAATCGACATCTAATTCATCTTCACCAGAGAAGTGGAGGTGGATGCAAGTTCAGATTTGAAGTGCAAATATACAAAACAAAAAGCATGAAATAAGAGGAAACTGAGCCATAAACCCAGAGCTAAACCGAAAACCACCACGAAATTGTTGTATAATGTCATTGTAAATTAAACAATAATTGTTTAAAGCAGCACCAGGGTTCTGGAGGGACGTCGTCTCATTTTCACTGTGTACTGCGTCACCTATATATGGTAGAAATGACAATAAAAGCTTCTTGACTTGACACACATAAGCCAAAGTGTACTACGAAAGGAGAGACTTAGACATACGTACATACAAATGCATTGATTTAAATGTGAATGAAAAGTGACACGTTACAGTCATATGAGGGCACATCGGCAAATGGGAATCATAGTCCAGGGTCATGTTTCTGACACAGATCTTGTTAGTTTGTTATAATAATATATTTGTATTGTGTAAAACATTCGCTTCAATGCCTGAGAAAGTCTATTACAGCCGTGTAAGCTTAACTCTAATGTAGTTTTAATTGTGTATTCAAAGGAGGATTATTACAAAAGTGTAACTTTATCTTTCATTTTTTTATCCAGCTTTTCTTACATATTTGGAATTTACATCAGACATGATGATGGTCAGTGAGTCACAAATCCGTTTAGCAACTCCTCATCCTCAGGGTTTTTTTTACCCTCTGGATAGCTCAAAAGAATTTGAGGGGTCGTCCCTCTTAAGCTTCTTTCCATCATTCCTCTCCCTCAGTTTTGCCCCTTCACATAAGATTAATGAGCTGCAAGTCCATTCGCCCGAAGGTCTAAAAGGCCTTAGCCACATGGGTCTAACAAGTACAGGCTATGAGCGTATAACTGCACAACTCAAACACTTCTTTTTGAGAAGTAATGAAATAAAAGCCTTTCTTTATCTGTAACAAGAGATCAGGAATCATTAACAAAATCTGTCAGAAAAGACCAATCTGTATAGCACAGCTTTTTGTAATGCTTGGAAAACTACAGCGAAATCTGTAAATAGTTTGAGATTGAGATACATCATTATTTTGATTAAGACGGTGAAAGTCGCTAAGCCCAAAAGCCTTTTAGGCAAAATGACTGAAAATACTTAAAAAAAAATTTGGTAAATACACTAGCTATTTCATGTTAGAAGCGGAAAAAGAAATAAACTAAAATTTGTTTTATTCCTGTTATACCCCAAACGTTGTGTGATTTATTAATGAACCACAACATACCGTTTGGTTATAGCAGCATTCATAAAAAAAGAGGTAGCTTCCTTATATCATGTACATCACCACTGCTTTCACTATTTTTCTCCGTCTTTGTCAGTATACTGAGACTTTCAGTGAAGAAAACTTACTGTTACACAGGGTTAGGGTTGGGTCAAAGTACAGATTCCCTGCTTAAATCTTACTCTTATTTGTGTACTTCTTTTTACTTTTCTACTTGAAAGTACAAAAGCACTTGGTTTTGAATTTTCCTGGGTTTTTCCCGGTTTCACAAACTTCAAGCCAAAAAACTGAGCCCCATAACATTGGACCAATGAAATTTCCGAACGGAAACAAAAAAACGCACCTCACCTGTGTTCTGAGCTGCACGGCTTTGGGAGAAAAAACTTACATCGGGTGATTTTTAAACGCACAACAATGCCAAAAGATAAACTCCCAAGAGAAATAGTTGTGAAAGGAAGGAGGAAGACAGTGAACAATGACTTTCTTGGTAGGCTACTGTTTAGATACAAGCCGTTGTAGCGTGTTGAGTCTGGGTGAAGGGAGAGCTCACTAACTCCAGTTAGAACAGAAATCATATAAGCACAGACAGGTTTCCAAAACTCGTGTTTTTTTATTTTTCTTGGCAACAGCGTTATGGGTAAGTCAAAGAAACTTAAAAATGAGCATCAGAAAATAATAAGGACATATTCCTCGGTCTTGCACACGTAGTAATAGTGGAAAAATGTGACGCCAGGCTATTTCTAAAATACCGCTATGCTCCTAAAGGAAGCGCAACATATTTCAACCGTTACACCGTGTAACAGACACTGTCTTTCGTTAAAACCTGTGTAAAGTTCATTAGTTTCAGTGTAGACACCGCAGTAGACACTGCGGCTTATAGACAGGTGCGGCTTATTTATGTTTAAAATAAAAATCTTTGTCAAATTCAGTGGGTGAATCTGTAAATAGTTTACAGTAGACACTGCGGCTTATAGACAGGTGCAGCTTGTTTATGTTTGAAATAAAAATCTGTCAAATTCAGTGGGTGCGGCTTATATATGGGTGCGCTTTATAGTCCGGAAATTACGATAATTATCCCAAATATATATATATATTCTTTCGGCTTCTGCCGTTAGGGGTCGCCACAGCGGATCCTCCGCATGTTTGATTTGGCACATGTTTTACGCTGGATGCCCTTCCTAACGCAACCCTCCCCAATTTATCCGGGCTTGGGGCCGGCACTGAGAGTGGCTGGGGATGGTTCCCTGACCGGGAATCGAACCCGGGTCGCAGCGGTGAGAGCGCTGCATCTTAACCACTAGACCACCAGGGGACCTTACGATAATTATCCCAAATAAAAGTACTTATCTATAAAAACTATATTACAGTAAGGTGACGGGTTTTTCTTTAACGCAGTGTATTGATTTGCTTTAAAGTAGCAAAAAAAAAGCACGTTTTCTGAAATGCAGTGTAAAATGCAGTGAAGTCAAAGTTTCCCAAAATGAAAATACTTTAATAAAAAGATTGGAAGATACTTCAAAACAAAAAATACAGTAACAAAGTAATAACTGGAGATTTCTTTCTATAAATGTACGTTATTTATTTGGGTCTCGTCTAACATAGAAGCTGTCAGAGGCTTCGTTCACTTCCTGACCAATCAGAATTGCACATTCAATGGTAATAAGTGGTAATTGCACACATCTGATCTCTTTTTCTTATCTTGTCTTGGCTGGTGTGCTCAATCTGATGCTCAGGATTTTGTGTTATGTTGACAACAAAGGATATGTATGTACAAGTGCTTCCTTTTTCCTTTTCCAAATGAAGCGATTGCTGATGGCAGTACTGTATGCAAACATTTCATTCAGACATCAAGAGATGAGTTCCATGCCTAGGTGCTGGTTTTTTAGTTTTATTTTTATTTTTTCGGTTGAAAGTCTTTTTTATTGTATCCGTTTTAACAGTTTAGCAGTATTCTAGTTTTCAATAAATGTAGTAACATGATAGATAGATAAATAGATAGATAGATAGATAGATAGAGAGAGAGAGAGAGAGAGAGAGAGAGAGAGAGAGAGAGAGAGAGAGAGAGAGAGAGAGAGAGAAAGAGAGAGCGCGTGAGAGAACATCGACATTTGACTTACATTTACATTTACGGCATTTAGCAGGCGCCCTTATCCAGAGCGACGTACAAAAGTGCTTTGAGTCTCTAGCAATGAATAAATCTACACTGGTACGCAAGATTACAAACTTAATATAAATATAACTTTCGAATTCTACAAAGCAAACTTGGAAAGTGCTAATTTAAGTGTTTAGGGAAGAGGTAGGTCTTGAATCGTCGCTTGAAGATATCCAGGGTCTCCGCTGTACGGACATCTAGGGGAAGTTCATTTCACCACCTCGGTGCCAGAACAGAGAAGAGCCTTGAAGTATACTCCCCAAACTGTTACGATAAAATATTAACGTCCACAATTGTATATAATGTCTTTGGGTGTGGTAGCATGCAATTTTCCCTTCACTTGAACTACGAGACCCAAACATGTTTCAGCATGACTATGCTCCTGAGCACAAAGCCAGCTCCATGAAGATCTGGTTTACATGGATTGAAGTGGAAGATCTTGAGTGATCTGCTATAAAGCACTGACCTCACCCCTACTGAACACATTTGGGATGAAATAGAATGCTGACTGCACCCCAAACCTCCTCACCTGACTTTACTAACACCCTGGTGGCTGAATGACCCCACATCTCCACAAGCACACTCCAAAATCTAGTGGAACGAGATGTTCCAACAACACATGCAAATCTTATGGTCAAGTGTCCGCAAACTTTTGTCTTTAAAGTGAAGACGGATAGATAGATTGACATACATACAGACAGTCAGACAGACCACTTTTTCCATCCCAGAGGAATAAAAAACATTAACAAAAACAGAAAATGAGTATAACTAGTAAACAAATAGTAAATAAACAAGATAAAACATGCACTTTCTATGCAGTGTTTGGCAAAAAGCTCTAGAACTGCTACTGCGCGGAACTTAGGTTATCACGTGGAAGGCCAGAAATAGAAAACAAAACAAGTCACATTTTGCCTGAATAACTTTACTCAGTATAACACTAAGAAAGTGATCATAAAAGCTGGTCAGGAACAAAAATCCTGAAAGGATGTCGTCTTCTTATCCTAAAAGATTCCACATGCACATGCTTAACCTGCACTTACAGCCTCTTTCATATTCATATTACACATTCTCCTTTATCATCACATGTACATTATATATATATATATCTTTTTACAGCCAAAGAGCTCAAATCATGCAAAGCGAGACAAAAAGAGACGTCCGTTTCCACGGCGACGGATACACAGCCTGAGTGTGTATGACGGGATCTCTACCAAGGTGTCCATGGCAACCACTTCGAGCTACAAAAACACTTAATTGTCCATCAGCAGTAAAAGGACAGGTCGCACAATGAGATCAGTGAGCTAAATTTGTACCAAGAGACTGAAACATACTTCTTTCTTCATTCTTCTTCATTTTTTTTTTCCTCTTTGCGTTTTCATTTGCTGCCTGGTTACTTGCTAACGTTGGTGTTCGAAAAATGGGGAAATGGAACTCACATCTGGATGAGTCACAAGCTATTCTTGATTATAGGCACTTTTATGTTTTTGAAGCACAGATTCTTCATTCTGTAAGACATCAGTGGCATAATACGTATTTTCGCAGGCTGATATATGACATTCTAGTTATAAAAAAAGCACAACATTTTATATATAAACCTACATATAATATTTAAAATTTCACAAGTAGTTCAATACATGCATTTGGAGAACACCCTTTGCACCCAGTGGCATAAAATCTAACTATATCCAAATCTATGCTACTTTAAGCACTTTGAAGCAGTGCTGTGAAATGTGTGCATTCTTTACATTCCCTTTTTTATCTAACTCGGGCCTACGCAGCACATGTCCAACACCCTGGCTGAAATACAAGCAGAACAACAGCTTGCGCAATGACGCAAAGAACATTTTTTGCTCCTCATAATTGAATTACAGCCCTGGCACATCCACCACACACACACACACACACACACACACACACACACACACACACACACACACACTCAGCTCTCCCAGACAGCTCTTAAATCTGAACCTGAGGAACACAGCATGAATCAAGCCTGGGTGACAACCACACCTGGGATGTATGGTTACACAGTGCAGCACAAAAGATCATCAATCAGGACCTTTAATAATCTAATGATTGGACTCTGTAGCAAGAAAAGAAAGGTCATGTGAGCACAGATTCATCATGTTTCAGAGTAATGGGCTCATCAGAGTAAGAAGCGAGGCAAATTAAGTGAAGAACCCAACATGCCTAGAGCTTAGCCTACAAGCCGGTGGGGGTAGTGTTATGACCTGAGGATGCTTCAGCAGTTCAACAACATTATGTGCCTAAAAAAACAAAGTCAGCTGACTACAAATATACTGAAGGACCAGGATTTTCCATCAATGCATTTTTTTTCTCGATGAAAATGATGAAAATGCCAGGGTTCTTCAGGTTCAAATTGTGAAAGAGTGGTTAAAAGAACATAAAACATTATTTTTATCATCATATTCCTAGAAATTCTATAAACAAGTATATTCTAAAAATTTTACAGAAATTAATTCTGAGGATATTAATAAATAGATAAAACACTACAGATGTTTATTTTCCTCGTGTACGTACTTGTGTTTGATTCCTCATACACCACAGCAGTTGTTTTTTAACAAAAAAAGAATTAAATCCAGATAAGTAAACCCAAAATAAGTAGATGATTAAGATTCACGTTGTAGAACATCCAGGAAACAAGTGAGTTCCTGTTAACCGCTTTCACTTACATCATACCAGCTATAAACAAGTCACATCCTTACTAGCTCACAGCTTGTCATGTGTCTAACAAACAAGGTTCTGTGATGAAAATCTAAATACTTAATCTGCAAAAAATGCAAACTACTTATTAAAAATATTCGCCCTTCACCATATTAACAGTAATACATCATTCTTTAGCAAAAGAATTGTTAAGTTCAGCATTAGACAGTAACATAGAAAAGAATTTTCACTTCAGCCAATTTTTCAAGTATCTGCTCTTTATTTAAATAAGCATTTTAATCTCGGTGGAAACTTTGACTTTTTTACTCAATAAATTTCGAAAAAAACATGCCGTCTCTCACTACTTTGAAGCAAATACATAAATTGCAATAAATGAGAACCTGATGCAAGAGCACAAGCAAAACCCTACGGTTCTCGTGAGAATTAGCGTGGAGTAAAAGTACTCTTTCTCCTCAAAATGGCATGATGTACATGCGATTGGAACATTGATTTATTGAATAAATTATTCAAATATTGTTCTCACAGTTCAGCAATTTCACTTGTGATACTTGAATGATACTTGTGTACATTCTGAAACACACATTTCTACTCATGTGGAAGCGTAAATGAAGTACTTTTACTATCACTGGAGTTAAGCAGGGGATGGGTACACTTAGTCAAGAACAGAAACAGTGTCCTTTATCCACCACTGCTAATGTTGATCATCTGTGGAGAAGCGAAGGGGCCTTTTATATAGAAACAATCATTTGCATTAAAGCATTTTTCGAAAATAAGCTTTTGATCAAATCAGCGATGCAAACGAAGTTTCGTTGTATATATAAATCATTGCACATCTTAATCCATATAGATTTTTAATAATATAATAGCAATCAATATTGAAATCGTGTTCTTCATGTCACAGAAACATCTGCTCCGTGCACAAGCATGTCGGTTTGCGTAATTCTCACTCGAGAATATCAAACTCGCACATCTGTGCCTATGAGGTAAGACGTAAGGAACTCAAAGCCAAGCTGGGAAACAGGCCTTTAGGACACTAAAGTAACTCTGACCAGTTTTAGCATGCTATACAACAACATGTTTAATGAGCTTTCTTAATCTCCCTGTACCCCTATATTACTATAAAACATTACAATTAGATGAAGTCCCTCTAGTTGAAACACTCCCTAACAATTAGCACCAAGCAATGATGAGCAATTGACCCATTTTTTCCTGTTTGGTCATGGCTGGAAGAAGGATGAGAAATAGAAAAGTCTATACTTTATTCAAAATGACAAGCCTTGCCTGCGGAAAGAGAGAAAACGTTGTGCTTTATAAGGGGGCAGATCAGAAATCCTAACCTTCATATCTAACTGATACCTTTAAAACTATGAAGTGTGCAAATCCAGTCCCAGCATGCTACTGTCCTGCACAGCTTCAAGCTTTTTGATTATTAGCTCTAGAGATAGATATCAGATCTAAGAAGCCCTGTTTTAGCTCAATAGAATTGAGCATAATCTCCAAATTGAATTGACTTCAATAAGTTAATGTAACCAGACAGTAAATAAATGTAAAATGTAATTATTGCAGTAAAGCTTATAAAGGGGGTAGTAAAGGGAAGGGGGGGGGGGGGTGTAATAATAAATCTATTTAAATGTGATAAATATGGCTTGATCTTAAATTTGAAAACTTGCATTGCAAGGTCCTGCAAGGTCACACGCTTATGACGTCGCAATCATGTTACTATTACATTAAAGATTGGCATGATAGAGCCGTCCTCAAGTCCTTGGAAATGCATTTCAGTAATTCTGTAGTTTATTGGTTTTTTTTTTTTTTTTTTTTTTTACTTACTTGACTTACAATTAGATGTTGACTTGAATAATTAAAATTTGGAATTATACATTTTTAACCGGATCTAAAATTATAAGACTACAGAACCTTCAATACATTTTTTTGCAGTAATGCTAAACAGTTTACTGTAAGTCATTAAGGCAGACATTAGATCGAGTTAGAAATGTCCCACCTCTTCTTTACTCATTTAAGACATGACTTGGTTTCAACTTGAGTAAACACCTAGGGATCTCAACCAGATAAGAAGGTGAGGTGACTTAAAATGATCTTGAGAACTTCTGACTTTGTTTTTAGTTTCTCTGTAGTGTGAGTGTGCTGTACATCAAACAAGATTTGGGGGAAAATTGGGGAAAATTGTAGCTCAGTAGTTAAGACTTCAACAAATGTTATACAAATGTAAGAAAGTTAGAAAGTTATATACAGTATATATTACAGCACATGCTAACAGCGAAATATATTCTTTATTTATTTTACAAACCCAATTCCAGAAAAAGTTTGAAAAAATGTAAATAACAGAATCCCATTATTTACAAATTTCATAAACCCATATTTACTCACAACAGAATTCTGAAAAAAATATAAATTTTTTCTCAAAGGAAATGTACATTTATAAGGAAATATTTAGTAATTCTAAATTTGATAGGTGTAACACATCTCAAAAAAGTTGGGATGTGGTAACAAAAGACTGAATAAGTAAGTGTTACTCCAAAGGAAATAGCTGAAGAAAAAATAATTGGTCAACAGACAACAGGTCCGTAACATGATTGCATATAAAACATTTTTTTAAAAAGATTATTTTAGAGAATCTTTCAGAAGTAAAGCAAATCTACAAAAAACTGTGTCTACAAATGTTGGAACAATATCAGAATAATAATCCCAACATCAAACTAGGAAGACTTTAAATATTATATCATATACGTTACAGAATATCATTAAAAGATTCAGAAAATCTGAGGAAATCTCTGTGGGAAAGGGACAATCAAAGATAAATATTGAACACCTGTGATCTTCAAGCCCTCAGGAGGCACTGCATTAAAACCAGGCATGACTTTTGTAATGGGAATCACTGCACATGTTAAGAAATACCTCCAGGAATCATTGCCTGCAAACACAGTTTGCCATGTCGTCCATAAATTAAAGTTAAAACTCTATCGTGCAAGGAAGAAGCCATACGTGAACATGATCCAGAAATTCTGCCATTTTCAATGGGCCAAAACTCATTTAAATGAACTGAGGCAAACTGGAAAAATGTTCTGTGATCAGAAGACTCAAAGACATTTCCCAACTTTTTTGTACACAAGGAGGAAATAAATATACATAAATATGTAGTAAAGGGCTCTTTCTCCAGCCCATCTCTCTCAAAAATCCTAAAAAAAAAAATGTTCCCCCTCACTCTTTCCTTCTGCCTTTCCACCCGTTCTTTCTCTCTCCCAACTAATGGAATGTGTGTAATCTTGCCTTGCGTGCCTGATAATAAATCCTTCACTTTTCTGCAGTCTGCTTATGAAGTTTGTTAATGATTACAACATACAGCATTTTAAAAAACTCAAGGAGTTAGTCAGCAGGAAAGAACGACAGAAACGGTAAGCTAGCTTCCTGTTCAGTTGTAAACCCCCTATTAGATGTACATTTAGTCCAATTTTATCACAGAAATCTTCAGGAATGGAATTAAATTATATTAACAAAGGAAATATTTTCAATATTAGCCAGGTTCGCATGAGACCATGCAGCAATTTTAACAATAACGCAATAACACAGCCGCTGAAGCGCTGATCAATTAGCCTTCAACACCAACATGAGCAAAAACAAGCAAAACTCCCCTCCCATTGCAGCAGGTCCTGACAAATTCCAAATCATTTGTCATGAGCCACTATTATGCACAGACCCGAGGATGAAATGCTGTCATATTGTGCAATTCATACGCAATTCGTGTATTTAACAGATAGACTTTATCTAATGTGAAAGGGCAAACACACGGCTTGTGAAAATCTGAGATTAAAAGGTGAAGCATTTATTTTTGTAATAATTTTTTTTTATCTCCGAGTGAAACCCAACCCAAATCCTAATCCTGTTTACCACTGCTACAGCACTCGAGTGCTTCTTTTCTTTTTTTTTCTTCAGTTATGCAGGTTCGATGGAACCTTTTTTTGCTGCATCCTTAAACCTCAAAATGTTTTTTCAGCTCCTTATACTTTCTATTGATTATGACTGAATGACTACACATTATTTAGCTACTACTTTAAAACAAGAATGATATACGTGAGCCTGGCCTTAGTCTTAGCTTAAGAACTCCAGCAAAACCCTGAGAGGTTTTGATACGTGTTGTGCAATATTCTGGCCAAAATCCTTATTAGAGTAAAAGTTGCTGATCTTTAGATTTTTAGTAATCGAGTTAGTGGCACGTGAATGAGACGTTAGCAGGATTTTGCCCACAGGTTGCACCACAATGTCAATCATATAGTGTCTTGTCACATTTAGTGAGAAAATGGTACAGATAAGAAACCAGCAAAAAATTTACTAGCAACAACAGCTACCTTTCAATCATTAACCAATAGCATGTAGTTCATCACTATAAATAATACACATTTGATATAGTGATGTATTATGTTACATAATAAAGTATAGATGCTGCAGTAAAATGAATTGAGACAAATTTGACCACTTTCATAAGATACCCAGTAAATTACTTACCATGATGCAGGAGGGATGTTAAGATCATATAATTAATTGATCAATAATCAAACTATAGAGGAAAATTAATCCCTTTACTAGTGGCAGTAGAAGTCTGATTTTCTGATATACAGAAATATTACACAGATATGCAGTGAAGAGCGTATTAGGAACATGGGCAACTTTATTTCAAACCTGTATCCGAAGAAATGACAAAGAAGATTGATTTTAGTGACTTATTTTATTATTTATTTATTTTTGCATCTGCCAATAAGATTGCTTGGAGAGAAAACCGAATCTAATACACCGAATGACCGACACGCACGCACAGCCCAGGAAAATCATCCAAGAGCACGCAAACCAGCAGAAGCCAAAAGTCAGACAATGACCAAAAACCATACAATAGCACACTGGAATTTTGCTTCACTTCTTCGTCTTACATATTCTCTATCTCTCTCTCTCTCTCTCTCTCTCTCTCTCTTTCTCTCTAAAACACACACATACAACTCAGTCTATCGAGTTTCAAAGAAAATTTCGCTGCTCCCACCTTTCCCTTCCAACATGATAGAGATTAAAGATTGATTGTCGACTGCTTGAGCTTTTTCAGATCCTCTCAAAGCCGAATAAAGAGGACTGGTTCTTTTCATCCTTACCTTTAATCATAACCAGCACACTCCCTAGCAGGAAACACGCTCCAATAACAACTCTTTTCCTTTTCGGAGTGGATTTTCATTTGATTATTAAACACTACGACAAAGCAATAAAAAAAGAAAAAAAAAAACTACGTGGTCATGGATTGTTTCAGTAAATGAAAGGTTTGCAAATTGGAAACTGTTGTTGGAAACACAAGCTTGGGGGTAACTTTGTTTATTTTTTCACCATTTGGTCTTGCCTAAAGCAGCCATTGCTAGAAAATCTGTGAACACTGCACTTTCGGTTTCAGTGGGAATTACATTTATGGTTGTAATAGTGCCATGCTTTTTACAGCCAGTCATTGTGTATGACTGAACTTGACTTTTTTTTTTCTTCTTCTTCTTCTTCTTCAAAATACCATCTACCTTCCTTGCCTTTTGGTATCTGGCTGCAATTCTCTAAAAATGTAGATTAGATTTCACAACCTCCTCCCTCGGGACACCCCATTAATCACACTACAGCAACCTTCGTTTCTCTGTGCAGGGGATGAGGACTGCACTGAAAACCCTTAAGCTGTGTAATTCAGCGACAGCTGTAAACATGTTACACCGCTAGCTCTGCTGAAACTTCTAGCATGTTCGATAAACAGAAGCACTGCTAACCCAAGCTGAACGAAACAAAACCACTATCTATGCTTGGCTAAACCACGCTGCACACTGCTGCACAGTTTTAGGGGTTTTTATTGTTTTGTTTTGTGGCTTAACACATTCTCTTTTTCTTTATAGCAATGAAGTGATGAAAACTGACACGGTATGAAATTGTATGAGACATTTATTCTCAAAAATAAAGAAAAGAAGGACAATATTAGGGATTTCGTTTGGTTTGCTATGGTTCTTTATATGCAAATGTTCATTATTAATAAATGTTGTACCCTGATGCCTGGGATATTTTTAGACCAGCTTATCATATTGTAAAAAATCCCTAGTAACATGACAGGAAATATAACACAACATTTGTAGTTTGAAAATAGCTAGGTTTTTTTTATCCAACTAGCTACTGTATACAATAACACCAATTGTAATATAATGTATACTTTGACAACTTTGCGTACTGATGAACTGATAAACCAAACTGATGAAAATATAAAAATGCTGTCTGTGACATGACTTGTGTAAGCTAAGTTATTTGAACTTTACTAGAACCTACAGTGCTCACGGTAGTGGAATAACAATCCAACCTTATGTTCAAGAATGAGCTATTGCCGATGATGGATTTGCCTACGGTTGGGTTTATTACTCATAATGTTAGGATGTAGATGCTAGCAAACACAATGGAAGCTAATTTTGTTGATTAGCAAAACATGTTTGATTTCTCTACTTTTCAATTTTGGTTATTTTTCATTTGCTTACTAAGAGACCCTTAGAAGTTAGCTAGCTAGCTAGCTTACTTAACAACATTTGGTAGTGTTAGGCATGTGTAGAGTGTGAATTGCTTAGTCATGTTTACTTAAATTTGTATTTACGACAAAACAGAACAGTTTTACAGAATAGTTTTATTTGTCATTTTCAAATCCTATCAAAAAGGGTGTGATAGCTTTCTTTCTTTTCTTTTTTTTATGTACTACATTACAAGGAATTGAATTCCTGGTAATTATTTTGCTTTAAATGTTTTATTGAACCTGAATGAAGTCCATTTCCAAAAGTGATTATAGTCTGTAGAAACAGACTAAGCTGGAAATTTTTAAACAGTTATATTAGCAAAAATGCTAGCAATAAAATTAAGATGAGCAAAAGTAAGCAATTTTATAGTGAATGGCCGGAAGGGAAAAAGATGCCTCAAGTGTTTTTCTTTTCCAGCAAAAAGCTATGTACATATACCTTGGACAAACTTTTACTTCCACATACCATCACATGGATTCAATCAGGTGCCTCAGTATGCCAGATATGAGATATGATCTCGTAAATGCTGAACATACTTTCAAAATATTGCTAAATAGCAACTCTACGTTATAGAGTACGTAAAGATGTGGTTTTAAATTACAACTCATTTTCAGTGATATTAACCAAAGGTATGTAGTGTGTGAATCAGATCTCTATTTGATGATAAACCATGCACATGGCTGAAATCTAAGATGTAATCCCAAGTGCTACATTAAGCCACCCACATGTTTGCATAAATCTTTGTGTGAGAACCAGAGAGCTCGATTATGCTCCAGGCAAAACAATAAAGTGGAGAGTGTTGGCACGGTAAAGATAAGGATACAGCCTGGCATTGCACTGCAGATCAACAGAATGTTGATAATGTTACGCTGCCTTTTCTGTACACTATAAAATCTCCATGACTGAACTGGAATGTGTAACCCGTCACACTGTAAACTTTTTTTTGTGCGGGCAAAAGGGCAGCTTTTTTGTATGGGTGGGTCCATTCCCATGTGTTGTTTTTCTGCTCTGTTCCTCGATTATTAAGCCAAACCAAATTCTCCCACATGTGGCTGTCTATCGTGGCAATGCATGCTGCTCCATTTTCCAAATACTAGATCTGATGGGAGTTACAGATGAGCAAGCTGTATCTGTAATCATTACTTTCTAAAATGGCAGGTTATTGAATCGGTCTTACAGACCTCTGGTATCCTTCCTGTGATCTCAAGAACGCACTGAAAGCACTACTGTCTATAGATAATGTTCATAACATTATCTATTTGGCATATTTTGCAGACACTCTTATTCAGAGCAACTTACAATTATCTTATTTATACAATTAATTTAAGGGCCTTGCTCAAGGGCCCATCATGGTGTAGCTCAAAATGACACCTCATGACACCTGGATCAGACAGAAAACCATAATTTGGATGGGTTTATTATTTAATCAGACTAGTAGCTTACTATTAGATAATGTTTTGCCCATTGCCATTCTTAATTGGATTGTTTGGATTTCTAGTTGCAATCAAAATGAAACAATTCTCAGACCAAGAAATAGGCAAATTTAAGAGCTTCTTATTGTTCATACAATTAGACTATTCCTAATGTGTAACTTCAGCACACTAAAAAAATCAAGATTCAACAAAACTGCACAAATGTAAATGCATGCAATACAATTCAAACTGATTTGCATCCATTTTATTAAACCAAGGATGAAAGGTGGGGCAGTGTGTAGCACACAGTAACAGTCACTGATATAAGTTTTAGTTATGTTCTCACTTTGTCTGTCTGGGTTTCCTCAAGTCAAGAGGCTTTTATTGTCATTTCTACTATACACAGTGGTACACAGTACACAGTAAAAACGAGACAACGTTCCTCCGGAACCCTGGTGCTACAATAAAACAACAACATAGAGCTACAACACAACACAAGCTACGTAAAGTGCATCGAGTGCAACCTAGTGCAAACAGTGCAGACAGACAGTGCAGACAGACAACACAAGACAAGACACAAAACCCGAGATAGCACCGACCAGTAAACCTACTGTATACTCTAATTATACAGTACTGTGCTCCCATCTTTAAGGAAAGAAAAAAACTTTGGTCAAAGAACTGGATGTGCTAAATTGCTCCTAGAAGGTAATGTTAATAGCATCCCATCCATGGTGTAATCCCAGTGTTCCTAAAGGATCTACTGTGGCCCTGACCAGAATAAAGTGGCTTTGAAAAATGAATGGATGCAATATGATTAAACCACATCAAGAGTTTTGAGATGCAGCATTACGGCTAAGTAAATGAATTAGCAAGTCCCAATGGACAAACCCAAAATCCCCCTTATACGTTAAGTCTATGTTGACACTAATACGTTTTTGAAAACACTGAGACAGCGTTTTCAGCTTGTGGAACACGCTGTCCAACGTGGATACATTTGAAAAACGAAATTTTCGTGTTGTGGCGTAGAACGTGAGAGCGGAAACATTTGAAAAAGGATGACGCATTTTGACACGTCTTATGCGCAGTACAGGGACATGCTCATGCGCAGTACAGGGACATAAGCGTTTTCAGGCGTTTCATTGTAAATGAGCAACTTTTGGGAAACGATTGATAACAAAAGTGTGCATGTGGATCATTTTAGCCGGAAAAACGCTGTTTTCTATTTGATCCGGATTAGTGTGGACGTCGCCTAAGGTCAAAGACGGTCAGGTGTTCTAAGTTTAAATATGAATTTGGGATAAGGTAAAAAAACAAGACTGTTACTTTGCCACTTTTACAGTAGGTGTTAAAACTTTGTAAACTGAATTTGATCTTGATTTAGTGTTATGCAATATGCAGTCATGCATGAATGCACGAGCTGACCAAAAGGAACCATAACATTATGCCTTATCCTGATGCAAGATGATGTTAGGAGACATTGTGATGGGACAGAACCCTATTCATTACTTTGTAGCGTCTGCAAACTGTCACCAAATCCCATCCTGTCATTTGTTGACCTAAAAGATTAAAGTGCTGAGCTCCAGTGCAATTTGCCCCTATTTTTTCAGACAAAAGCCCCTCCAAATCAAACTTCCTGAAATTCAGACGCAATCACCAAACGTGAACTTTGCCTCGTAAGAATTCCTGTAGAAAAGAAGGAGTCAAAGGAAGAACTTCATGTCTCTCCAAAGAATTGTTTGGTCAGAGTTTTTAGTTTCAGAGCCAACGTGAGCGCTCGGATAGGATGTCATTGAGCCTTCACAGACCAGCATGAAGGCAAATAGTTGTTGTATTAATTGATGTGTTCTCAGAGCATTAAGTGTCATAAACGGTTTAGTTAGGCCAACAGGCAATTTCTGCTCACGGAAGATATTTCAATAACCAAAACGTTTGCAGTGCAGGACTAAATGTAAGAGATGTGCTTTAGTCAATGTGCATATAGTGCAGGTGAAACCAACATCAACAAAACACATATTACAGGAGAATATTTCAAGTCCATCAACTGATCTCTGTATTCATTTCAGAGCACAATGTGTACTGTGTAAAAAAACTCATTTAATTTATAAACTTTAGAATTTAGAAGTGACCCAATTATAACTACTAAATAATTCGCTATAGTCACTGATGGTTCAGCTAATATTAAATAATATATTGTTTTAAACGTTTCAAAGGACTCTACGTGTATTAAGTAAATCTCTTACACAGCAGTGGTACATACAAGAAGCGAGTTTACACTGATGCATTTATTTCCAAAATAACAACTATTTAACGCTGCATGGTCAGAGCATCATTAAACCTTATCCTATACCAGAATATCAGAGCTCAGGTTAAAGAAAGGGAATGTCGGTTAGTAGAATTGTTAAAGCAGACACTAAGAAACATTAGCATGCTTCATGGTCTGGTCGACCCTCTCAGACTGGAGACAACTGTTCACAAGAGATACACTAGAGATTGGGAAAGCATAGGAAGACAGGAGACTAACCCCCGAACCCATCTTGCATTATCTGTTGACCTGAGCCTGACCAACCCTATTGACGTGTGTGGCTTAAAAAGCTGTGAAAACCAGTGACAAGATGTTTAACAGATGAATGCAGGACACTTCACACTGTCAAAACCTCAGAATGATTTCTATCGTTTTTATCGTGGACCATCAAGAATAGTTCTCTCCGACACTTGAGGATTCTCGGACACTGTTCCTTTGCATCTTTTTATGCGAACTTGTGCAAATCCAACTTTAAAATTGAAAGCTGCTCCAGATTCAGAACTTCAGTTGCATTATCAACAAGTGTAGCCGCCTTTTTTATGATAACTGATTGACATCTATTTATGTTTTGCATCAATAATCCCTGAAGAATACAACCTGCATTTAAAATGCATTTAAATGAGATTAACATGTTAACATACAGTACAGACCAAAAGTTTGGACACACCTTCTCATTCAAAGAGTTTTCTTTATTTTCATGACTATGAAAATTGTAGATTCACACTGAAGGCATCAAAACTATGAATTAACACATGTGGAATTATATATGGAATTATATACATAACAAAAAAGTGTGAAACAACTAAAAAATGTCGTATTCTAGGTTCTTCAAAGTAGCCACCTTTTGCTTTGATTACTGCTTTGCACACTCTTGGCATTCTCTTGATGAGCTTCAAGAGGTAGTCACCTGAAATGGTCTTCCAACAGTCTTGAAGGAGTTCCCCGAGAGATGCTTGGCACTTGTTGGCCCTTTTGCCTTCACTCTGCGGTCCAGCTCACCCCTAAACCATCTCGATTGGGTTCAGGTCCGGTGACTGTGGAGGCCTCTCCTTCTTAGTCAAATAGCCCTTGATGCCTTCAGTGTGACTCTACAATTTTCATAGTCATGAAAATAAAGAAGACTTGTTGAATGAGAAGGTGTGTCCAAACTTTTGGTCTGTACTGTATGTTAATCTATACAGCTATTTTTTTTTTCCTGATAAGTAGTGTATTGGGATTATAGAAGTATTGAACCCTCAACCAAACCCATCGGATTCTAGTGCGAACAGCTTCTCTCTGAAAACACATAATAATTAGTGGAATTACTGGGAAGTCCACCAGTTTTCAATTCAACGGTCATATGACCTCAATATAAATAATCCGATTTTGTAGAAAACCCCAAAAACCTTTCACTACAAAAAGCTTAATGAAGAATAAAGAGCTTTCCAAACATCTCTGGGACTGAATTAGGAGAATAGTGTTAATCAGGGATGTGTTACTAAAAAAAGTCCATGCTTTGATACTCCAATAATACACCATTAATCCTTTATTAAAACTTAAAACAATGAGGCACAATATTGATTAAAGGGCTAGAGGAAGCTGTCCACCAAAAAAAGTAACCAGGTAAGAAACATTAGTCAGAGAAGCAACCATATAGTCAAGGATAATTCAGAAGGTCAGAGACCCAGGGGAGCAGATACATATGCAACTGCTTATTGGTTCTTTTATTGGATTAGTGTCACAATAAAAAAAAAAAATCTAAATAATATATTATTAGCAGATATTAAACTAAAAGTCTAACCAAAAACAGACACTTCAGCAGTCCTCCTTCAGTCAAACACAGATGTTCTGTGGTTGAAATGCTCTCAGCAACAGCGTTATAATTAATGCTTCTTGCTGCCACTCCAATATGCTGCCTACAAATGTGCCAGTCCCTAGGACACACACAGACGTGCTCACACTGCCAACGGGTGCTCGATGATACACACACGTATGCAGGACATCAATAAGTCATCGATACGCAAGCTTGCTTGTGGAACAATTGCTGGGCATCCTGGCACAAATCCAGCCGCTAAGTGGTAAGGCTGTTTTGTGTCATGTAATGCTGACCTACTTAACATGACAATGTTGTGCTACAGAGGATTTTTTTCTGTATACAATTTGACTTAGCAAAGAAAAAAAAAAAGGTGTGATACAAGGAAGAAGGAAAAAAAAAAAAGAAAAAGAAAAAAACGACAGTATTTGATCTACATGGTCAATACTGTGGTTTAACTTGACGCATTTACCATTTATCATTAACCAAAACAACTATTTGCAAAAGTTGCGTTAAGCAGAACGTGCATTCTTTCTATATCCATTGGACTGTTCGTGTGCATTCAACTGCAAATCGAATTTCCATATATGGTTACATTTCGAATAACTTTTTACACTTTGCAGCTTGAGGTGTGCACGTGATGGCAAAACATCCTGTTATGTGATAAAACATGAGGCACGGCCGTATGGTTTTTGACCCCTGATGGAGTTGGTATTTGACCTCTTGACCCCCCCCCCCCCCCAGGACAATTGGCTTTTTATGTAAAATTGAAAAATATCCACAGAGCGGCGTAATAAAAAAACACTTCTTAAAGGTTACGCATTGTAAATACGCAGGCGGTTTAATCTCGATGCTGGTATTTGAATAACGAAGTCTGTCTTTGCTTGTTAAAATATTTACAGAGAAGTCTATAAAAGTGCACGGCACGTACGTTTTACAGATGTGCTAAGAGCTGGTCGACGTTAAACAGCTCTCAGCGGCACTATGGCTCGACGGCAGACAGACAGCAGTGGACACTTAGGTGTGAATGTAGAGCATTGTACCTAATAGGACGTTTGCTGATGTTTATCAAATTGAATGTTCTACTGATTTTCAGGATGGCAGAAAAAAAATAGGAGATGGTATCTGATTAAATGTTGGATGTACTGAACAACAACTAAACACACTGTTCACCAATACAATTTTTTTGTGTGTGTGCGTTTATAATGCAATTATGTTCTTTTAAATGAATGTGCTATCACTGACTGAGATGACATTTATGCATTGAAAACTCCATACATTTTAATGGAGTTGTAATTTGTAACATTTTTACATTTACAGCATCCAGAGTTACTTACAATGATCTCATTTAGCGACTACAGCTGAGTGGTCGAGGTTCAGTAACAGCTGGGATTTGAACTCGAAAACTCCTGAGCACAAGTCTTAATTATCTTACTGAATACTGCTGTATATTGTACAAAAGTCCTAAAGTCCTTACTTGTACTAAACTAACAAGTAACTGCAAATTGTCTTGTATAAATTTGGTCTATAAGCTAAACTTTTAAAAAAAGAGGTACCAACAGATGTAAACAAAATCGGGTCAACACTCTTGGCCTAAAAACTCGATTCTGATTCCGATGAAATGCTGAGCTAATCAAATCCAAACTTCTCCAAACTCATCTTGAGTAGGCCGAGCGAGTTTTGCTCGGAAAGATCTCTCTCGGGGTTTAACTAATCTTAGGATCGGAGCCACGACTGTTTCTACCTTGCGATTGGGATCACAATTACAATAAAAGGTGCCACTCATTGGAGTGTTTGGACTTTCCAAATGCTAGACGTGATACAATTAGGGCTAATGTTCCGAAGTGCTTTCATACCTCATTACGATGAACGGCGAGCTCATTAGGGTGTAATGCAATTACGCGTAAGTGCGAGCGGTTTAAAATGTTACCTCAGCCAGACATTAGTGTTACTCTTATTCGGAATCACGCACATCTCAGCGCCTAACAAGGTAACATTCTTTCTGGCTCGGGCCGGCCTGTTTGCAAAATAAGCGAGAGAGAAAAGTAAACACCCCCAGGGAGCGCCTTAAAGGTTGTAAAGGCACGTGCTGCGATGCAACAGAAGACATTTGCAAACAAAAGGGATCCTAATTGAGAAAGAGAAGGAATTCGTGGCTTGCCGTTGCCTGCAGATCCTTTGATTAAGGTGACACATTGCTGAGGAGCATGTTTGAACAGAAAAAACATAGACATACAGTACAATGCAGTCCAATTTTGGTTACAAAATCTTCACATGATAATAGAACATGCAGACAGTATGGATTGTCCTAATTTCTCATTCTTTGCTAATGCTAATACCTGTCGATTTACAGCTTTTAATAGGTAATATAAGTATAAAAAAAACACAAGTGATACGAGACAAAGGATGGGCAAGCATGGGCCAAAAATCTGAGACATCCCAGTGACAGAGTGTCATTTGGTGGACATTTGGCAGTGTTTCCACAATGGTTTCATCTTGGCCTTCGTCTTCTCCTCTAAAGCTTTGTGCGTGTAAATCCTAAGCAAATGTGAAACACCAGCAGATAAAGTGGACGCTAATCCGTTGAGATATTAAAGTTGAAGGCGATGGTATGCCTGGAACGTCACTGCAAAGAACAACCCTGAATGCAAGATGAATTCGAAGTTTATGCTCCAGCACGCACTGACTTACTACCCCCTTCTGATTATTTGCCTTCTATGAATCCTTCTGTAACGATAAGTTGGAATCCAGGGTATTTGCACAGCCTGATGCCAGAAAACTGACAAAAAGCAAGTATTTCGTTTACACAAGCCCAAGCTTATGTGAATATAATCCCCTGATCAGAGAGAACTCCTGATGTCATGCTCTAAAGCTTAAGTGTAACACCTGAAGGCACAGTCGGAATGCCTCTACAGTTCAGACCTATTGCGCAGGAACGATTCCATTCATCAGTCATTCAAACTTTCATTTATTCATCTTCGGTAGCGGCTTTATTTTGTATTGCGGGGAATCCTGAGACTACACCTTGGATACAATGTCCACTGTACAACACCAACCTCAAGCTCACATGTTCCCGCATTTATTTACAGTTAAGCACAATTTGAAGTAGCTAATCAACAAGTAGCATGTATTTAGGAGCTCGGAAGAAAACCTAGGAATCAGACAACATGAAAAGACCATGCAAACTTTGGAGATTTGAACTCCGCCCACATTCGCCAAGCAATATTTTGTTAATAAACATATTGTTATAAAAATGCATCAACTGCACAGTTCTGAGCTCATGCAGATCGGGGTGAATGTAAAAAGTTTATTACCCACAATTCCTTTACATAGTGGTTAATTGTGATATACTGTATGTATTGCTTAATTGAGTGAGAGATCATTGTTAGCCGTTTTTACGCTTCTGCATTCTAATTAGTCCTATTTCTACACAGTCCTATGCATCTGAAATACCATTCAGTTACATTTGATTTGGTATGGTCATTACAATAGTACCATCATTAAGTCTGTTCAGGTACCTAAGCACACTGTGACCCTGCCTTTCACAATATGTCCGATACAGGCTTATATGAAAGCATAGGGGATACACTGCTAGGACAAGTCTCAGCGTTTGTAACAGAAAATGTACTTCAATATATCAGTGACAGACCAGAAACTAAAATTGCACTACAGGAAGCTGTTTGAGGTTGAGCTTTTGTATTTCCTGGAATTAAAATAGGTTGTTTTTGTCAATAGATACTTACACAGAAACACACAACTATTTTAAAGACTGTACACAAGGGTTAGAACATGATCATAATATATCATAATATTACAAAAAGAGATCAACAACTACAACACTATTTAGTCAATTTATGCAGAGCAATGGCAATGCAACTTCTTGTGTAAGTGGTTACTATAGAAACCCATTTAATAGAAACCTATTAAAACAAGAATAATATAGAACAAGCCTCAGGAACAGAGATGATTAAGGGCCTTGCTCAAGGGCCCAAGAGTGGCAGCTTGGCATTACTTGTGCTTAGAACCCCAACCTTCCAATCAATAACCCAAATCCTTATAAATATAAAAACATATAAAACTGCTGCTTAAGCTACTGTCTGGACTGCTCTAGATAATCAAAGAAAGCGCTACTTTCCAACCAATCAGAGCGAACTGTGGCTAAAGGTTGTGCAACTGTTTATTTTTGAGAACGTAATATCATGGCTAAAAGGCAGAACAAGACCTTATAGAGTGTGAAGAGAAACAACTTATGAAATTGTTTTGAGTACAGAAAAGAGGTTTGGGATTCGCCGCATTCGTTCAGCATGAGACACCAGCTTGCAAAATGTTCCACAGTGAGACAAAGAGGGGTGAAAGTATACAAAATGTTCCGATTCCTCATCCCACAAGTAGCAAGGTTCTTCTGTAGCTGACCTGCACTGTTTTCCCTTTTCTTTCACTCCCTAACCCTTTTTTGAGTTTTGAAGGACTTTAAAACAGGACAAGGATATTCAATGAATGTAGGAAATAAATGAAAAGCCTTGAGTGCTGAAAAAAGTGCCAGAAAAGCGTTTCATAAAATCGGAGTTGGAAACTTCTTAAAGTTTCTTTGATTTTTTCACAGTAGATATTGTCAGCTGGTGATTAGTCGAAAGAGTTTAACACCATTCCCGAACCAATTTATTTGAATTCACATTTCCTTTCATTTGCTTCATATTAACTTATATACTTTCAGCTTCTACCTTTAAACCTGGTGTGCGTTTCCATAGAAACATGTCATTTCCAAGTCTGAGGATGTCGAGGAGCATCGAGAACAACCTCCCAGCCTTCATCTCATAGTTAATAAATTTATTGCCAAAAAAAACGAACACGCATAAATTACCAATAATACTACAGTATCCTAACAAGTACTCCACAGAGCCTAGCTGTTCTTTCAAACAGCTTTTTTCCAAACCTATGAGTCTTTAATTATCCTACAAATCCCCTGAGAACCCTTTGGGTGCAATATTCAAAGCTTAAAAATAAAAGAAAGATGAAAAAATGCATGTTTCTGGTCCACCGTTGACACCCTTCATTAACACCACTTTAGGACAATTGCTAGTGTGTTTGCTGACTTGCTTCAGAACTGCCGTAATAATGGCGAATGATCAAAACAATCCAAAACAATGTTGTCAAGGACTTTGTTGACTCCAGCTTTCCAAGCGCATACCGCTATGTTCTGTATCTCTTCAATAGCAGCACTGACAGGGCAGTTGCCTAACATCAACTTGTTATTATATTAAGCTAGATCTAAACGTGGGAGAAAAAAAGAAAACTCTGGATACACTGCGATTACAATTCCACTCTTTCTTTCATGAGTGATTGGAGTGCCTTTGATGTGTTATCTCATCTTTTAGGCCATACTATCAGGTTTTTATCTCCTTTGTGGTTGGTGTTGGACTGAAATAGTGGTGTCCCAGGCCAGACCAGGTGCCAGAGATAATGGTTCCCATTACAAAAAAAAAAAACCTCCTCTGGAATGGACGTTATGTTCAGCAAACAGCTCTAACAGCTCCCAAACACGTAACACACACACTTAGTGTACACACACCAGCTTGTATGTTCAAACACACACTATTTATTTGTAACATACTTTCCATTCTGTTTCCTCCAAACAGACTTTAAATCGGTTCACCAAAACCGACAGAAAGACGCAAAATGTTTTTTAGCAATAACATCTAGATAGGAGATCATAACAATCTTTATAAACATACTTGGATATGGTTTGTGGGTTATCAATTTGATGTTAAATGTGATTGTAATATGTTGACTCACGCTGGCATTTTGAAAACTTTATCAGGTATAATTGACCTTCCCTTATAAAACACAGACTTAAATGAGACAAGTGTCTGTCTCGGAGTCTGAATTCAGAATTGCTTCAACAAATGAGAGAAACAGCAGAATGATAACACTGGAGGGATTCCTGTATGCTTTAACCAGCCATACTAATACTATATTCCCCTTTTCTATGATGTTTATTATGATTGCTAATCGATTTAATCATATTTTGCACTGTATGAAAAGAAACATCACTATATTACCCATTTGTTCAAACATTAAATACAAGATCATATGCTAAGTATATTCAAAACAGAATGTTGCATTTGTTTGATGTGGTAAAGGAAATACCGCCATGGCTATTCAAATGGTCATTGAGAGACATGATTGTTCATTGTACAACAAAGCATGAAAAAGTTATGTCCAGATACAAAACTGTATATTTAAAATGTTTATTTTTCATTCAAAGCATAATTTAGAATCCTTTTTAATGCAGGAATGCTGCAGATGTGGTTTCTACAACTTTGTCATTTTAAAGGTTAAAGGTGTTTATTTTTTATTTTTTAATTGAAAGAAATGTAGATTTTTCATCAGGTTTTCAAGAAGGACCACGACTTGGTTTTTCTAGGTTCAGGATTTGTTGTGGATTTAAAATACCAGAACTGTCACCAATGGCCACCAATATCTGTACTAAGCAATCTAATACTACAGATATGATCACTATCCTTTACTAACCATTGAATTTGGTTGGCACTTTTAACCAAAACAACTTATAATTAAGAAAGTTCAAGGGATTATTTAGCATTGTGTGTAACTACTAAGCCACCAATTTTTGTGATGCTTGAAGTCAATGTTTTTAACATTTTGATGCCATCAAATGCACAGAATGATTAATTTTCCAGGGAATTTTTCATTACCCTGAATCTGAAACACAAAATTTTCATACACAGCTCTGAAGACAAGCAAGAGTAGATGCTTCTACACACTTGACTCACATTACACCAGTGGTCCCCTACCCCTGGGCCACGGACTGGCACCGGTCCGTGGGCCAATTGGCACCAGGCCGCACAGAAAGAATACATAACTTACATTTTTTGCATTTTATTTATTATCTGATTCTGAACGATGTTTTATTTTGGAAAATTACCGGATTCTCTCCGCCACGTCTGTCTATGACTCACTCTTGATGCATGTCAAGATGCCTCGGTCACATGTCTTACCCACATCCACTACCTTCTTAAAGGAGCTGCTCCGGCTGGTAACATAATACATTACCGCTAAATTTAAACCCTCAATGAATTAAAAAAAAAATCACAGTGGATTCACGTTTATTATTATACTTACAAAATACCAGTTTTTATGCCGAACTTATAAATGCCGAACTGAGCCTGAACTTATAAATCTTTACATTAGCAGTGTAACAACTTGCTCATCGAAAAGTAACCAAGGATGACATAAACATCAATGTGTCTTCCAGGTTATCTAGTTTTCACACTGTTTCTCCAGAAAATTTAATATGTATACCAGATATGCCCTTAAAATATAAACAAAGCAATGAATAGAAAAACTATTCGAGACATTTGACCTTGTTGTCACCTTGACCCTGATTGTCTCAAGTCAAAAGTCCAAACAGTTCATCTTTCGGTTAGTATTATTTTTTTTAATAAATCCAATGCACATTCAACCACTCGTTTTTTAGATATCTTGCGAATGAGAAACTCGGACAGACGTTTTGCTTCATTTACGATTCATCCGTTTGTGGAAATAAATGCGGGTGAATTTGCTGTTTTATCACTGACACCTTGCGCTAGGCTTAGCAAGGATCTCCAGCAGAAACCACAAGACCTCCACCATTTAGTTAGTGAAGGCTTAAAAAATATTCTGGGTCTGTTTATAGTAAATATTGAGCCATCGATAATAGGTAAAAGGACATGTAAAACTTTATTTCGGCTTCTCAAATCAGGGGTCGCCACAGCGGATGTTTTGATTTGGCACATGTTTTTACGCTGGATGCACTTCCTAACACAACCCTCCCCATTTATCCGGGCTTGGGACCGGCAATATTTCCTATGAGATGCTACTGTATGACATAAAGGGACATTTAAAAACATATCTCTTGTAGTTCTACCTCATCTGTGAGCTAAGGACCCATGATGACAGATGACAGATACCAGGGCTATTTTAGGTTGAACACAATCAAGCTTGAGACACACAAATAGGCAGATTAGCTTGTTGTTCCTCTCCTGTATTAAGTATGTGTCATCAATGCTTTGTCGTATACCTGTAGAGAAAAGTGGCACTTATTTCTTCATTGGCAAACTATGGCTTTGCCAGCTCAAACAGAACTGTGTCTCAGATCATCTGGTCTGTAAAATACCTTAGAGGGTTAAATGAAAGAATGTGAACCACTGATGAGAAATGGAAGATGGATAATTCCTGTGACTGAGTAGATTTTGATGTCAGTCTGTCTTTCAAATATGTGTTTTAGGGTCTAAAATAGCAAATGCCTACAAGCTGGCTAGTCTTCACATGTAGTACAATATTTTTCAAAGCATAAAATAGCTAAAGACATTAAGATACATAGCCCACTTGTAATGCAAACCTTTAAATTTCCTTTTTCAATCTGTCCACTTTGACACATTTCTTTTAGGATTCACATGACTACCTTTTAGCACAAAAGACATTGTGGTAGAAATGTCTAAAAGGTTTTCATATATCATTTAATATTTTACATTACATTACATTACAGAAGAAAACCAGAACCTATTAGGGATTGAAATTTTTCCTGTGCTTATAACAATTTTCTTGATCTGTTCCATATAGGATTCAGATTATACCCTGCTGCATCATCTATAAAAGCTTAAGTGAGTTATTGGTTACTGTAAGGAAAAAAAAATAATTTGACAGTGCTGTTGAATTAAGTTGATTACTGGCACACACTGGCACTGGCACATGCCTTGAGTGTGTGAGATTAGAAAGGAGAAACAGAAACTATATGAATTGATGACTGATAAAAAGCCCAAAAACCTTGTATTGTATGAGGAAGTCTGGTGTGTCAGAAAGGTATGTGAGGGTGGTGCAGGACATGTATGAGGACAGTGTGACAGCAGTGAAGTGTGCAGTAGGAACAACAGACTGGTTCAAGGTGGAGATTGGACTGTATCAAGGATCGGCTCTGAGCCCTTTCCTGTTTGCAGTAATGATGGACAGGTTGACGAACGAGGCCAGACAGGAGTCTCCATGGACAATAATGTTTGCGGATGATATTGTGATTTGTGGTGAGATTAGTGAGCCGGTTGAGAAGAGAATAAAGAGGTAGAGGTATGCGCTGAAGAGAAGGGGAATGAAAGTCGGTAGGAGTAAGACAGAGTACATGTGTGTGAATAAGAGGGAGGGCAGTGGAGTGGTGCGAATGCAGGGAGAAGAGGTGGTAAAGGTGGAGGAGTTCAGGTACCTGGGGTCAACAATGCAAAGTAATAGAGATTGTGTTAGAGTTGTAAAGAAAAGCGTGCAGGCAGGGTGGAGTGGGTGGAGAAGAGTGATAGCAGGAGTGATTTGTGATAGATGGGTATCTGCAAGAGTGAAAGGGGAAGTTTATAGGACTGTGGTGAGACCTGCGATGTTGTATGGTTTAGAGACAGTGGCATTGAGTAAAAGACAGGAGGTGGAGCTGGAGGTAGCAGAGCTGAAGATGTTAAGTTGTCATTGGGAGTGATGACGATTGACAGGATTAGAAATTAGTTTATTAGAGGGACAGTGCATGTAGGACGTTTTAGAGACAAGGTGAGAGAGGCATGTGGTACATCGGTAAAAGAATGCTGAGGATGAAGCCACCAGAAAAAAAGAAAAAGAGGGAGGTTTATTGATGTTCTTCACCTCCCTGACAAAATAAACCCTCATGCTGTCAGTAATAATATTTGCAATATATGGCTACTTCATCTTTACAAAGCAATGTTTACCTCAGGTATAACAGTGACTCTGCCCAAGGCACCAAAAACTGAACAAACAGAGCAAAAAAATCTCAGGGTTTCATCACAGTGTTCAATTCGCTCATATGGTGTTCACTAGGGTCCAGCTGGACTTTTACAAACATGGTATGTGTAAAAGAGCCACTCCAGGGACTTCTAATCTTGTTGTCAAATCACAGGTCAGGTCGATCACAGAACGTTTTAGTAGCTGATGGCGAGAATTAAGCAAGCAATAAAGGCTGTTTCATGAAATGTTGGTAATGTGGCCAAAAGAAAGAAAGAAAGAAAAGGCAAACAGAAAATCTGTGCTGAAGGACTAATTTATTCAGCTTTCCTGTTTATATTGGTAGCAGAAAGCTGTCACAATTGCATCATGGTTATTTTCTGTAAAATGCAAAACTACGATATATATATTTATTTATATATAAATTTGTTGAAAGCCTATTTTGTGACAATAAAGTTAAAAAACAATCCAAATAAAGGAAAATGAAGGAAATATGTTCACAAATCTGTGCACCTGTGTACACTTTGCTTGTCACATGACAAATTTGTAAACTTTAAACCACCTGCTTTAATTGTGCAAGTGGCAGTAAGGTGGCAGTGGTGAAACAGAAAAGAAAGACACGGCCACGTTTTCTATTTTCTTTAAAAACAACAACAAAAAAGAATTGATATAATGCAGAGCATTCATCGACTGTTTTCATTAACAAGATATTTCAATAACTTGAGGTTGAGTATTTGTAGGATTTATATGGAATTATCAGTGTAAGCAGCACGATATTAGATATTGAAAGCGATCCAGCCGGGGTGGAGGTCACAGCATGGTCAAACGTCTCATATTGTTATTCTTCAAGAGCTTTAGTAGATTTCTAAAGGGTATTTTTCTGCCACTCAAATTTTTAGGTAAGAAGAGAGATTGGACTCAGCAGTAAGGGAATCCCCGTCACCCATATGTTTTATTTGTTTAATGATAGTAGAATGGCTAAACAATAATAATGACTGCAAAACACTGTAGAAAGAACATTACTCATAATCTTACATTCCAGTGCTCATATTAGTTCTCAATCTCTGGTGTTTTGTATTGTTTTAAAGATTATAATCACACTCTTGATATTACCCAAATGAGGATGGGTTCCCCTTTTGAGTCTGGTTCCTCTCAAGGTTTCTTCCTTATAACATCCAAGGGGGTTTTTCCTTGCCACAGTTGCCATGGCTGCTCATCAGGGATCGTTCACCTTCACTTTTAAAATTCTGTAAAGCTGATTTGAGACAATGTCTGTTGTGAAAAGTGCTCTAAAAAAACTTGACTTGACTTAATAACCATATGGCATTCCATGGTCAATATGATGTATAAAAAAAATAAATAAATAATAATAATAATAATAATAATAATAATTCGGTAAAAGATGAAAACAAATCAAACAAAAATATCCATTCTTTTTCCAACACAGGGTTCATGGGGGAACTCTGTGACAAAACCGCACACAAATATTCTGGATACAATGCCACTCGGCCTACAATGCATATCTTTGAACTGGGGGAGGAAACATTCTCAAAGGGAAAACATGCTAACTCAGAGAATACAGGGCAAAGGCAGAACTCAAACCCGCAACCGCAGAGGTGCGAGGCAAATGTGCTAACCACTAAGTTACTGAGAAATGGGGAAAAAAACAAAGTAATGTCTACTCACTTCAAATCATCTTTCTACATATGCACATCTACTGTATATGTATAAAACAGACATCCAGACACATTTTGCAAGGGTTTCCAGGTTACCGTCAAAGCTATAGCACACAGAAAAAATAAAGCATGGTGGTGTAATTTTTCCAGTGGTGCTGCAGTGGACCTAGGCATACGTTAGGCAGTACTGACATTATATGACATAATGGCATATTATAGTAGTATTATATGGCCTATAAATGCAGTAGGTGGTACTGCAGTACTGACATTGTATGACCATAATGAAAGACATGCTCATATCTATGATGTTACGTGCAAAGTATGACGTTATTTAAATCCTTTTTCAGTAAGTCAACTCTAATCAGAATTCCAGCTCTCCTGCTTTATACTGCATGTTTTTTCCCCCTACGGATATGATCAGACTCTCTTGGAAGCCAATCATAAAGACATCTTACACCTAGCAATGTAGACCAACAGCATAGACACTGACAGTGGACACTGTTAAATAGGCACAACAAAGCTGCTGTATCTGATTCCCTTATACCGGCGCCACACCTACTAGCATGCCACTACCTTATCAGAGGCAGCGAAAGAATGCCCTAGAATCTGGATGAAGAATCAGATGCTACAAATATAAAGCTCTGAGAACCATGTTCAGACACATTTCTTAAACTCGGACACACTATCCAGATAGTGCTGGATACACTCGAAGGATCACAACTATTTTATTTGCCACAGTCTTTGGACCCCACATGAAGTTCAGGAGTCACAACAGTTTATAACAAACATACACAACAACAAACCAAACACACCTGAAACTGGTGTCATCTAGTGTGAACATGTGTAACCCATTTTGAGTTGTTGACATTATTTGGTGCATATTCAACCAATACTACATGTATTACTAAGACTACACATGTCAAGCCGTAATACTGCACTTTATAGCAAAACTGTGATGAAATGCAACTTAAACTTCCTTCTTTATTTTTTTACACTTGAGAAGCTTTAAATCTACACTTGATCACATATTAGGATCAAGTGCAACCTGAACTTTTTTTTTTTTTTTTTTTTTTTAGGCAAAAGTGGTAGATATTATTTGGTGCCAACTCAAATATAAAACATTGTCTTTTCACGTGTGTTTTCACTCCAGAAGTTGTGACACACCAGAAACCTATTTCCTCTCAGGAAACGCGTGTCATAGTGCAGCACCACAGCACACTCTTTGCTTGAAAAGCGCGCGCGCCCCATTTCGACAATGCAACTGTCCATAAAATAGGCTTTATTATTATTAATATTATATCACGTTTTAAAAGTATCAATGGAGGCATATTTAGGTATGTCAATTGGGAGCTTTAAAGTGGGAAAACATAGAACACGAGCTCTTTTGAAGGACCGAATGAGAGTTTGTTCCGGTTAAAAGGCACGCAACGCACGCGCGCGAGTTGCGGGGACACGCGCGAGTTGCGGGGACACGCGCGTGCCGAGTGCATTGGCCAGACAGCAATAGAGAAATACTCACGAGATACGAGATGCGCCGGTCGACAAAAACCGAGTCCCCCATGTCTGAAAATCCACATAGAAGAGGAGTCGAGGAAGAAAAATAAAAATGCAAAAATAAAAATAAAAATATATAGTAATGATAATAAGAATAAATCAGTTGCCGAAAACTCCGATGTAGATGAGAGAAGACGATGGAGGATTTTGCATCAGTTGCATATGGAAAAAATATATCAACGAGCTTCTAATAAACGCTCAGGTGCGTCAAAGCCTGGAGACGCGCACGGCAAGGAACCGACTGAGTGCAGAAGCGAGGTTGGAGTCGCTCATCCATTGTGGTCTTATTTCAATTTCCAAAAAAATTAAAAAAATGGGTGAAAAAAAACATACAGCGATGCTCTGTTTCTGTTTTGCGACCTGTATTGAGTCTTGTGCTTGAGCTGAAGTTCCTCAGATGCACAGCTGAAGTTCCTCAGATGCAGAGGAAGCACTATAGGCGGAGCTCATTACACAAGGGAGTCAAGGAAACATTTTCTCTCTCTCTCTCTCTCTCTCTCTCTCTCTCACACACACACACACACACACACACACACACAAACACAGTTAAACCTGATGTTGAGCTGGTAAGGTTTTTCCATTCCATACAAAAGAAAACGTAATAACTATCCTTTTTCTAATCCTAGTGTTCCTCACCATCCACTTCAAAAGGAACGCTTGCTCTACACATATGACAGAGGTATAATCCATAAGATCATGCAGATACATGTCAAGAGCTTGGGGTTACACTCAGTGTAAAGAAAAGGTGTGATTTCGATTGTGATATCAATGTTGGTGCTGGGTTTTGTATCTCGGCAAATACTGATCTCATGGATTTTCACGAAGAACTGTGTCTAACGTTGGTAAAAAAAAAAAAAAAACACTGATTGGTCAATAGTTCTGTGGGCAGGAACTCCAAGGAATGATCTATCAACCTACATAATCGCTCGTTACAAACATGGTGGATGGAAACACGTCTCAGAGCAAGGCTATCATGGACAATCCGAAAAATCTCTTCATCTCATAAAATCTAACTCTTAATTAATAAGACATAGTATAGAACATTTCTGAAATGCAACATCTATTGAACAACACAAGGCTCTCCAATCAGCGTTAGCATGTTTTAATCCCAGTGCCTAAACCTGTAGCCTAAAATACAGCTCGCTAACAATACAGTCGCGAAAGGGTTCCTCAAATTCTTAATCCAAATGTAGCACCATATTTAACCAATGAAATATATGAGGCTGGATTAAGAACGAAGGTTAACAAAAACGTAAAGCCCTGGGACACACACCAAGCTGACGGTCGGCAATGTCGGGGGTGGGGGTTTGAGCGTCGGTTGGCTATAGTTTTTCCGGTGTGTTCCCTGGTGGTCTAGTTGTTAGGATGCGGCGCTCTCACTGCTGCGGTCCGGCTTCGATCCTGGTCAGGGAACCAACCCCAGCCATTAGGGTTGCACAAGCCAGTGCACTCTTAGTGCCGGTCCCAAGCCATAATAAATGGGGAGGGTTGCGTTAGGAAGGGCATCCAGCGTAAAAACATATGCCAAATCGAACATGCGTATATGTGGCGACCCCTAATGGGAGAAGCCGAAAGAAAGTCTCACACCGCTGGCTGTAGTCGGACGGCGTCGACTGGTTATTTAGCTTAGCGAATGCGCAAAGAAATCTGAACTTACAACATTCATTCTTGCCATTTGTCTTTGCGACTAAACAGACATGTTTGTATATTCACAGTACGTACACGCACGGTTTGTTGCGTCATATGCGCCCGCCTAATAAATGTCCCAGTCCTAGTTTGGGTGAGTCAGTGCCCTTTACAGCCTCCGATTTCTGCTCACGTCTGACCCAAGTGGAAGCTTGATGAGGGCTGTTGTAGAACTATCCACCTCGGGATCCAATGTTTTGTGCATTCTGAGATTCCCACAGTGGAAAATCGTGCTTACGGGATGCTCCTATTGTATTCGCTCACCTCTGATGTTTCTCGTGGACAAGGCCTGCAGACCCCTCACACACAAGACGTGTTCCTTTTTTTCTGAGACACGTTCTGTGCAACCCTCGTTATGTATGAAATTTCCGGGAGATCAAAAGTTTCTGAAATACTCTCATCTGGTACCAGCATCCATGCCATGATCCTACTTCCAATCTAATGGTTGATGTGAACGTAAACTGAAGCTTTTTTTTATCTGCGTGGTTTTATGCGCTGACTCATCTTGTAAACTCGGAATTTTATCACAAAATAAATAAAACGGCAATAAAAAAAAGTCACATGTTGTATAAACATGAATATGCAAGTCTTCCAGGGTGGATTTTTCCTTTGACGCACACACACTGGCATCGGGAACGTTGTTATTGACCGCGATCTTGAGAAATGGCACTTTTTCGTTAATTTCACTACAGGGTGTTGACGAAATGTTTTTTTCAGAGTTCCTTTAATAGAACACAAGGGTGGGGAGGTGTGAGGGGGGAACATAAACAGTGTTTGTGTGTGGATGAGTGTGTAAGAAAGATAAAGTAAGAGATCGAAGGAGAGGAAATGTACTAACTTCAACTTCCGTTACTCGAAAAATCCTGCAGTGTTCATAAAAAAACGCCTTATTATATATGCGAGATATTTGTATTGGTAAAACTTTTTTCTGAAACTTTTTGAACTTAAAGTCGAAGAACTTATTTGCAATGTCTTAATTAGTTTTACAAACAAGTAGTGTCTCTTTTTCTCGGTTGAAATTAGGGACATGGCATGAATTTCTGGAATTCCTGTCGGAAACGTTTTTCCATTATGAGATTTCTGTAAATTCTTAAAAATGTTCGACTTTCTGCTTGCACTCCAAAACCGAAAGGTTTCGAAAGGTCGCTCTTTTATTGATCGATTGATAATCTCTCCATCGCAGTATTGCCACACTAGACACTTTATTTCAAATGAAGAAATTCTAATATTTCATTCCCCCCGGTTGTCTTCCAGGTTTTTCGTCATTTGGAATTCTCGTGAAATCATTAAACCATTATTTTGTACTTGTAATTACCTGGCACGGGCGGTCGAACCAGTGAGTGGCTTTGCTGTTCTGAAGAAGCTCTGTTCTGAAGTGCTTCTCTGTTTGTGCAACTCGGCCAGAGGGTTTTGCAATCTGGACAGCGTTACGGGCAAAGAGAGGGAGAGAAAAGAACAACAAGGCTTCTAATAAAAAGTTTACAGAGTTTACAGGTTCGTGTGTATGCAAGTTAATACTAAACATTCGCTCTCTGCTTTAGGGTGGCACGTGCAGGTTTAACGCACGTTTAAAGACTATCGAGGAATACTACTAATAATGAAAGGTGAA
This sequence comes from Silurus lanzhouensis, assembly GCA_039877035.1. Classification (NCBI taxonomy): domain Eukaryota; kingdom Metazoa; phylum Chordata; class Actinopteri; order Siluriformes; family Siluridae; genus Silurus; species Silurus lanzhouensis. The sequence goes on from JBCEWE010000574.1 coordinate 144,320, forward strand.
ATATACAGCATACAATTTTTTTTTATTTTTATAGATTTTTAATGCACTTTTAACAATTGACGTTGTCTCAAAGCAGCTTTGCACAGATACATTTATTAATAAATGAATAAAAGAATGTATGAAGTTTGTTGAAATAATGAGTCCCTAATGAGCAAGCCAGTGGTGAATGTTGTAAGGAAAAACTCCCTCAGATAGCATGAGGAAGAAGATTTTTGATTTGAATGATGTTCAATTTTAAATGAAAAAGATGAAAATGGAAACTTTTTTTTTTCCCTTTAACAACGTAGCTGCACGTAAAAACACTGGGACTGTAGACCTGCTCGAATCTTGACAACTAGGGTGATCTGAGATGTTTCCCAATGCTCCTGGCTGATCAAACAAAACATGATAGATATCACGGCATTACACAACATTTAAGTCTGGAAATGTACAATACCTCGTTGTCAGTCTATGTGTTAGACGAACGTTTAACCCCAATTCATATTATACTGTAGGGCCGAGTAAGAAATCAGCCTCCAAGTACATAGCAGCTACAATATTTCCTCTATTGTGCTAATTTCCATATTTGTTTTTACGTGTATAAGAAATGGACCGGGTTGTATGCTAGCGTGAAAGCAGGGGGCCGTCGTCTCCTAAAATGGAGCTCTGACCGTAGCTGACACAAAAGCCCTCTGCTCCTGGCTTGTGTATATACAGTCGAGAAGGAACTTTCCAGCGCGCCAGATGTGCCGCTTCACAGTAGAGCCACTTATCTCAACCGCTTACCAGCAGTGATGAAGAATATGCGCTATAGATTATGAAGGAGAAAATGTGTGCAAATGTTTGGGCAGAGCAGGAATGTTACAGGCTTCACCTAGGAGTTTTGGAAACTTTTTATTTAGTGAGTAATTATCGTCTTCTTGGCGTTGCGTACCAACAACCTGCAGCTATTAATAATTAGTTTCCATTTTAGGATGCAGAATAAAAATAAACCGATTTGAACTTTTTGTAAATCAGCTACAGCTCCATATACATACAATATACACATGATATAGACAAAACTATTGACACCACTTTTCCAGCTACATGTGGTTCTTCCACAAACTGTTACCACAAATTTGGAGGCACACTGTATAGGATGTCTACGGATGTCCTTTCACTTGAACCAGGAAACCCAAACGTGTTTCACATGGCACTCTGCACAAGCCAACTCCGTGAAGATAAGCTTTACCTGGGTTCGATTGGAAGATCTTGAGTGGTCTGCTATAGAGCTCTACACTTGATCCTATTAAACACCTTTGGGATGAACCGGAGTGCCGACTGCCCCCAAGGCCTCATCACCTTACATCAGTATCTTACTTTACTAATGCCCTTGTGGCTAAACAAGCACAAATATCCACAAGCAGATTATTAGAACAGCAAATGGGGCCTAAATGTGGAATTTGATGTTTTCAAAAAGCACATTGCATTTCAACATGCTCACTTTGGGAACTATTTTCATTGACTGAGCGAAAAAAAAAAAAAAAAGTCTATTAATTTCTTGTTTATAGAAATGATATTTAAAAGCCATGTCATACTCACAATTATGCTGTTTTACAGAATAGGAGCATGGTTGTTATTCACTTACAGTTGAATCAAGGTTTCAAATCAGTTTTGCTCATGTAATATTGCTTAAATAAAAACCTGTCATTTAAATTATAGCCGGAATAACGTTTCAAAAAGGGTTTTAAACGAGTTGGATTCAATACGTTGAATCTTTATGTAACTGTATATTGTTGCATCAGCTGATCTTCACTCTTTACAAATCGGATCATGTGGAGCACATTGTAAAGTTTAGCGTTCTGGTTCATCCTGGTCCGCACGGCAGTTTCCTTCATTCGGCTTTCTAAAAGTTATCTTTGATCTGGATCGCGCTTGTAAATTAGTTCATTCCATTCCGTCTTCCACCAAGTGGATGGCGTTCCTTCGTTTCTATGAGCTAAGCGTTTCCTGCGATACCAAAGCCACAGCCTAGCTGTGAATAATCAATGCAGCCAAAACAGACAAGAAACAAGAACATAAAGCCTTGCCCAAATCTGTTTTTCTCTGTCTGGACTTCCTCTCAGGCACTTTAAGCTCCACCAAGTTTAAAGGAAACAAAGACAAATCTATCAAATCTATCATATATATATATATATGCATGTAAGTGCAGTAAGGGAAGAGAATGGCCAGTGAGTGATCTCAGCACTGGGGTATGTGCTCTCAGCCACTTCTTGGTGGGTGAAAGGGGGAAAGTGGGATTTTATTGCACGGCCCAAACCTGACATCCTTGAGGCTGAGGCGATCAGACTGTTCTCCACTGCTTAGCAGAAGAAGAAAAAATCGGAAAGAGTCAAGAGTGTTTATGTGCACATGTATGTAAACAGAATCGGGACAACAACGATCGCAACATCCGAATGGCTCAAAACAAGGAATGTCTGTAAATGAATAGAGCTCGAGTTTCTGTTCTTTAAATGGAGGCCGCATTTGTTCAAGACACACTGATTTATTGCTTAACAGATGGCTTATTCAAACACATGGTTTCAAATTGTAGTCCTTATGGGATCTTTAATATTTTATTCACCACAATATATTTTCCAGAGTACAGAAAGTCGAACATGTGGGTTTGACAAAAACAGCTGGTGCTCTAATAACATTCGGAAGACATTTCGTATATCTGGGGTAAACCTCCACAACCCAGTGTCATATTTTTAATGTAGGTGACATTATTTAAAAGTGGTTACTGAGCATGATGTATATATATATTTTATGTTCATAAAATGGCTTAGGATGGTCACTTGTCCCAAACAGCTTTGCACTTCAGGGTCCATCAGTAAACAACTGATATCCTCCACAATGATAAAACTATAATGAATGAATATTCTGTGTCACTCAGCTGAAGACAAGGCTACAAAAGTGCAGAAATCAGCAACTCATAACCCAGACGAGCTGAAATTCACAAACCTGTGCTCAGAAAAAATGTACAGTAGCTTCCAAGCTCTTCGACAGTGAAGAAAAAATGTAATAAATATGCATGTTGTTTAAATTGCATATTGCATATTTATTGGCTGAAAAGTGGTAACCCAATTCTAAACCAAAAAAATCTACAGACTAAACTGATTTTAAATTTTAATATTTCATACTTTTATAATTCTACCTATTACATAAGATATGAAACTAGCCACAAATCCTAACCCTTAGTCAAGGGAATTATTATCCATTTGCAAATACTTAACCAAATAAGTATATTGATCGCTTTAAATCCATCTGACCAGAAGGCATTTCACCTCATCCCATAGAGGTTTAAATCAAACAAAACATATAATTCATTCCTCTTTTTCCACCAATAGCACTGCTTTGTTTCTTTAAAGGTGTTAGCTTTATTCCGACTGACTACCGGTGTAACTGTTAACCTCCAGTGAAACTAACAAAGGTTCAGATATGATCTCGCCAATGAATTTGCACCTTCCTCATCCCCAACCTCGAAAACGTCATCTTTGCTCCCCTTAGTTTAAAGCATGTGGTGTGTTTATTGTAAACGTCAGTGCTGTTTATGGGAACTCACCAGCATGTTTAACACTTACCCTCTGTAACATTGTCTACAAATGAATTCATGCTGTTACAATTTAACAAATCTGATTGTTTTGCTTGATTTTTATGTAGTGTATTCTCTTAAAAATATTATTTTAACAAATTTAAACCTAATAATAAACTATTTACAATACACATGGCCAATAATTTGTGGTCACCTGACCATCCAATCCGTATATGTGAGCCTTTTTCAGACTAATGCCACAATGATTTCCTATAGACTCTTGTTGGGAAAGAAATGAAATGATACTGGAGAGAACTAAATAAAATGGAGTCGGATAGAATAGGATAGGATAGGATAGGATAGGATAGGATAGGATAGGATAGGATAGGATACAATGGGATAGGATAGGAAAGTATAGGATAGGATAGGATAGGATAGGATAGGATAGGATAGGATAGGATAGGATAGGATACAATGGGATAGGATAGGAAAGTATAGGATAGGATAGGATAGGATAGGATAGGATAGGATAGGATAGGATACAATGGGATAGGATAGGAAAGTATAGGATAGGATAGGATAGGATAGGATAGGATAGGATACAATGGGATAGGATAGGAAAGTATAGGATAGGATAGGATAGGATAGGATAGGATAGGATAGGATAGGATAGGATAGGATAGGATAGAATAGGATAGGATAGGATAGGATAGGATAGGATAGGATAGGATACAATGGGATAGGATAGGATAGGATAGGATAGGATAGGATAGGATACAATGGGATAGGATAGGAAAGTATAGGATAGGATAGGATACAATGGGATAGGATAGGATAGGATAGGATAGGATAGGATAGGATAGGATACAATGGGATAGGGTAGGGTAGGATACATTCGGATGGGATGGGATACAATTGGATAAGTTAGGATGGGATGGGATATGAGAGGATAGGATAGGATAGGATAATATAGGATAGGAAAGGATAGGATTCAATTGGATAGGATAGGATAGGATAGGATAGGATAGGATAGGATAGGATAGGATAGGACAGGATTCGATAGGATAGGATAGGATAGGATAGGATAGGATAGGATAGGATTCGATAGGATAGGATAAGATAGGATAGGACAGGACAGGACAGGATAGGATAGGATAGGATAGGATTCGATAGGATAGGATAGGATAGGATAGGATAGGATAGGATAGGATAGGATAGGATAGGACAGGACAGGACAGGATATTATTCGATAGGATAGGATAGGATAGGATAGGATAGGATAGGATAGGATAGGATTCGATAGGATAGGATAGGATAGGATAGGATAGGATAGAATGTGATGTAATTGGAAAGGAAGGGACAAACAATAAATACAGTATGCACCAAAATAAACAGTACTAAAATGAAAAGAAGAAGAATATTACCTTGTCATCTGTGAGATTATTTCTCCTGAAAAAAATAACACACTCTATTAGCGTGTTGATTTACCACGGTATGCGTAATGTAAGTGTTCCTAGTGTGCACCGTCTCTCTGTAGACAGTGTTCATATCGTTCATGCAGATGCTCAAATAGATCCCAGAACAGAGGTTGCTGCAGACTCCTGCAAAAGGAGACGATAATGTAGGCGCAGTTCTCGGCGGATCTTCTCAATTGAGCACTCTACTTTAACAATCCCCACAAGTAGGCATCAGGTGGAGAAAAATCCGGGAATGGGACGGGTATAGGAAGTTAATACCGAGTGAAAAGATTCGTCCTGGAAAGTTTTCCTGCAGCATGGCTAGAGATTCTCATGCGGTACGGCTGGTCGCCCCGTCCTGTCAATACCACGGCCTCTTCGTGTGGAGGCACGATCACGACCACTTCCACATGAGCGGAAATTATGCTATAAAATAATACATTAATAAAAACTATAAATACTTTTTTCTCTGTCGAAAGACAACAACAGCACAACACAACTTCCTTTTCACTACTGGGAACAAATGCTTGTGGAGCTCTGCCCCGCCGACAAACGCACATGCGCGTTCGAGATGCGCGAGTTTCAGTACTGTATATTTTGGCGCATAATGTACATTGAACATACCTTTATAATTTTGCTGTAATTAAGTTAAACAAATAGGTGAAAGGTGCTGGAATTCAGTGTTTCTGGGGACATTTTGGTATTGTATGTCCAAAGACAGACAGACAGACAGACAGACAGACAGACAGACAGACAGACAGGCGACAGACAGACAGACAGACAGACAGACAGACAGACAGACAGAATGAAAGCATGAAATTGGCTATTGTTGAGTCTGCAATGAACATTGCTTAATATGGGATGCTTAATAAGACCTTGAAGATCACTGTATGGTGCTTTTTCTGTGAAAATCTGTCGTGACTGGCCTGAAGTGGAGACCGCCTGTTACTATGCCACCCACGAATCTATTTCACAAGCCGCACTCTGCTGCCATGGCAATAATATTTATCCACCGTCGCTAATGAAGATTGAACGTTTAGATCCTTTACAATTTATTTGAATAGTAAGCAAGAATGCCTAATCTGACATATGAATTTTTCAATATTTTTTTAAAGCAGGGTTTAATTACATTATAGTTAAAGTTTGTGCTCTTTTATAATAAAACACAAAATCCTACTGTAAAAGTACTGTATTTATATAATCAGTAGTTTTTACTGAATAAATCACTTTTGCTGAAATTTTTGCCCAGAACTTATCAAAGCAGTTTACATAAGTTTGTATTAATGTGGGCAGTATGATTAGATTTTATTAGAATTTATTATGAATAAATTTTCCCAGAAAAGATTCAAGCACAAATCACAACCTGTGTAATGCAAATCATTAAGAAATAAAGAATTGCTAATTTTTTCTAGTTATCGTACCCTATGCTTCTATTCACTCATTCATATTAAAGCATGTTATTCAGGAACTATCATGAATTATTCAGCAACCAACAGTGAAATAAAGAGTATGCAATATAGCCAAAAGTATACGGACACCTGACCAGCACTTCTATATGTGATTCTTCTTCAAACTGTCACAAAAGTGGATGTGCTCAACACTAGAGAACATCTTTGTATAGTGTTGCTTTACAGTTTGCCTTCCCTGAATGAAGCCTAATCCTGTTCCAATACGAAACGTGCACACAGCGAGCCCAAGACATGGTTAATGAAAGTGGAAGAAGAACGTGAATGTCCTGCACACATCCGCGACCTCAACACCTTTGGACTGCACCCCAGACATGCATTCTCTCTAATGTTCTCAATTATGTTCTTGTGGCTGAATGCACAACACAAATCCTGACAGCTAAAAATCTATTAAAATGAATTCCCAGAATATTGGTATTAAGGTATTAAAAGAGCAAATAAAGGGAATTAATACTGGAATGAGATGTTAAATAAGGACATATGGATGTGATAGTGGGGTAGAAAATGTACCGTATTTTTCGGACTATAAGCCGCTACTTTTGTCCCACGTTTTGAACCCCCCACTTAAACAACGAAGCGGCTAATTAATGAATTTTTTCTGGGTTTTTCCCGGTTTCACAAACTTCAAGACAAAAAACTGAGCCCCATAAGATTAGACCAATGAAATTTCCGAACGGAAACGAAAAAACGCACCTCACCTGTGTTCTGAGCTGCATGGCATTGGGAGAAAACGTTCCATCGGGTGATTTTTAAACGCACGACAATGCCAAAAGATAAACTCCCGAGAGAAATAGTTGTGAAAGGAAGGAGGAAGACAGTGAACAATGACTTACTTGGTCGGCTACTGTTTAAATACAAGGCGTTGTAACGCGTTGAGTCTGGGTGAAGGGAGAGCTCGCTAACTCCAGTTGCAACAGGAATCATATAAGCACAGACAGGTTTCCAAAACTCGTGCTTTTTTATTTTTCTTGGCAACAGCGTTACAGGTTAGTCAAAGAAACTTAGAAATGAGCATAAGAAAATAATAAGCACATATTCCTCGGTCTTGCACACATGCAGTAATAGCGGGAAATGCAGTAGCAGGCTATTCCCAAAATACCACTATGCTCCTAAAGGAAGCGCAACATATTTCACCCGTTACACCGTGTAACAGACACTGTCTTTCGTTAAAGCCTGTGTAAAGTACATTAGTGTAGACACCTGCGGCTTATAGACAGGTTCGGCTTATTTATGTTAAAAATTGAAATATTTGTAAAATTCAGTTAGAGATGTTAGAGATGCCCAAGGCAACCCGGTGCTTTCTAATGACTAGAGGGGGAATTAAAAAAGGTCAGTGGGAGGAGGAGTGTCTTAAACAAAAACGTTTTACGGCATGCCAGAGTTTCTCTCTCTCAATCTCTCTCTCTCTTTCTCAGTCTCTCTCTCACACACACACACACACACACACACACACACACACACACACACACACACACACACACACTGAGTGTTTACACTGGAGTGTTTAGAGTATTCAGACCCATGCCATTCCTTTTTTTAGTCAGGAATGAATAATTGGGTAAGGTCGCACACTTTTATTGTTCCTTTACATTGTATTTCCAAAGCAATGGAATCTAAAACACTTGAAGATGTATTTTCAGACCAGTATAACTGCATTTTTGTGATATAGTCACAAAATGTAATCTATTGATTCCTGTACATAGACAGATTTTCCTCTTTTTTCTTGTCACCAAGGACAAATTTCTATGTAATGTATTTCAATAGGAAGTATTTTTGCCACTGTATGCCAGCGACGCGGTATTGTTTTTTATTTTATTGTTGTTGTTTTTTTATTGTTTGTTATTGTTTTTTTGTAATCTTCAAGCACCATCACTTTATTTTTATTGATTATTTATATTTTATTATTTATTTATTTTATTATTTATTTATTTTATAGATTTTTTAATTTTCAAGCACCATCACTTTATTTTTATTGATTATTTATATTTTATTATTTATATTTTATATTTTATTATTTATTTATTTTATAGATTTTTTAATCTTCAAGCACCATCACTTTATTTTTATCGATTATTTATATTTATTATTTATATTTTATTATTTATTATTTTTATGTTCATTATTTATTTTATTGATTTTTAATCTTCAAGCACCATCACTTTATTTTTATTGATTATTTATATTTATTATTTATTATTTATATTTTATTATTTATTATTTGTATGTTCATTATTTATTTTATTGATTTTTTAATCTTCAAGCACCATCACTTTATTTTTATTGATTATTTATATTTTATTATTTATTATTTATATTTTATTATTTATTATTCTTATTTTCATTATTTATTTTATTGATTTTTTTCATCTTCAAGCACCATCACTTTTTTATTTTTTATTTATATTTTATTATTTATTATTTTTATTGATTTATTTTATAGATTTTTTTATCTTCAAGCACCATCACTTAAACTTTAAGCAGGATATTTTATCCTTGTTTTTATTGCTGCATATGCGGTAAGCTACTCGCTACTATAAACCATCGTCCGTGGTTTCTTCCAGTCTAAATACTGTAAATATATACTCGCGGGTTAATTAATGAGACTGCATTAATTAGAGACACATTTATTACAATATAACCTTAACCCTTACCCATATTTCCAGTGGATGGCGGCAGTTGTGCCGAGTGACACGAAAAAATAAGGAAAATCGTGTCCATGTAAATCACGAAATGCCGTGAGACTGTGTTGGTATTTGATCAGAAATCAGCCCTGGACTTCCGGTCTACGTCATTCCGAGAACGGCCGCATAATTAGTCAGTGCCCCAGATCTAGATATTAACAACATTTAAGTGTTGACAAAGTAATGGAAGGAGCAACTATAGAGAAAAGGGAAAGACCAAGAAAAAAAAAACACTACAAAAAAACTACTCAAACATACTGGAAATAATTAGCGCTATCGGCGATGGAGAACACGGGGAAGAGCATTAGCCTGGTGAAGATTCTCGATGAGATTAGGGACTTTCGACAAAACAGCCACAAGCAACTTTTTTATTACAGGATGTAATAAAAGTACTGAACAAATCTAATAAAAGAATCGAAGAGGCTGAAAATAAAATAGATGAAGAACCGAATTCAGAACATGGCAGAAGTGCTGGAAGAGATGCTACGGCTAACGGTACAAATTAAAGCCAGGCTAAATAACAAGAAGGGTCGAGCCAGGTGGGTAAACATCAGGATATATTGCATACCAAAAAAGAGCTATCAAGAAGCTAAAAAGGCGCTGAGGGAACACAGCATCAAATTTCATACGTGATTAACGGCCAGGTTTAAGGTGTTCTATGCTGAAGGCACGGTTCTCTACAACTCCGCGGAAGAGGCAACGACTGATACTCACCTTAACCTCCTTACTGATTGAGCACGTTCAGCTTCTGACCTAGCGAAAGATCGGCAAGAGGTCCGGTGCACCTGCTCGCGCACATCCATCTTATAAAGACAAACTTTGACGTTTTTAAACGTTTACAAACAGGCGATTAGTGAGTATATAGAGATATCCTTTTAATGGGGTTAAATTGATGTTGATGAAGTTACTCTAATGCTCTTCTCTGAGGCACTTTCATTGTCATCTTGTAATTTTTTTTAAGATCCCCTTCCAAATTCGAAAAAATATATATTATTTTAAGTGTAAATTGTGCAGAAAGGAAAGACGAACAATTTCTAGGTTGATATGTCTTAAAGTACATGGACCCTCAGTGCACTGCAAGCATAGAAGGTTTATCCCATGGAGCATATTTGTCATCATTGCTCATTTAAGGGTCATTATGCTGTGACCCCTTACGTAGAAGTCTTGATTTTACTCCACTCCACTCCATTTTACTCCACAAGTTCATGTCCATTGCTAATTCAAAAGGGGACGCTAATCGACGGCTGCTATACGAGTTTGAGGATGAAAATGAGTAGTTCTATAAAGATAGCATCATATAATGTAAACGGTTTACTCAATCCTGTGAAAAAAAAAGCAAGATTCTGACTTAACTTGAAAAAGAGAAAATCGAGATCGCATTGAGACCCATCTCAATGTAACAGAGCATAATAAATGCAATCGAATGGGGTTTAAATACATTTTCTCTGCTTCGTTTGGATCTGGACATTTTAGAGGAGGAGTTGTTTTAATCTCTAATAAGAGTTTAAAATGGCAGAGTGGGCAGATACATAATGATAAGAGGTAGAGTTGATGGGCACCTTAATCACTATTCTTAATGTCGATGCCCCTCCAGGAAATAAATGTTCTTTTTTTAAGACTTTGATCGATCTACTTGCATCTGAATCGCAAGGCATTTTATTGACCGGGGGGAATTAATGTTTTATTAGACCCTAAATTAGATTCTTCGAATCCTTCCGCTGAACGAGCGAGCCTATTGAGGGAACAGATAAATACAATGTTAAAAGAAATAGGTTTGATTGGTGTATGGAGAGACTTGGATCCAAGACAAAGAGACTATACATATTATTCAAACGCACATACACCCTATTCAAGAATTTATTTCTATTTTGCGTTTGGAAAAGACAAATTCAGAATTTCAAAAATTGCAACATAGGATTAATCGATATTTCTGATAATGCTTTAGCACGTTTTCTAAATCTACAGAATAAACTGATAAACACTTTTTTGAAAATTAAACTCTAGCATCCTGAATAATCGAGCGATTAGGGAATTATTATTAGCAACTTATAGTAGAACTAGTTCAGCATGTGGAGCAGAATGGTTTTTATTGTCATTTCAACTATATATAGCTGATGCAGTACACAGTGAAATGAGACCACGTTAATCCAGAACCCTGGTGTTACATAGAACAACATAAAGCTACATCACAGAAAAACACAGAGCTGAGGACTAAAGTAAGTACATAAAGGGGAGTGGTAGCTCAGTGGGTTAAGGTGCTGGGATACTGATCGGAAGGTTGGGGGTTCAAGCCCCGGTATTGCCAAGCTGCCGCTCTTGGGCCCCTGAGCAAGGCCCTTAACCCTCTGTGCTCCAGGGGGCGCCGTTTCAAAGCCGACCCTGCGCTCTGACCACGGCTTCTTAGAAAGCTGGGATATGCGAAGAACAAATTTCACTGAGCTGTAATGTATATGTGACGAATAAAGGCTATTCTATTCTAAAGTGCATCGTGTGCATCATTTTTACAAGACAAATACACAAAACACAAAATAGCGCTGCAAACAGAACTGTATACAAGAGGTAGTAAGGGTGTAGCAAGGTTGCGCAAAACAGCAATAGCAGCGGTCGAATGGATTTGCAAAAAATAGCATGTAAACAGTTGTGTAATAATAAAATAATATAATATAGGTGGTACTGAAGACATGGATGTGTGAAATGAGTTTGTGTTTGAGTTCAGATTTGTGACTAATGAATAAGTCCCACCCAATATAGTATGGGATGCATGTAAAGTGGTTATAATAGTTAAAATAATAGCTATAACGTCTAAATGAAAGAAATGTAGGCTTGAAAAACTTAACACATTTATAAAAAGTTTAAAATTAAATTAGAATTGAAATATTAGAAAGATCCTAATAAAAATTTGTCTGACGTTACTGGCCAGAAAGTTACGCAAGCGACAGCCCGACAAGACCCTATATCAAAACAGATATTTTATAAGTCAGAAGATATTCAGAGGGTGTTTGAAAATTATTATAAAGACCTGTATACTCAAACACACATTGTAGATCATGTTAAAACATATTTTCTCACGTCCTTAAATCTCCCTTTGATTAGTAACACCTGGAATGCTAATTTCTGGAATGCTAATTTCTTGATATCACCCAAATGAGGATAGGTTCCCCTTTTAAGTCTGGTTCCTTTCAATGTTTCTTCCTCATAACATCTAAGGGTGTTTTTCCTTGCCCCAGTTGCCACAGGCTTCATCATCAGGTATAAATACACATCATTCACAATAATTCTTAAATTCTGTAAAGCTGCTTGGAGGCAATGTCCATTGTGAAAAGTGCCATATAAATAAACTTGACTTGACTAATTTAACTGCAGATATAACTGAAGAAGTGGTGGTAGCTCAGTGGTTAAAGCATTAGACTTTGAATCGTAAGGTCATAGGTTCAAATCCCACCACCAAGCTGCCACTGCTTTGCTCTTGGCCCTCTTGACTCTTGGCTGCAAGGCCCTTAAACCTCCCCTGATCGGTTGTAAGTCGCTCTGGTTAAGGGTGTCTGCCAAATGGCAAAAATGTAAGAGGTAATAAATACAGCAATATCCAGGCTTAAAACAAATAAATCACCAGGACCAGATGGATTTTCACCCGAATGGTATAAGGTATTCAGACAACAACATATCCCCATTTTATTGCCAGCATTTGCAGGTTTTACATGAAGGATACTTGCAACCCTCGTGACGAGAAGCCTTTATTTCTGTGATTCCTAAAGAGGGGGGAAAAAAACCAAGACTGCACATCTTATAGACCAATCTCTATCCTGAATTTGGACTATAAGCTATTTGTCTTAATCCTAGCTAAAAGGCTTGAATCGATAATGCCGGATCTGATTAACTCTGATCAGTCTGGTTTCATTTGGGGTAGGCAAACGCAAGACAACATAAGACGGACTCTCCATTTTATAAACCATATCCAAGATTCTAATTTGCAAGCTGTCCTCCTAAGCCTTGACTCAGTCAGTTGTTTTTTTTCTAAGGAGTACTCTCACAAGTAAAAATGACCTTACTAGATTCTGGTATAAACCTAATCTGGCAGAAATACAGGATTTGATTGACGTTGTATAAAGTATAATTACTATGGAGAAATTGACATTTTGTATGAATATCCAAAAAAGGGGTTCATCATTTTTTATGATTTTTTGGTCTAAATAAATTGAGTATTTTATTTGTTATAGAATCTATGTTTTATGTTTAGTTATAGAGATTGCGTCCATATTCCCATTCTTTTTGTAAATAGTTTCTGTATAAATGCAAGATCATTTCAAGAGATATATTGATCTGTTATTGTAATGAAGAACTTGCCAGGGATTTTTTTTCTTCTTTTCCCCCTGGTTAGGCAGTATATTTAAGTCAAAGATCTTGTAAATGAAACAAATGTTATAAACAGATGTTGTAAATCGTGTCTCTTTGCAATAAAATCTTAAATTACCGAAAAAAAATAAAAAAAATAAACCAGCCCTGGACAAAAATAAGAGAAGGTCATGATACCCTGACACTGCCCATCCCAAAGTGCTGTATTCCTCTTATACTACAGTAAAATTCAAGTGCAGGAAGGTTATTAAATAAATAAATTAGAGAGAAGAGGTGACCATCTGTGAGCAACAGTATGGTTTCATGCCGAGTAAGAGCACCACAGATGCATTATTTGCTTTGAGAATGTTGATAGAGAAGGACAGAAGAAATAACAAAGTGTGTTTGTGGATTTGGAGAAAGCGTACGACAGGGTGGAGAGAGAGGAGTTGTGGTATTGTATGAGGAAGTCTGGTGTGTCAGAAAAGTATGTGAGGGTGGTGCAGGGCATGTATGAGGACAGTGTGACAGCAGTGAAGTGTGCAGTAGAAACGACAGTCTGGTTCACGGTGGAGTTTGGATTGCATCAAGGATCAGCTCTGAGCCCTTACCTGTTTGCAGTGGGGATGGACAGGTTGACGGACGAGGTCAGACAGGAGTCTCCATTGACTATGATGTTTGCGGATGATTTTGTTATTTGTGGTGAGAGTAGGGAGCAGGTTAAGAAGAGCCTAGAGAGCTGGAGTGCTGGAGAGAAGGGGAATGAAAGTCAGTAGGAGTAAGACAGAGTACATGTGTGTGAATAAAAGTGAGGGCAGTGGAGTCGTGCGGTTGCAGGGAGAAGAGGTGGAGAAGGTGGAGGAGTTCAGGTACCCGGGGTCAACAGTGCAAAGTAATGAAGAGTGTGTTAGAGAAGTGAAGAAAAGAGTGCAGGCAGGGTGGAGTGGGTGGAGAAGAGTGACAGGAGTGATTTGTGATAGTAGGGTATCTGCAAGAGTGAAAGGGAAAGTTTATAGGACTGTGGTGAGACCTGCGATGTTGTATGGTTTAGAGGTAGTGGCATTGAGTAAAAGACAGCAGGTGGAGTTGGAGGTAGCAGAGCTGAAGATGTTGAGGTTTTCGTTGGGAGTGACAACGATGGACAGAATTAGAAATTAGTTTATTAGAGGGACAGCGCATGTAGGACGTTTTGGAGACAAGGTGAGGGAGGTGAGATTGAGATGGTTTGGACATGTGCAGAGGAGGGACATGGGGTATATCGGTAGACGAATGCTGAGGATGAAGCCACCAGAAAGGAAGAAAAGAGGAAGACCAAGGGGGAGGTTTATGGATGTGGTGAGGGAGGACATTCAGGTAGTTGGTTTAAAAAAGGCGGATGTAGAGGACAGGGGGGTATGAAGACGGATGATCCGCTGTGGAAACCCTTAATGGGAGAAGCCGAAGAACAAGAAGAACACTTTCTCAAAATCCATTTAATAGCTAGATTTAATGGTTTTACCTCACCTTCTTTTTTTCCCTCTCAATCCTGGATAATCACAAAAATTATCCATGTTAAAAAATAAAAGATAATCTACTTTGTCATGTTTTGTTGGAATATTTTTGACCAAAAGAATCTGCAGCAACACTGAGATCATGTGTACATCAATTCATTATTTGATATTATTTGCTTCCAAATCCGTGTAGTTGTTACTCTCTGTCAGGCAAAAGAACGTGCCGGAAACTGAAGTGAAATTCACAAGGTTTTTTAATGAAGAATTACAGGGCAAAGCAGAAAACGGCAAACCACAATGAAAATCCAGGTTAACTAAACCTGGTGAAAGCTGTGATCAGACTGATGTGAACAAAACACACAGTCCCGTGAACAGTGATAAACCAACTGAGTAGCTTGGGTAGTCCGACAGTATTCCTTAGCCTAAGCTGTAGAACGGACAATGGTGGAGGAACAGGGGGTTATGTAGCATGGGAACTGATGAGGGCTAGGTGTAGCTGATTAGTAAGTGGGAGAGCTGCTTGGAGTGATAGGTGAAGGTGTGGCTGGTGGATCCCAGACACTCACTAATGTCTATTATTCTAAATTCTGACGACTTATCTTATCAAATCATATACCTGATTACACAATATGAGAGAATTATAATAATTGCATACACCCTATACTACCAGAAAGCTTCCATCAACAGCATACTGCACATTACACACACACTCTGTTGTGCCTGATTAAAATGTATGGTAATGGTAGCATTGAATTGTGACAGCATTGAATATAATGGCCTGAAATGTGGCAGATTAAAACAGACATAAATCAATCCTCACATATGAACAAACACACACACACACGCTCACTACTTCTTTGTTTTCTCACCCTGGTCACTTCACACTCGCATGCTTTTTATCCACATACAGAGTGACTGAAGCAGAATATAATGCTAATGCAGACAGCTCAAGGTCGAACATGAAATGCTTCTATGGCGTGTAAACTCATGAATGCTACACTTGTCATGTAACACTCGTGCCACGTTTTTACCAGAACACTTTGCAATAACTTATTATAGTTGGTTTTTGGCTGCTTTGTTTCGAGATGAATTACTGGAGCCTATTATGATACTGTTAATTTGTCTGTCAACTAGAGATGATGCAGAATAGTCGAAGATTTAATGCTTCAATAGGAGAAGTCTGATTCGACAATCTTATTGTCAAATCTTTAACAAATTTTGATTATATGGGGTGTCTGATTTCTTCCAATAGGGTATTATACAGCCCATTATGATAATGCTCTAAGTACAAATGTGAAAAAAATAAAGCTTTTATTATATATCTTTTATGTGCGTGAATAAATCCAGATTTAGGTTTCACTTTCCATGCTCCGTGACCGACACTGGAGCATGTCGGCAGCAGGGATTTAAATATTTCTAGGAGATACTGTAAAGGTATATTCTGTTCTAACTGAATGCTGTTTATCATTTTAATTACATTTTATAAAAAGAAAACAATTATTTTGATCCATGTTGCGCTGTACTTAGAGCGCGCTCACAGTGACCTCAACAGTCAATATTGCTGCAAATAATCAAAGAAATAAAACATTCTGGTAAAGGTAGCAGACGAATGTATTCAGGAGTCTACAAAAAAAATTGTGTCTGCTAATTTGCAGAGAAATGAATCAAGTCTAATCAAGTTCAACACATCTTGGTATGAAGAGCAGGGTTTAAAGGAGCTGAAATTCAGATATATTGTCTTGGGGGGGGGGGGGGGGGGGGGGGTTGTCCAGTTTGTAGCAGAACATTAAACCACCTGGCATTGCTGTGTGTCCAATACTTTTGGAGGAGAACAAAGACTGAAGGATTCCCAATTGAAAAATGTTACGCTAAAGTACAAAAGAATGCATTGTATACACATAAAACCTGGCGCACCATTTGAATACAATGGTGAAAGCGAAGTGTTCATTAATTCTCATTGTTGTACGTCTATGTACTACGCTCTGTCCTTCTTAATCCTGCAAAACTCTCACAACTCAGCAGCGCGCCCAAATATTTACCCACCTATAAACAAATGGCTTGGAGAACAGCCTGAGCTAACACTTGATTCTCTTTTCTTTCGGTATGGAAAAAAAAAAAACTACGTCAACAGGGATTTTAAAGAAATCCATTGGACTTCTCTGTTCTGCACGTGTAATCATAACAGCAGAAAAAGAACATAGTGATGACATCACGGTGTGTGTGCTGTCGTCCTCGTTGCCGGTATGTGATGCGTTAACGGACAGGTTTATCGTTCTCGTGTGAGGCCCGTGAATATGATGAATGGGCTTAATTGCTCTGCTTCCTTTGTTTTCACCGTTTATGATGTCAGACAAACGACCGTCTGACGACTGTTTCTCGGTGTGCGATTACCTCCTTGGATGGAAAGGGTGAACAATGCAAGATCCAACAAGACTGAAGAGGGAGAGAGAGAGGAAAGAGAGATCCTGTCTGGCTCTGCTCTCCTGGGGAGTTGATGTAGGAATGCAGCTGGAATCTTAGCCAGACTCCCTCAAGTCTTCCTCCCTCTTTCAACTCGATCCCTCTAACTTCACACTAACATTTTAAACTTGTGACGCACTCATATACCACAACACTAATATATATATATATATGTAAGTGCATATATCAATGAGATCGATTCTTTATTTGCTTAAGTAAATCTATAAGTAAAGTCAGGTATCAATGTAGGGTGAGGAGACCTGGGGTGCATTCAGCATTCCAATTAATCCCAAAGGTGTTCAACAGGGTTGAGGTCAAAGCTCGTTATCAGGCAACTCAAGATCTTCTTCTATTCCAACCTATGTAAACCATATTCTCACTTTGTGCACAGGGATTTTGTCATGCTGGTACAGGGTTGGGTCTAATAGTTCAAGAAAATTGAAATTGTAATGTTCCCTCATCCCTGTTCCCGTGGAGGCATCCTATACATTGTGTGCCTCCAACTTTGTGATAACAGTTTAAGGAAGAACCACATATCATTTGAAAAGTCTGGTGTCCAAATACTTTTGTCCAAAAAAACAAACAATTATCACTCTGTTTTCTTGAAGATACCTGGAATGCTTAATTATCTTCACTGCTGCTGACTAAGCATTTGTAAACTTTCACCAGGAAATGATTTTATTCACTCTCAGTCTTTGGTTTATTTCTGTTTACTTTGATTTGTTCTTTTAGGATTAAATACCATTACTTCTTATAGTTTCATACACAAAACTAAAATGATTTACTATAATTTAATTACACTTAAAGTACCATTAGAGTTAACTGTGAACTTAACTATATGACCCCTGGTAGTAGGGCTGTTGCACAACAAAATATTCCATATCAATAAAACTAAATTAAAATTACATTACGACTAAAAGCTTTTAGGACGTGATATTTAGGGTCACAGGTTACTATGTTATTATTCATAACGTGACTGTTTGAATAATGTTGTAGATTAAGTAACAAATGAATAAATAAATCATAAATTCATAAATTGGCATTACAGCCACAATAGTCAAAGCTCAAGAAATCTTGTAATCTAAATCAAACTAACACACACACACACACACACACACACACACACACACACACACACACACACACACACACACACACACATTTTGCTTCTAAAACTAAATTAATTAATAAAGAACCATAACCTAATTTTGCATTAATCAAAAAGAGAATCTTAATTATTCTCTGATTCCATTTCCCGCTCTGTTCAGAGGTTCAGAAAGACCTCATGTTTACCTTTCACTTTCAGTCAGACATGTTTTGCCAACATCAAAACGTTACACGTGCTTGGTCTGGAAAGATCTGGACAGGTAAACAAAACACTATTTGAGCTACACCTGAAATAAAGGCCACTGATTCATTCATCTTGTTGTGATCAAGATTGCAACAGATGCAGAGTCTAAAAGAAACACTATTAAAGAAAGATAAAAAAAAAATCCCTCCACCTCTGTGGGAAGATGTTCCACTAGATTTTGCTTGTGGAGATTTTTCCTCATTCTGACAGGTACTGATTTAGGTGTAGGTAAGGAGGTCTGGGGTGCAGTCAGCCAAAAGCATTCAATAGGGTTGAGGTCAGAGCTCAATAACTGGAGATCATTAACTTCATTGAGTTTGCTTTGTGCTCATGGGCATTGCCATGTTGGAACAGGTTTGAGTCTCCTAGTTCAAGTGAAGGAAAAATTGTATGCTTCTGCATCCAAAGACGTCTTATACAATTGTATGCTTTCAGCCTTGCGATAACAGTTTGGGAAAGAACCACATATGGCTGGTATTTTGTCCGTATAGTGTATCTTGGCCAAATGATTAACCCTAGGGTGAGTCTTAGACACTGTAACATTTGTTACTGACACACTAAAAAATTTTCCTCCAACATAAAAGTCAAACAGGTTAAAAGACAATCAGCTTGGTACCTCTTTTAGCTTTTTAACACCATGTTGAATTCTCTCCTCAAAGCTTTTTTCAATTTCCCCTTATTGCACTTGTTTGCTAATAGTCTTTTGCTGGTATGTAGCCTTGAAAAAAGCTTACCACTTGCTTTTCCATCTTACCACTCGATTTTAAATGTTTAAAAACAATTGAGACAGTGAGCTAACTGTCCAAAGCAAGATGAACAGTCTCTAATATGGGTCACTGCAAGAGTAAGTGCTTTGATACCATCCAAAGAATTTCCAGCTAACTCTGTGTGTTGAAGGTCTCAGTGGCACACAGCTCACTAACAGAGTACTTCATCAGTGTTTGTGCTTCAAATAATGGTCCACACTTGTGCACACATTTGACAGCATACAGAATCTGTGTATACCAGGCATTGCTGCTTTAATAGTGTATATGAAAAGTCCACATGTCCCTGTTAAAGTGCCCAAAAAAGTTTTTTTTCATATCTTGTTTTACCAGTGTTATAAAGCAACCAGCAAAAACAAGCAGAAACATTCCAAGAAAAAAAAAAAAACCATTCAATAACCTTATTGCATAAGTGTGTATGTTGTTGGATGGATCATGTAGCTGTGCTCAAAATGTTCTAACTCCAGTTCAGTTTTTTTTCTAGAATTTTCTTCTTCACTCCTGTTTTATCTGACTGCTGAACCAATCTACAAAGAGCTTTTCAAAGCATATATAACATCCCATCGTTGCATGGATGCACGGATCAGGAAAGAATTTCGAAAACATTAGATGTGCCATCTAAGCATGTTTAGATCTAAAGATTTATAACACAATCAACAAGTGGAGGATATTGGGCCACTACAGTGTCCTTAAAGAACAGGATGTTCCTCTAACAAAGATATAAGGACATAAAAAAAGTTCTCAAAGAGGCTGCCAAAAGACCTACAGCAACATTGAAGGATGAGCAGGAAAACTTGACAAGTATGTGTCACACCCTTAAAAACATATCTTTTTAGCAAAGCCTACACATAACACACATCACATCATAACCTTGTGCTCCAGAACATCTGATCACATGCACATTATCAACTTGTGCTGTTAATATCATGAACAGCAGCTACGCTAATTGCTCTCCACTGCTTCTCTTTCTCTCCCCATCCCGAGACACCCTGAGGTTTGGCCAGCTCCAGTC
Source organism: Silurus lanzhouensis (assembly GCA_039877035.1). NCBI lineage: Eukaryota > Metazoa > Chordata > Actinopteri > Siluriformes > Siluridae > Silurus > Silurus lanzhouensis. Next base: position 164,865 of record JBCEWE010000574.1, read on the forward strand.
ACCTCCCACCTCGTGATGATTACGGACCTTTGAAGAAGTAGATGCCGAACTCACAAACATCCCGAACCATCTAGAGACGTACCAGTGCCATTTGGATCCCGCTACATGTGTGGAGTTTGGCATTGGACCTCCTGGAGTGTTAAAGGCTCTGGCATGGAGAAGCTGATGCTGGATCTGTGGTGATCACAAATGCTGAGCTCATAAAACTCGGAGCTACTAACCATATAGACTGTATAAGACTGCAGAAAGAACATCACTTATAATCTTATACTCCAGTGCTCATGTTAGTTCTCACTCTCCAGTGTTCTGTATTGTTGAAAGATTTATGATCAAACTCTTGATGTCACCCAAAATGAGGATGGGTTTCCCTTTTGAGTCTGGTTCCTCTCAAGGTTTCTTCCTCATAACATCTAAGGGAGTTTTTCCTTGCCACAGTCGCCACAGCTTGCTCATCAGGGACAAATTCACACCATTCACCTTCACTGTTGATTTGTGTAAAGCTGCTTTGAGACAATGTCTGTTGTGAAAAGCGCTATACAAATAAACTTGACTTGACTTGACTTGACTTGACCCTGCAAGTCACAACAACCTCTCACATTTTTCACGTGTCTAAGCTATGAGGTAAAAAATGATTTAATCAAATAAAACATCCAATCCTGCCTAAACAAATGTGTTACAAAATCTTTTATAGTCTCAATGAGACCAAAGAAGAGCTTTTAGGGCATGATTTCGAAAGATATGTTTGGTCTAAAAACAAAAGCTTATCATTGAAGAACACGAAACCCAGCGAAACATGGTGGTGGCTGCAGTGCGCTCTGGGGCTGCCTCTCCTTATCTGGGTTTATAACTGTATTCAGAGTAAAGGGAATCATGAAATGCTCTAAATCTATTTTGGTAGAAAACTTCTAGATTTCTATTAAAAAAACTGAAGTCTAATTTCACCCAAATCTTAAATCCAAGTTATTGTAGGAATGGCGTCATCTTGATCAACATTTTGGAATAGATTATCAGAGGCGAGACATGTGGAATGACTTGAGATAAGCACAGGAGATTTTCTTGCAGTCAGATTGATTTGGAGGGGGTTTTTTTGCAGGAAAAGTAGAACAAAGTTGCCAAAAATGTGCTAATTTGGTAGATTCTTACTCTGAAAGGACAAATACTGTAATAAAAACAAATGGTGCTTGTGCCAGCAGGGCACGAGTGGAGGGCGGAGCCGGGCAGAAAAAGCGTTAATAAACACCTGCAGCTGATAAGGCTAATCAGTGAGCTCTGTTTCAGTCCGGCAACGCCCTCCACTCGTGCCCCGCTGGCACAGTGCTATAAAAAGAGCTAGTCCAGAAGCATACACGCTTGTGAAAGAAGATTTTTTCATTTTAATATTGTTAATCATATAACGTTAAAGGTAAAAATAGATATACATACAGTATGTACACTACATTGCCAAAAGTACTGGGACGCCTAACTTTCCAGAATTTGTAATTCCTCCCCAAACTGTTACCACAAAGTTGGAAGCACACAATTATATATGATGTCTTTGGATGCCAGCTCCATGAAGAAACAGTATGCGTTACAGAGTTTGAAGTACAAGATCTTGACTGGCCTGCTATAGAACTTTAAACACCTTTTGGATGAACTGGATTTTACCCCAGACATCCTACATCATCCTTACTAAACACCCTTGTGGCTGAATGAGCACAAATCTGCACTGGCACACTCCAAAATCCATGTCTGTTTCAGTTATTATAACAGAAAATAGGAACTAAAGGTGGAAAGGGGTGTTTAAAAAGCACAACCTTATGGTCAGGTGTCCATCTAGTGTAGGTATTGTGTATATATACAGTATATATGCAACACGGGCAAGTTCTCTATATATATTGTAAATGCTTTGAATATAAACACTTCTAAAATGTTTTATAAAGATGGGGAACTCTGAATAACATTTCATGACAAGAGTTACTGTAGGTCTGCATCAATGGCGTCAGGCGTCGACTTTACACTCAACAAGAGTCATCTTTCTCAGGAACCGGTCCTGTGTGCTCAGCTGACTCTTCTGCCTGTCACTGTGTTTATACCGTTATGCTCGCTCACACACTTTCAGCCAGCGTGTTTACAGTGCCCGCTGGTCACCATGGCGACAGCTTTCTGTCTGACAGCAGTGTGTGTGTGTGTGTGTGTGTGTGTGTGTGTGTGTGTGTGTGTGTCTGCCTGTGTCTGTGTGTGAGGAAGTTTTGGCTGCTGGATTCAGTGTTCTGACATTTGCACTTTATAAACCCATATAATAAATGCCACACTTTCCACAAATCTTTCTCTGGATCAGAGTGTGCAAGTAGAAATCGATGATTTTTCAATGTATAAGGCATTATAAGCACCATATAATACTTACATGATGTATCACAACCCTTCTGAACACTCAATCTACAAAACTGCATTAAACAGACATGGATAGTTCTTTAATAAACAAAAATGTGAATCTTGGTTTATTTTCAATTGCACACGTAGGGTTAATGAAATAAAATTCACTTCAGGGTTTGCGTCACACCATCCTTTCGTTAATTATTTGCCTATAGCGCCACACCCTGCAGTAATCGTTAAATAAAAGTAGAACAGTATGACAATCCAGTGCAAACTGCTTATTTTTTCAAGTTTATTTCCCAAGAAATTGTAGAATTCCAGGTTTAATTAATAAAGAAATTAACTTCATGATTAAATGGTATACACTACTTAGCAAAATGTAAAGCTTTAGAGGTTGTAACAAAGAATCATTGGACAGAAAATGGGCACGTATGCACACATTTAGCATAATAACAGATTCTTGATTTTTTATTGTTTACTGGCTCCTGAAATGATTACATTCAGCAATCGCTTCATTCATTAGCCTCAATTGAAATGGAGTGTATAATCTCCAACTAGGCTAATTCTAGTATAATTATATAATATATACAATTTAATAATTATGATAATATATAAGTCAATAATATGGTGCTTTAAGTCAGCAAATCAGGAATCAAGTGGACCAGGAAACCCCACAATAGATAGAAATTCTTTCTACCATTATTTATTTTTTTACTTTTAATTATATGTCATACTCTTATTCAAATCCTATGTATTAATTTGTTTATTTATTTATTTTACAAAATACTGTCCCACTATTGAGCACATTAAAATCTTTTAGTCTCTCACTTTGCATATTAATCAATCTAATGTGTTTTTGGCGTCCAAGACTGACACACATACTGAACTCTTTCATCATGTTGTCCATGCAACTAATTCCTACATTACCCGCAATGCTTTTCAAATACCTGCTGAATGTGGTGCCAGTGGGACTGAGCCCCCTCTTCATCTATACCATATACAGGGCCATGCAGTGGCACTTCAAGGCTCTTTCACCTGTACATGCATCTAAAATATAGAAGGATCCAAAACATTAACTTTCATGTGCATTTTCCCCTTAAGCACATTGTGTTTGTTATTTGTGAAGATCACTATCTAGTGCAGGAAGTCCTACTGTAAGGTTAATTATAAATGACAGTTGATTAATTAGTTGTCTGTTGAGTTTTGATTAATACTGTATGACGTTGTAAAATATAAATAACTTTAAAGAACATTTAAAAGAGTGAAGAATCTGCTGCTCTTCTGTATTTTAGGTGCCAACATGGAAACCTGAATGAAACATTGAAATATATATTCCCTTATTTTTGTGATGAATTCTTTTGGCCATCACGCTATTAAAAGTCATTGTAACTGGGTCGCATCTGAGTCGCAGACTTCTAACAAAAAGATCGAAAACAAAAAACAATCGTCATCTTTCAAGAATCCCTCAACACATCGCAAACAGTGCAAATCTAAACATATTTAATGTGTAAGAGGGTTTAAATTTCCTTTAAACAGTAATGCTTTTAAGTTTCTGCCAGCTGCCCTTTAGCTGCTCTGCCCTTGTATGCCTGCAGCACATGTTCTGACAATAGCCTACTAAGTGCAAGAGTGCACATCACTATCAAAACTGTCAGAAATGCAAAGTTCGCTCGGGGCAATCGCAATGCCGCCCATATTCTCTTTCCTGGACTGTTTTCAAAAGATTGATTTAATCCAACCCAAGCTGGGAAGCTGATTGCACCTGTCTCCTCTATTTATGAATCACAAACCAAACCGAAATTATATATATGTATATATATATATATATATATATATATATATATATATATATATATATATATATATATATATATATATACATATATATATATAAACAACCCTTACTTAAAATAACTAACAAACATGTACAATAAGCCTTAATTACATTTTAAGCAAATTTAACAGTTTAACAATCTGCCTGTGTACTGCTTTAAAGTTTGAAAGTCTCATGTTATTCAGCAGTACCCCACACTACAGTGTTGAATTCTCATTGGTCAAGTCAAGTCAAGTGAAGAAGCTTTTATTGTCATTTCAACCATATATAGCTGACGCAGTACACAGTAAAATGAAACAACGTTCCTCCAGAACCCTGATGCTACATTAAACAACAATCACAGAAACAGAAAACACAGGGCTAAGGACTAGTAAGTGTCCTCGCCACATAAAGTGCATGTGTGCAACCTGGTGCAAACAATACAAGACAGTGCAAAGACAACACAGGACAGTGCAGGACAAAACACAAAACACAAAATAGCTCCCCCATTAAACCTGTTGTGACAAAACAAAGTGAACAAAATTGAACAGTAGCCAAAGTGTAAACAAAAATGTTGTGCAAAAGAGCAATATAGCAGCAGTACAAAAAAAAAGATGTGCAAAAAAGTATTTAAAAAGTTTTGGTAATGAAGTGATGTAATGTGAGTGGTACTGCAGTCATGGGTGTGCGAAGTGAGTACGAGAGTGTGTTGAGTCCGGGTTTTACAAATCAGTCACACAATTGTATGTGTGTGTGTGTGTGTGTGTATGAGTTCAGTTCAGTTCAGTTCTTTGTTGAGAAGCCTGATGGTTTGAGGAAAGAAGCTGTTAGACAGTCTGGATGTGGTGGCCCGAATGCTTCGGCACCGCTTTCCTTATGGTAGGAGAGTGAAATGTGTGTGTGACGGGTGTGTGGTCATCCAGAATGCTGTTGGCTTTGCCGATTCAGCGTGTGGTGTAAATGTGCATGATAGAGGGTAGAGAGACTCAGATGATCTTCTCAGCTGTCCTCACTATCCTCTGTAGGGTCTTGCGACCCGAGACGGTGCAGTTCCCAAAACAGGCAGTGATGCAGCTGCTCAAGATGCTCTCAATAGTCCCTCTGTAGAACGTGGTCAGGATGGGGGAAGGGAGATGGGCTTTCCTCAGCCTTCTCAGGAAGTAGAGACGCTGCTGGGTTTTTTTGGTGATGGAGCTGGTGTTGAGTGACCAGATGAGATTATCCGCCAAGTGAACACCAAGGAATTTGGTGCTCTTGACGATCTCAACGGAGGATCCATCGATGTTCAGTGGAGAATAGTCGCTCCTTGCTCTCCAAGGTCAACAACCATCTCTTTAGTTTTGTTAACTTTCAGAGACAGGTTGTTGGCTCCACACCAGGCTGTTTACCGTTGCACCTCCTCTCTGTATGCTGATGAGACCCACCACGGTCGTGCCATCCGCAAACTTAATGATGTGATTCGAGCTGTGCATTGAGTGAACAGCAGTGGACCGAGCACACAGCCCTGAGGTGCCCCAATGCTCAGTGTGTGGTGCTGGAGCTGTTCTTTCCGATCTGAACTGACTGAGGTCTCCCAGTCAGGAAGACCAGGATCCAGTTACAGAGAAAGGTGTTCAGGCCCAGTAGGTTCAGCTTCCCAATCAGGTGCTGATTGGTCAGAAGGTGTGCATTTTCTATTAGCAGCCATTCTATTGACCACAACGCGTTTCGGGAGGTTTTCAGGACAGAACAATTTCCTGTTTTCATGTTAACTTGCATATAAGACTGAGAAATGAGAGTCTGGTGAGGGACAGACATATGTTTTTAGCTGCTATAATATAAATGATGACAGAAATGAACTTGTTATGGGTGTTCCACAACAGTTTTAAACAGAGTTAAATGTGGACCTACCACAAGATCACAATTGTAACTCCATGGATCTAATGAGAGTTTGTGTCAAATTAAGGTTCTCAGACTGTGCTTTTATATTACTTTAACTCTTCTTATGTGCAAGGAACAGTGATTATAGTAGGTGGTATCAAAAAGTTTGTTAACTTGTTTGTTAAGTTTGTTAAGCTTGTTAACAAGAAAGTAAATTTTTTGTCTGTGTTGACACACTTTCACCTTCAAAATAGTCCCCTTGCACAGCAATACAGCACCCTCAGCGTTCCTGCCACTTCTGGAATGTGTCCTGGAAGTTTTCTTTTCGAATCGTGTCAAGTATTTTCTGCGATTTGCACTGAATCTCGGTACTCTGAAATCACTGACCTTTGAGCCGGATCTTTGAGTGGTTTGTTCTTTGACGATCATCATGCACAAGTAACCAAATGGTTTCGACATTTTTGTCGAAACCATTTCTCAAGGCAGCATTGATATATGTCAAACATACGTCACGTCAACATCTCGCAAACCAAATCGCATGGTAAAGTACGTGGTCAGAATAGCACCAGTTAGCACCATTAGTCTCAAAACTTTCTGATACCACCTGGTATTATCAAAATATAGATTTCCTAGAACAGTACTTTTACTTTTAATGTATTTAAATCCATTAAGTACTGGGAATAGCATCCCAGCATTCCAAATTGCTTTTCAATCTATACATAACACTTGTTGTTGACTTAAACATGTCAATAATGCCTTAGTGAACTTTAAAGTTATATTCTTTAAGGAATCTTGCTTTTTTTTCTCTCATATCTCACTACAACAAAAAAGTCAGATAAAACCATATTACCCAGTTAACCAGCAACGTTATGTTTTATGTGTTTTAACATAGTTTTAGGATTAATACTATATTTCAGAGACAGGACAGAAGCAGCAACTCTTCCATCTTCTTTGAGAGCCACATTGGTTCTATTTATTATTTGCTACTGTATTTGTGATGGAACAGACAAGCAGGGAAAAATGCATCATTGTTTGTCAACTGTACTTCATCACAACCATTATTATACCAGATCTGTCTGCATTTATTATCATTAGACATCAGTGTTTTCAAATGTAATCAAAATGAAAACTTGAAAAAATACTGATCAGTTTTCAGTTCATTTACTGATTAAATGAATGAGTGGCTGTGCCCCTTCAGCTGCTCACCTCAACAGCTATTCCAAAAAACACTTCCAAACACTGGAAATCATTCGTTCAGATTGCTGTGGAGGAATTTTGGCCCACTTTTCTTTGCTTTTCCAAAATTGCTTTAATTCAGATATATCGGCAGGTTTTCTTTCATGCATGTCCTGCCCATTTAAGGTCCTGCTTCACCATCTTAATGGTGTTCAAATTAGCATATTTGTTTCGAGAAGTTTTTTTTTAACTATCAAGAGGTGCTTTGGATCAAAATCTTGCTGTGTTACACTATATCACTTCTATTGCCAGCTAATAGCCAGACATTTTCAGTCAGGGTTTTATGGTAGAGAGCAGAATTCATTGTTCGGTCAATTTCACGAAGACGCTGAAACAACAAAAGCATCCCCACACCATCACACTACCACCACCAGGTTTGACATATTGTGAAATGCTGTAGTATGACACATGTATATTGAGCGACATCTATAATTTTCCAGTTATTAGTCCACAAAATGTTCATTGGCATGCGTTTCTGGCACAGTGTCACACCTTTATGTGTCTCTTGGTTAGCAGTGGCTTTGGTCTTACAACTCTCTCAGACACCATTTTCACCTGGCCTCTTTCCAATAATGGCATAAAGGCTAAGATTATCTAAGGCAAACAATCCTCCAGTTCCTCAAATGTTCATCATTGCCTTCCTGGGAAAATTGTGGTTGGCTTACCACTGTTTTATATTTAAAATATATTTAAACAAAATGGCATTATTATCGAATCAATGCAAGACTAAAAATACTGGAAGTTTTTACAAGACCGTCAAAAGAACTGTCACTAATCTTATAGCGGGAGTCGCCAACTGGTGGATTGTGATCCAGATGCAAAACCGGCAAAAAATTTCAGTTGATTGAGCCAAATACTGAGGGAAAATAATACTGTAATAGAGCCGATCAGATGGCAGAAATTCCAGTTTTTAAAAATGAACAATTGCAGCTTCTGTAGCAATTCATACTGTGGTCAAAACATTATGACTTAAACGTAATAACTTCGCATAAAAATTATTAAATCCTGCTCTAGAAGCAAATAGAAGAGATTAGGGTTGGGTTTTTTTGCCTTTTGATACAGTCCCATACTGAATAGAGCCACCTTTCCATTTAAGACTCTATTAAAACTCTATTAAATAGAGTCAGACTCACCCTGCTGTTAAACTAATCATACCCAGGTGTGATACAATGCCACACACACACACTCACACAAACAAAACACACATGCAGCTTTCCCACGGTTGTGCATACCTCAGCAGGACCCTCCTCTTCATTACAGCCCAATCACCAAGCCTCTTCACGCCTTCACGGCTAATAACGTCCCCGCTCGCATTCTTATCGTCCTTAGCAAACAGCGCTCACGTCTTAACTGTGCTAGGCAATTACCTCTGATTTAGCATGAGAAAAAATAACTTTTGGAAAACAGAACATGTTGGTGTGTAACACCTGAGATTGTGGTGTGTCTCAGGTATTGTACAAATCAGAGAAAAAAGCACACTTTTAGAAAAGAGAAAAAGCACTTTGTAAAGATTATCCGAGAAAAGGAATTTCAGGTTGCATTGATACCATTAACATAACACTGCAAAAAAAGAAGTGGTGTGTGTTTGTTGTCATTTGGATTTTGAAAGATTGTAGGGAAATTCAATTTCAATTTAAGTAAAGCTTAAGGGAAACTCTACAGATTGTTGGGGTTCTGTGTAAAAATCCAATTACCATTCGATGATTCACTAGATTTGAATCTATTTTTTGTAATATTAGGGCACTTGACCTTTCCCTCCATATGTGGTTCTTCCTCTAACTGTTACCACAAAATCGCTTTGGATGTGGTAGCATTACATTTCACTTCACTTGAACAAGTAGACCAATATCTGTTCCAGCTTGACAATACCCCTGCGGACATACTGAGCTCCATAAACATTTGGTTTACATCAGTTGTAGTGGAAGATCTGTGAGTTTTGTAACCATGATTCAGAGAGCAAACAGTCAGATGGAGTGTTATCTATCATGGATTGTCCTGCACAGTCACCGCACCAAAATCCTATTGAGCTGCTCTGGGATGAACTGCATCTCAAGGTCAGAATGCAATCTCCAACTAGTGAAGAACACCTTTGGCAAGTTTTACTAGAGGAATCGCAAAATATTCCAGCTGAATGTTGGGAGAAAAGAAGTGTCTGGATTCTAAGAGTGTGCAAAGCTGTTCTTCATGCTAAGGGAGGATTTTTTAATTGAAAATAAAGTTAAGCATCTGTACATTCATATATTTGTTTTTTTTAAATAAATCTTCATACTCTTAAATTGCCTATTTTGCTGCTTAAAAACAAAAAAGAACATGCATGTGTCTCTCAAACATAAGCAAAGCTTAAAAGACTGGGAGTTTCCAAACTTTTGACAGGTACTATACTTCTATTCTAAAGCTGAGAGGTTAGTATATATATATAATATATATATATATATATATATATATATATATATATATATATATATATATATATATATATATATATATATATATATAGGATTCGGCGCTCTCACCGCCACGGCCCGGGTTCGATTCCTGGTCAGGGATCCAAACCCAGCCATTAGGGTTGCACAAGCTAGTGCACTCTTAGTGCCGGTCCCAAGCTCGGATAAATGGGGAGGGTTGCGTTAGAAAGGGCATCGAACCATTTCGGTGAAGACAGGCCAAGTGAATATCACTGATTATCTCTTCATCATTGCACCTGTTAGTAGGTGGGATATATTAGGCAGCAAGTAAACATTTTGTTTTCAAAGTTGATGTGTTACAAGCAGGAAAAATGGGCAAACGAATATTAGTGTGGTCCGATCCAACAGACGAGCTTCTGTAGCTCAAATTGCTGAAGAAGTTAATGCTGTTGATGCTCGATGGGTCAGAACTGTTTTAGCAGTTAAATGGGGACCAACACAAAATTAGGCAAATGGTCATAAAGTTATGCCTGGTGTGTGTGTGTGTGTGTGTGTGTGTGTGAATACTGAAGAGGCTCAGGGTGCGGTCATCATTCCAATTCATCGCAAAGGAGTTCAATACAATTGCTTGCCTCCAATTTTATAGTAACAGTTTGGGGAAAACCCACATATAGCCAGAAAGGTGAGGTGTCCAAATATATTTGTCCTTTTTGTGGCCTACATTACCGTCAAGAATTTGACGCTTTTTACACACCTGGAAGCCACAGGAGTATAGAACATTCGAACGCTACTATAGATATCTGGTATACCTAGATGGAGAAACTTGGCAGGAAAGTTTTGTTCTAATTTCAACAAAAATCGCACTGTGAAGTAAAAGTATGCAGGAAGGTTAAAAGATGGATTCTGTTAAGAACAAGCCAAAATAATAAGCAATTCAATGCTGCTCATCTGAACATTTATAGCTGAACACCCACTGTGTGTTAATAGGCTCATTTTTTACCTTAAGCAAACAGTCTAAAATTTAATACCTTGCTTTGGAAAACACTTAATATGCAAGTTGCTATCATTAGGGGAATTCAAATGAACTTTATTATGCATGTTTAATAGGATACTATAAAAAAAAAAAAAGCAACTGTGGTCAGATTGTTGGCCAGATATGACTAACCATATCTGGTCCAGTCAACCATTTAGAATGCCAACACACACGCACACACATAGAGAAAGAGAGAGTAAAAGAGAGATCTGATCTTTGTTTACCTCTTCAGTAACACGATCGCTCTCACGTTCTCTTTGCCTCTTTACATGAGGGCCATAACTTCTGAACAAAACAAGAATATATCACTGTGTCTCCCCAGAGACAAACACAACAAAAGTACAGACATGCACACACACACACACACACACACACACACACACACACACACACACACACACACACACACAAAAGGTATGTGTTATTGCACTGGCATTTTGGGAAGAGCACCAGGAGAGAAAGAAAAAAAAAAGCAACGCCTTCTGAGAAATGACTCTTGTACATTTTGAATACAAACATTTGGTACATAAAAATCTCCAAGAATCTAAAGGTTTTATTTCCACAGTTGTGAAAACTCGTGCTGCAGCACATGATGAAATCAGCGACTTAACTCTCGCACACTATTTGTGTTATTTGTTTCGAGAATTAAATGATACCAGATAAATTACCAGGAACTGGTAACAAACTGCACCAATTCTTTGCTCGTCAGTGTGTCTGGGAATGAACATGATGCACTTATGAATGGGGAAGAATTTATTTAGCGTGTTATAAACTAAACACGATGCATTTTGGTAGCACCTTATAAATCCATTATAATACATATAATACCTCAATACATACAGGACATTAACATCTTTTTTAAACATTAGCAAAACATATATTTATTCACAAAGTCGCACATGCACTCGTCGCAAACTTGGGACCGCCCCCTGGTCCATATAAATGAAGGATGAATAATATTGGAAGACATTGTTTTTTAAATATGATGGATATTATGAATATTATGGATGTATTCATAGGATTTTTTTGTGTGGGGGAGATATCTACACATTGAATTCTACACAGGCTGCATGGAAAGTTACCAATTGTTCAAAGGTTCTTTGGATAATTGAGTACTTTGCTTGTTCTACTTAAAAAAAAAAAGAATGAAGCTAATACTAGAGGCTCCCAAGGGTTTGAGGATAAAAGGTTTATGCTGCCCTCTGTTGGCCACACAGAGTTCAACAACTTTAGTTGTAAAGAACAATATATGGTAGTTTTGAGAAGTGGGAGAATTTGAAAAGATTTTAGAGATTTAATGATTTTTTTTATTATTATTATTTTTAGCTGCAGTTTGGTTTTAATTTTGTATTTCTATCCAAAAGTGAGGTAGGAATAACAATATGTTTATACATGTGCCCCCCTGTTTAAAGAGACAGAAGGTAATTGGACAAACCTACTATCCTAACTGAAAATGGAACCCATAGATATCAGAAGATGCAGGGTTTCCTCCCTGGAGATGGAAGAAAGGTTGGTTACCTTAAGGCAAAGCTTCTTTGTCTTAAAATTATTATATGCTTGGAAAAGCACCATCACAATCAAAAGATTTTGCAGCATTTGGTTGAATCCAAGTAGCTAAAACAGCCCTATACACGTTAATGTGCTGTTTTTGTCAGCAGTATTACTAATAAAAAAAAAAAAATCCGTTGGAGTAAATAACCAGCAGGTGGTATGCTTCGGATCATGAAAAGATCCTTTCCTTCTCCATGCGCTTTTTGTGTCTTTGGTGAAGTCTTATTTGATTTTCCATTATAAAACACCTAACAATGGTTTAGATTTGTGGTATACTCTCTGCTGCAACAATGACTACTCTGCTGGATTCTTAATTATTGACTTTAACGTAGAATCTACTATCTGCTGCTGGGTATCAGCTCAATTATCGTTAGGGTTTTTTTTCTTCACTAGTGAAAAATCACAATGATTTTTTAAAGGACATTTAGGTTCTTTGGGAGTTCCTGACCTCACCGGAACATTCACATAGTTGATTTGGCCTAATGCATTTGCTTTCTCTGATGACTTGGTTTTCTTTTTCTGATCCAATCATGACAGCTGTTTGGGCCTCGTTTGAAAAGCTAGCAACAAACAAATTCCATATAAAAATCCCACACATCAAATCAACTCTAGACCTTCAATCTTCTTACTTCTGAAGTAAGCCAATAAATGTAAATAATAACAATAACACACAAAGATAAAACATTTAACTGTATTGATTGGAATAACAGACACTACAGTGGTGTGAAAAAGTGTTTGCCCCCTTCCTGATTTCTTATTTTTATTTTGTTTTGTCACACAAATGTTTCAGATCATCAAACTAATTTAAATATTAGTAAAAGATAACACAAGTGAACACAACATGCAGTTTTAAAAACAAAATCCAAAACTACATGGTCCTGTGTGAAAAAGTCTTTGCCCCCCTGTTAAAACTGTGGTTTATCACACCTGAGTTCAATTTCTCTCGCCACACCCAGGCCTGATTACTGCCACACCTGTTCACAATCAAGAAATCTCTTAAATAGGACCTGCCTGACAAAGTGAAGTCGACCAAAAGAGCTTCAAAAGCTAGACATCATGCCAAGATCCAAAAAAATTCAGAAACAAATGAGAAAGAAATTAATTGAGATCTATCAGTATGTTAACGGTTATAGAGCCATTTCCAAAGCTTTGGGACGCCAGTGAACCACAGTGAGAGCCATTATTAACAAATGACAAAAACATGGAACAGTGAAGAACCTTCCCAAGAGTGGCCGCCGACCCAAATTACCCCAGGAGCACAGCGACGACTCATTCAAGAGGTCACAAAAGACCCCACAACAACATCCAAAGAACTGCAAGCCTCGTTAGCCTCAGTTAAGGTCAGGGTTCATGACTCCACCATAAGAAAGAGACTGGGAAAAAATGTTCTGCACGGCAGGGTTCCAAGATGAAAACCGCTGCTGAGCAAAAAGAACATAAAGACTCATCTCAGTTTTGCCAGAAAACATCTTGATGATCCACAAGACTTTTGGGAAAATACTCTGTGGACTGACGAGACAAAAGTTGAACTTTTTGGAAGGTGTTTGTCCCAAAATGCCTGGCGTAAAAGTAACACCGCATTTCAGAAAAAAGAACATCATACGAACAGTAAAATATGGTGGTGGTAGTGTGATGGTCTGGGGATGTTTTGCTGCTTCAGGACCTGGAAGACTTGCTGTGATAAATAGAGCCATGAATTTTGAAGTGGCCTAGTCAAAGTCCTGACCTGAATCCTATTGAGATGCGGTGGCATGACCTTAAAAAGGCGGTTTATGCTCAAAAACCCTCCAATGTGGCTGAATTACAACAATTCCGCATAGATGAGTGACCAAAATCCCTTCACAGCGCTGTAACAGACTCATTTCAAGTTATCGCAAACGCTTGATTGCAGTTGTTGCTGCTAAGGGTGGTACAACCAGTTATTAGGTTTAGGGGGCAAACACTTTTTTCACACAGGGCCATGTAGTTTTGGATTTTGTTTTCCCTCAATAATAAAAACCTTCATATAAAAACTGCATATTGTGTTCACTTGTGTTATCTTTTACTAATATTTAAATTAGTTTGATGATCTGAAACATTAAAGTGTGACAAACATGCAAAAAAAGAAGAACTCATGAAGAGGGCAAACACTTTTTCACATCACTGTGTATGTGCTCTCTTTTTGCCGAGTTATAAAATTTACCAGCAGATGTCAGCATATGATAACCAGACTCTCGAAAATAATTTGTTTCCCCACTTTAAACACATGAAAACAAACACAGGACCATTTTTTAAAAATCCAGCTAGTGACCAGCTGCTACGATTTAAATTCGTTGCTGAAACCTTTATTTTCATATACCTGTTTGTGCTCATGGAACACACAAAGACCAGAAATATTTCCTTCAGAGTAAATGCTAATTAACAAATATAATCAATTGGGCAATATCAACAATATTAAAGCAATATCAAATTCCAGCTATTTGCAGATTGGAAAAAATACACAACATGAAAAAAGTATTCAGACACACAGTTGGTTACCACAAAATTGGAGGCACACAATTCACATTTACAGAATTTTAGCCTGAGCCCTTATCCAGAGCGACAATCATCTCATTCATACGACTGAGCAATTGAGGTTTAAGGGCCTTGCTCATGGGCCCAGCAGTGGCAGCTTAGTGGTGGTGGGATTTGAGCTCATGACCTTCTGATCAGAAGTCCAACCAGTCCAAAAGTCCAAAGTCTTAACCACTGGGCCGCCACTTCCACTTATACAATTGTACACGATGTCTTTAGATGTGGTAGCATTACCCAGTCCCTTCACTTGAGCCTGGAGACCCAAACCTGTTCCAGCATGACAAAGTCCCTGTGCAAAAAGTGAGTTCCGTGAAGATATGCTGTACACAAAGTAGGAGTGGAAGATCTCGATTGGCCGGCTATAGAGCACTGACCTCAACCCTATTGAACCCTGTTGGTATGAATTGAAACACTGACCGCACTCTAAATTTTGTCTTGTATAGTCTAAGCTAAATGTATAATGTTCTTTATGTCTGTACTTTTGAGAGTCACCAATAGTTGGAACCATCCTTGTGTGTGCCTGAATCTGATTCCGAAAATCTCATAAAACGAGTGGAGGAGATTATAACAGCAAATAGAGACTTAATGGAAAATTAGGTTAAAATGTACATATGAATCTTATGGTCAGGTGTCCACAAATTTTGTCCATACAGTGTAGTTCTGTATAAATGATCTCTAAGTGGCTACTTGTTCTTTTTCTAACATTTGCATCTGTTTACTCGTTTTTTTTAAAAAAGGACGCTTATTTTGCATCTCAAAGGGGTCTCCATTGTCAGTGCTTTTTGTTTTGTTCTACAGCACTTGTGCTTCGTCTTTGTGGTTTTCTCCAATCAAACAGAGATTACACAAAAAAAAAGTCTAACGATGGAATGAACATGTATAGTTGCTACAACAGAAGTAATAACAGATAATATCGTCTCAATGGTTCCAAAAAACATGACTTTTGTTAATCTTTTAAACGGTTAAAATGCATGAATGTGCCATTTTAAAAATACATTAATTAATAAATAATGGAATCAGCAAAATGCCTTTTATAAGGGGAATTATACACTTCAATAAAAATTAAAACACAACCCTAGTAACAGCATTGATTTTCTTCCCCCAAAAGGAGCATTCTCTAACCTTTTTTTTTTTTATTTCTTACTGTGCTCTATTGGAATTAAGTGCTGGCTCAATATATGCACCACCATATTTGGTGCAATCTGTTCTGTTCATATTTGGTGCATCTCTATTCTAATTATGCATTTGAGCCTTTTTGCCTAATTTTATGGTCAGAAGTAAACACGCCCGGGCTTTTATAAGTCAAAAGTCACTGTTGCAGTGAAACCCCTTTTCATACAAATGCACCACAGTATTTTCCTAATATCAAAAATAAAAATTCTATACATTTCTAAGCTTTTTATAGCTGGACTTACATCTCGTGTTGATAATAATTCTAAATCAGACAGTTGATGCCATAATAAAAAGGAGAAAACGAGTCATTGGAATGAACATAATGTATATAAATCTAGACTTTACAAAGCCATTACAGAGCAGGGAGAATTCACTAAAAGGTGCTGTGTCTTTGAGACAATCACCTCTACTACTGCAGATGCTCAGGATCAATCTTAATAGTCATAATCGTTTGTTGCTTTGAAATAACACTGTGTTATACCTAAGCATCTGCTGCTAGTTATTTATAGAATAGAATAGAATAGAATAGAATAGAATAGCCTTTATTTGTCACATACACATTACAGCACAGTGAAATGTTGTTCTTCGCATATCCCAGCTTGCTTGAAAGCTGGGGTCAGAGCGCAGGGTCAGCCATGATACGGCGCCCCTGGAGCACAGAGGGTTAAGGGCCTTGCTCAAGGGCCCAAGAGTGGCAGCTTGGCGAGACCGGGGCTTGAACTCCTGACCTTCCGATCACTAATCCAGCCCCTTAACAACTGGAGCTACCACTCCCCATTTAAAGGGAAACATCTAATGGTGCTAATCTGATGGATTTGCTTGCATTGCTGACAATATATTAATGAGCTTTTATTAGCAAATCTGCTCTGCTCTGGAATCTGCTTCTTTGACATCATAAGTTTTCTATCAATGCACTTTAATCTACAGTCTCTTAGGTTGTCAACCTGATGGCACTGATATATATATTTTGCTTTATTATAACTATATAAAACCCTACTTCGTGGTATTTATGTATAAAAGTGTACTTTAGAAAAATGCAAAACGCCACATATTGAATTTAACTATCTCTAATTTAGACATTTTAAAGCTAATTGTAGCTGTTTGTTGAGGAGTGGATGGGGGATTTCTCCTCTGAACAACATTCACTCTGATTCTGTAAAAAAAAAAAAAAGAAGAAGAAAGGCAGATGGCAAGTTGACAACCATGCTTAATAAATCAATATACATTTTATAAAAGAAAAATTTTTGTTGAAAAAAATTTAACCAGACATTTTGTTTATTTGTGGAAAATAAGCAATTAATTAATTAATAAAATTTTGTATAATAATTAAAAGTGGCAGTAAATCAAGATAACAGATAAGCTACTGTTGTAGTACACAAATGCTATAAAAAGAATTGGTGTACAAATGCATAATCAAAATTGCTAAAAAAAAAACGCTTTTAGATTTAGCGTTTGTTCGCACCGTTTTAATTTAATCCATCACGATGACGTGAGCGAGCTGATTGTGCAACCTGATGCTCGCGAGTCACGACAGAACAGATCCAGTTCGACTTTCCAGAAGTCTCAAACCAACAGTTTACACAATAACACTTAATTAAACAACACCATTTACACATGATGAGGTTTATACAGTTTTTACTTACTGTGCTGATGTTTCGCCTTCATCCGTGACACCAGTGTGATTCTATTTTTACATGCTCGTGCATCACTGTGGTACTTCCATCCCACACAAACTCCGCTTTGCAGAACTTCCAGGTTACAGTTTTCTTTGTTGCGTTTAATATAAAATGCTCCCATGACTTGAAACGCACACTTATTTCTGCTACTCCGCCATTTTCCAGGTGGCTGTTTTGTCTTGGCGTCATGCTAAACCGAAACTTAAGCAGCCCAACTAATGGATAACGTAAGCATTTGTTGACAATGAATTTCATTATCGATTACTATTGATTTTATCGATTAGTTGTTGCAGCTCTACTGTATATACACTGATCAGGCTTAACATTATTACATTATAACATTATGACAGGTGAAGTGTATAACACTGATTATCTTCATCATGGCACCTGTTAGTGGGTGGGATATATATTAGGCGGCAATTGAACATTTTGCCCTCATAGTTGATGTGTTAGAAGCAGGAAAACTGGACACGTGTAATATTTTGAGCTAACTTAACAGGGAAAAAATTATGATGGCTAGACGACTGGGGCAGAGCATCTCCAAAACTGCAGCTCTTGTGGTCAGTTTTGATCAAAAGTGGTCCAATATAGGAAAAGTAGTGAACCGGCAATAGGGTCATTGGCGGCCGAGGCTCATTGATGTATGTGAGAAGCGAAGCCTGAACCACATATTAAATGTCAAGTAAATAAAAAAAAAGCAAACAGATTTAAGGTAAGAAATCAATAATGATCTACAATAATGATGACAAGCTACTTACAACTTGAGCTGAGTATTGGTCTATGCTTTATGTACTGGGTTATAAACTGTGTATTAAAATGGCATCATAAACGGCGCAAGTTGCAATATGTCAACAATAGCATTGATCAACAACTTTTTGGTTTTACCTATCAGACACTGTAAATTCATCAATAATATATTTACATTTTAATGTCTTACCAACGTGTAAGCTTAATCGCACGTGTTTTTGTCGCAGTACTTTAACAGGACTGTAGGCTAGTCAGCGGCAGGCGGTCAGGGTCAGCAAAGCCAGAAGCACTGACCTACATTTACAACCTAAATTCTAATATTTGTTTCATGAAATTGTATTAATTTATTCCCAACAGTTTATTCTCTTTATTTTGTAGTGTTTCTCGTGGCTGCACTGCTTCCAGTACGTGTATGTGGATGTTCAATTTTTTGTCCAATCAGATTTCAGCCTCGATGTGCTGCCATGTCAATTTAATCTGCCCAGAGCCTTCAAAATGTATAGGTGCACAGTTGTGGTTGTAGTGTAGAGGTTTGGAGTCTTAACTGGGTTTCTTGCTTTAGTAAAATGGTGTTCACCCTCCATATGTAAAATTCCTCTCTCTCTGTAGTGCCACACGTTGTTATATTGCGTTTTTGTATAGTATTGATGGTTTCTAGAATCGTGACGTGATAGTGGTGGTATTAAGAGGTGGATTAGGTCGGGTAAGTCCCCACTGAATGCCCAGTTACCAAAAGCACGGCCCGCCACTGAGGCAGAAACAGATGGATGAACATGCAATTGAACAGTCATTTATGTCAGAGCAGACAAATCCAAATCCAGAAATAGAACCATGGTCAATAATCAGGCAAGGTTCAAGTCATGTACTAACAGGCTAGAATAAAGCAGATGTGAGCAGAAACAGGGTATAAGCTAGAAATAACAAGACTTGATAAGCTCAGGGAACAGAGTCAATAGTATTGTGAATAAAAGTCCTTTAAATAGTGTGAGTTTGTCCAAGGATTGAGCATACCTGTTCTCAATCAATAGCAAGGAGACTAAGAGTGGAAAGTGTGTGTGTGTGTGTGTGTGTGTGTGTGTGTGTGTGTGTGTGTGTGTGTGTGTGTGTGTGTGTGTGTGTGTGTGTGTGTGTGTGTGTGTGTGTTTGGCTAGGTGGTGGAGTCCAGGGCAGCCATATTTGGTGGCTGTTGGGAACTGGAGTAACTCACTAAAAGTTTTTAAAACCAAAAAAAATCAAAGATAAAAAAAAAAAAAAAAACATTTTAAACTGCAACAAACCGCATATCGACTGTCAAGCAAATAGAAAAAAAAAGCTAATGTATGTGAAGTAAGTAAGCTACAATAACAATGATAAGCTACTTACAACTCAAGCTGAGAGGCTTCAAAAAATATGATGGTTATTTCCATATACGCACTGAAAATTGGTTACTCTCGGATTTTTCAGTACATCCCAAGATTGTTTTAAGGAAGCTAACTTATCCAGTGCACTGGAAGAATACCGAAATTGGAATTGGTCTTAATAATGGCCTTCCATTAAGTTCCTGATTAGTGTGCTGAGTAATTTCTAACTAGCATGATAGTTAACCTGTTACAACATAACTGCTCTGTTAAATATAGTGTACCGTATTTTTCGGACTATAAGCTGCTACTTTTTTCCCACGTTTTGAAACCCGCGGCTTAAACAACGAAGCGGTTAATTTATGAATTTTTCCTGGGGTTCCCTGTTTCACAAACTTCAAAGCCAAAAAACTGAACCCCATAACATTAGACCAATAAAATTTCCGAACGGAAACGAAAAAACTTCCACCGGGTGATTTTTAAATGCACGACGATGGCAAAAGATAAACTCCAGAGAGAAATAGTTGTGAAAGGAAGGAGGAAGACAGTAAACAATGACTTTCTTGGTTGGCTACTGTTTAGATACAAGCCGTTGTAGCGTGTTGAGTCTGGGTGAAGGGAGAGCTCGCTAACTCCAGTTACAACAGAAATCATATAAGCACAGACAGGTTTCCAAAACTCATGCTTTTTTATTTTTCTTGGCAACAGTGTTACAGGTTGGTCAAAGAAATGAGCATCAGAAAATAATAAGGACATAATCCTCAGTCTTACACACACGCAGTAATAGCAGAAAATGCAGTGGCAGGCTATTCCCAAAATACCGCTATGTTCCTAAAGGAAGCACAACATATTTCACCCATTACACCGTGTGTAAAGTGTCTTTCGTTAAAGCCTGTGTAAAGTACATTAGTCTAGACCTGTTATAGACAGGTGCGGCTTATTTATGTTAAAAATCTAAATCTTTGTCAAATTCAGTGCTTACATATGGGTGCGCTTTATAGTCCGGAAATTACGGTATATAGCAGCAGGAAGTTTACAACTATCAATGTCCCATTTTTACTAGAACATCTGTTTAAGCACATATATCTTTTTTTTTTTTACATGCAGTAAGTAAAACTCTTCAGAGAAAGCTATTAGCATACAGAACAACTAGAGTAAAGAGCAGACTCCAGACTTGTACTTGTAAATACTGTATATTGTGTTAATTCCCATCTATGGGCCTGATGCATTGCAAGCTATAAAACCTACATTCATTGTATCACAATTAACATGGAGGTTATAAGAGGATGTCACATTTCTATCAGTATGTTCTCAAATGCTATTTAGACTACGCGCATACATACAAAACCGGGCGCTGATGATAAACATCTAATACACTGGAAAGAAAACACACTAGCACAAGAAGAACTTGACAGAAAGTGTTGAAACAGCACACGCTGCATGCCTTCGGCTTTCTATTTATAGAGCCGGGCATGGTTTATATAAAGCGTCTCTCCAGCTCCTGTCTTTCATCTTTCAGGGTGCGAGGGCTGTGTATTGGGAGTATATTACTTTCACTCGTATTTATTTGCCTATTAGGGAGTTGGGTTTAGGTTGGCCTCAGTTAAAATTATGCACCAAAATAAGACAAAAGAAAATAATTGTGTAAGTATATTTTTAGATCGACAGATTTGCTTAGATGAGTAATAAATTGAAAAAACTTTTGTAAATTCCAAATACAAATAAAATCATGCTAAGTAAACACAAATATATTTTTTAATAGCGTAACATAAAATATAATTTTTATATTATATATTTATATACATCTGCATTATTATTTTATATTATCTATTATCTATTTATATTTTATATAGAGATTTCTGTTCATATTACTGTCACCATCATTTAGTTTCATTCTGAGTTCCCTGAAATCTAACTCCAACCATCTTCTATATAACTTATACACCCACACAGGATCACGGGTGAACCTGGATACTATCCCAGAGACACCTTGGACTGGGTGGCAACCCCTTGTCAATCACACACACTATCACACACACTATGAACAAACTATTTGAAAATGTTAATCAGCCTACATGTCTTTGCACTAGTGAAGGAAACCTGTAGGTGTGATGCAAAGGTGCCACCCAGTAGCAGTTCAGTTTCATATACAGATCATATGTAGAAATTTAGAAAAAAGTCTGGTAAATCCTGTTTTCCCGTTATATAGCAATTGAAAATGTTTTTAGCACATCCTTTCCCTAGACGATTAGATGTTTTCGCCAAATGAAATCAATAATGGCAGCAGTTACCATTAATAATGAAATTTTATCACAGTAACTTTTTCACCAAGTATCAGTACTATTTGTAGTAACAAAAATCACAACAGTGATTCATCAAACAATCAGCATATCCATTCAAAAGACTGAAAAATGTTCACAAGCATAATAAACTACAAAACCCAAAATCTGCACTATTGGAAGTCTTGCAGGATGATCATTTTAGCTATCCTGTTGAAATCACATGATATATCCTAAGTGATGAGGTGTGTTTAGGAAAACAAAATGGAGGGGGTTAGTTGTGTTTATGGAAATGTGACTCAAGTTGCAAATCAGCAGAAATCCAGCTAATGTAGCCAATAATGTAGCCAGATAATGTAGCCATAAACTGTACGTGATATGTGAATGGAATTAAACACCCAACTGTATTCGCAGCTAAACAGTAAAGTAAGTGTTGTTTGCCAAGTGGTGAATGAAACTACCCAGTGGAAGCTAGCAGTGATATTGTACTACAAAAAGCAGGAATTGACCAGTAATGCTATGAGCATCAGTGGTAGGCCGTGCATTTGGTACCCGGGCCTTCAGTGAGGACTTACCCGACTTAATCCACATCTTAATACCACCACTATCAAATCACGACTATAGAAACCATCAATACTATACAAAAACGCAACATAACAACGCGTGGCATTACAGAGAGAAAGGCATTACACATATGGAGAGTGAACACCATTTTACTAAAGCAAGAAACCCTGTTAAGACTCCAAACCTCTACACTACAACCGCAACTGTGCCACAAACATCATCTGGAGCAGTTCAGAATCAATATTTGTCTAATGACATGACGAATACATTAAAATGTAAATAAAATACAACCTACTCACCAGAGATGCAGACTCATAATTTGCACCGCTCCTCACTGGCTGTAATCCAGTGGTACCACTTGTATTCACTGGTCTGGAAGCGGCGAACAAACCCTTTCCCGGGCAAGGTAGCTAGATTCGGGGTTGGGGTCCTCACAATGACTAGCTTTTCTTGAAAATGGATTTTTAAGTATGTCCGAGACCAAATAAATTTCTCTTCCTCTGTAGATGTAATAAAGTCTAACTCAGATGTATTAATATGTGCAGAGCTACACACGTGTTTGCCAGTCGAACTTGGCTGTAACAGTTTCCCTCTGACGAACCAATCAAAGGACAGAAAACAGCTGCCGCTATTCTGGGCCAGCTAGCTGCCCTGTGAGGCGAATATGAAATCTGATTGGTTAAAGAAACAGAGATATTTATTAAGGAGACGATAGTGGAAAAAAAAAAGGCCTGCCAAATAGACTTTAAATTCCCTGGGCAGATTAGATTAACATGGCAGCACATAGAGGCTGAAATCTGATTGGACAAAAAATCTAACATCCACATACACGTACTGGAAGCAGTGCAGCCAAGACTGCACTGCTAGAGAAACACTCGTAGAGAAACACTACGAAATAAAGAGAATAAAATTAATACAATTTCATGGAACAAATATTAGAATTTAGGTTGTAAATGTAGGTCAGCGCTTCTGATAGTGTTTAGGCCACCAGAGAAGGCTTTGCTGGCCCTGACCGCCCGCCACTGAGGAGCATATAATAAGACCAAAAAACACAAACAGCCTGGAAACTATTAGAAGTTCATATTAAACTATTTGTAACACAGAAATACATACATCTAGGTACAGGTTACAGGAAAGTCCAAATGTAGCATTGATCTTCACCTGTGCTGTTACTCAGACAACTCAATATCCTGTATGGGTGCTCTGATGTGTGTACATACAGGAAGAAGCAAAAGGGAAGATAGGTGGCTGTTAGATGGGGTACTGAATAAATAGGAGGACCTTATAACAGTTGACAACGTAAAGTTAGATTGTCTCTAGGCCTTCTAAAGGCTTGCTACAATTTTTAATGCTGCATTTTCCCATTCAAGTGAATGAAAAACAAGCCAAGTTTATATGCTAAGAATTTTTAGGAATAGTGTTCTGCCATTTGGCCTTCCTATCTCCACCAATATTTTTCTTTTTGTTGAGAATAATATAAGTTGTTTCATGATTGAAGGGCATGATGCGACAATACATTTTTTATTAAGCACTTGTTACACCTTTCAAACTTTCTAGGAATTACAGATTTTACAAGCCATGCTTTTTTCTTCTGTAAGTTTCTAACAGACCATCACTGGGAAGTTTTTAATAGTATGTGGCTCAGGTTACTGCCTAAGCTAGGTTGTTAACTAGCTTAAAAAGGAAAGTTGTAGCTAAATGGTTAAGATGTTGAAATTCTGATCAATAGTTTAAATCCAAGATTTCACTGGTTGGCCCCTTTGAGCGAGGCCCTTAACCTTTAATTTCTCATCTTTGTAGATAAGTTAACTTTAAGTTGCTGTGGATACGGGTGTCTGCAAAATGCCATTTAATGGTACAACTATTACTGTATTACTAAAACAACTTTAAGGCAAAATGCGAAAACATTTGCTTGCTAGCTAGATGTCATAATATTAAAGTTTTTTGCGTGAGTCACAGCATACTGAAAAAGAATTTGTGAACATGCAAGTATTTTTGTGAATTGCTCTGTTTTTCATATTGTACCACCAATAAAATATGAAAATATGATATGTGATTAATCTAAATATGAGTAGGAATAAATTGTGCCTATAAACATAGTCACAATTCTCTCAAAACATTTTTTAAACATGAGCCAGCTATTGTGAGCAAGCAAGCTTGAGAGTTGGGTGATCTGAGTGAAATGTGTGTGACTGGGAAGACCTGGGCTTCCAATAAGGATTTGTGAGTTTTGTGGTTACTATTAGCTACAACAGCACAACCCTGTAAAAGCTTGTATGACCATAAATGGATATTTTTAATGTAACACCAACCTCCGAGCCAGGCGAACACCTTTCTCCGCGAAAATACGCAACGCTCCCTCAAAGCAGTGCCTCTTGTTCTCAAGACTAGAACAAGATAAAACCATCGTCTGTTGTTTTACACAAAGAATCCCATTTAATATTGATGCTGACAGTTTCTCTTGGAACTTTCGAAGCCTTATTTGACACGAGCTTGGGAGATAGAGATAAGTGAAAGTGTGATTGTGAATGAGTTGGACGAGTGGAAAACAGTGGAGGAGGAGACACGAGGTCAGGTCACTGTGCTCAGAAGAGATACACTAACACTGTCAAGGCAAAGCCTGAGCTTCTGACATTTTGAAAATGACTTCTTGACATTTTTTATTATAAGCATAGACAATACTGTGGAAAAAAGAATAAGGGGTTCTAATAAATAAGGGGAATGATAAGCATTTTCATGCAAAATGTGCAGAACATTGAGCACAATCAAATTTTCCCAGCCCACATTATTACAGTTCTATGAACTGTCTATATAAGGAACAGTCAACATACTTTCAACCTACATAGTGCATTTGTATTGTGTTAGTTAGTGGCTGTTACCACAGATTCTCTGTATGGAGAAAAGCATAAAACATTTTGATAGTATGTTCAAAGGTAATTATTGGGGCAGTTAATATATGCATATACAAAATAATTGTATTAATACTTCAGCTAAAGGTTTTTGTAAACATACACTACAAGGGCAAAAGTTTGTGGACACCTGACCATAAGATTAGTATGTGCTTTCTGAACATCCCATTCCACATTTAATCCCCATTTGCTATTATAATAACCACCACTCATTAGGAAAGATGTTCCACTAGATTTTGGTCAGGTATCCTCATACTGTAAGTCATACAGTGTATAGAGAAATAGCATTAAAAATTGAAATCTGTAAATTTTTTCTATCTTATATTTAATGCTAAATCTCAGACTAGCTTGCAGTATTTCTGTCTGATTGACACCAAGACCTTTCCAAGAAAATCTGACTAGGAACTATTTATTCTGACTACTTTTTAATGGTTTCTTATTTTCGTTATGCACTTTCTGTCATGGCAACCTGACAACACAGAAGATATTGGATAGGCATCTGCTGGAGAAATTATAATCAGATCCAGAATTACTGGTAACCTTGGGGAAAATAAAGTTTCAAAAATAAATAATGAAAAAAATTTATACACTATGATAATAATAATAATAATAATAAAACAATTCTTTGTGGTTAATTAGAGAAAGAAATATGAATGCTAAGCCATAAAAAGATTGTGTGTTTGGAGCTTGGCAAGAGGTTCAAGAGAGCAATCAAATATGTCGGTTAATAATCCCTGACTGAAATTTACTTGAAAAAATATAACCATTAATTGATGTAACTTTATTCTATGAAAACAAAATCTTTTAAACCATTATAAATAGTCATGTGTGTCACAAATAAGTGCTTTGGAAAACCACTCTATGACAACACTACAGTCTCCAATTTACCTGGATGAGATACCGTATTTTTCGGACTTTAAGCCGACACTTTTTTCCCACGTTTTGAACCCCGCGGCTTAAACAACGAAGCGGCTAATTTATGAATTTTTCCTGGGTTTTTCAAGGTTTCACAAACTTCAAGCCAAAAAACTGAGCGACATAACATTAGACCAATGAAATTTCCGAACGGAAACGAAAAAACGCACTTGTGTTCTGAGCTGCACGGCATCGGGAGAAAAAACTTCCATCGGGTGATTTTTAGATGCACGACGATGCCAAATGATAAACTCCCGAGAGAAATAGTTGTGAAAGGAAGGAGGAAGACAGTGAACAATGACTTTTTTGGTCAGCTACTGCTTAGATACAAGCCGTTGTAGCGCGTTGAGTCAGGGTGAAGGGAGAGCTCGCTTCTGGCAGGCTATTCCCAAAATACCGCTATGCTCCTAAAGGAAGCGCAACATATATTTCACCCGTTACACCGTGTATAACGTGTTTTTCGTTAAAGCTTCTGTAAAGTACATTAGTGAAGACAGGTATAGTATATAGTATAAAGTATAGACAGGTGCGGCTTATTTATGTTCAAAATAAAAATATTTGTAAAATTCAGTGGGTGCGGCTTATATATGGGTGCGCTTTATAGTCCGGTATATAGTAATCCACTCTTCAATACAAAACCCCTTTGAGATGTTTCCATGGTTGAAGCTCAATCTTGTGGACACTCTTGTCAACTTACCCTACAGGTTTTCAGTTGGATATGGGGGTCCTCGGTTGGCTTTGTTAAAAGCTTGATAGTCGATATGGGCACGTATCTCTTTTTTTTATAGCTACATTATATAAATGTCGCTCATTTAATTTGTGTATTCTTTCATCTCCATTCTGGTTAAACTACCAACAAGCTGATGTTACTATTGATACATTAGTGTCAAATACATAATGGAATACCATTGCCTCTTAGATCTGTTTAGATAAATATTTTATAATGTTTATCATAATTAAATAATAAGAAAATACTGAAATTACTACTACTAAGACACTGTTAAAAATACAAGGATCTTAATAGGATGGTTCTCAGTGTAAGTCTGTAGTGTTATTGTTGCGCTGTTTGTTTGTTTTTGTGTCCAAATAACTCCAGGGATTTCTAACCACAAATCAACAATAAGTGTAAACTATAGCCATATTCCTAGAGTTGTATCCCTCATTCCTGGGAAATCTAAAAAAAAACCAACTGTGTGTTTACCCAGTAAATCGCTTCACGATATAGTTAAATGAACTAATGTTTAGTTTTAGTGGTAATATCTTGCAAAATCTGCAAGGATTTTCTTTTCATGTTTCTCATTCCTCATTTCTTTAGCATAAACATCATTCTGACTCAATTCCCAAAGGCCTTTTAGAGGTTATCTAAAATTCTGTGGGTAAGAAAAGGTCATCGAAGTGCAGAATTTGTACAGGAAATGTCTGGGTGCATGGATGATCTGACTTTGAGGGTGTGTCAAAGGAAGATAGTAAGTAATAATGAAAAAGGGAAGAAAAAAAATCTTGGTTCCTTTCCCTTCAGGGCACTAAACACCAGGAAATTCCAAACAATTCGACCCTCTTGTATTAAAGAATGAGAAAAAAAAATGAGCTAAAAAGAAAGAAAAACAAAAAGCGAGAGCCGTTTCAGAGAGTGTCCACTACTGCATCCCCAAATAGAGGCTCAACAGTGAGAATTTTAGATGGAGCAATGATAATATCCCAAATATTTAGGGAGTGAGATGAATCCTTTCCAGGCTGTTGCTTTTTTTTTTTTCCCTCACAGTTGATATCACATCAGGGGGGGAAAACAGCATGTGAACGGAAATTCACTGTCAAAACCCTCTGTTCTGGCCAAAACAACTACAAATCATGTTCTTGTGAATAATGGTGACTTAAGAACAAGTTTGAGCTTTGTTTTCAAACTGTTAGATGTTGGATATTTACTGCAGTTATCATGTTTTACTGCGAGAGTTCAGGTAACAGGAGTCCTGTTAGCATGTGCTGTGGATATGCCAAAACAACAGAGACACAAATTCATAACAATGCTTACGGGCCAAATCTATTTATGGCTAAATTGCACTTTTAAAGATCTAGTATATAAAAGTTCTAGAGGGTTGTTTAATGTGTCTATCTTAAACCAGCAAAAACAACTACATGTAGTTCCTATAAGAAACGAAACCCTAAAAACCATGAGTCTCCAGACTTGGACAAAGTGGTCAAATCTTGATCTTGCAACTATTTGCGCAACTATTAAATGACCGTCTGAGGAATCCTTTTCTAAATATGTACACACAAGCCGGTTGTCCCTCTGGAGGATCCACCCTGACTGATCAAATGGTCATCTAACAGCATAGGGCCTTAAGGGTCGATCTTTTTGGATGCAAATAATCCTTAAATTTCCGTTCATAAAACTCTAAATCCACTGTGTCTGTAAGAAGTTATTCACTCATCATCATCATCAATGAAATATAGGCACATTATATACGAGTAGAAGATCAACAGATACCAAAAATAAAAAATTTCAAAAGATGAAAACGGTTGAAGTAGAAAAAAATTCAATGTAACTGACCGTTAGTCTCCTCTGTTATTGAGTATAAGTCACCCTGAAATTTAAACCACAACAGTATTCCACATAGTATTTTTCTGAAAAATCTGCTAAACAATTTAGGCAATTTATTTTTTTATTTTTTGCTTAGCATTGCTGCTCATATTGTCCTCGGTTCTTGGCTCCCGTGTTCTGTCTAAAATTTTGCATGTTCTTCCTGTGTTTCCTCCAGATTCTCTGGTTTCCTCCAACTTGTTCTTGGTGGTCGGTGATAAACCAGAATGTGCTTGGACTTGGTGTTTAGAAGAACATCTGTGACCCCAACTAAGATACACTACATGCACAAAAGTACTGGAACATGTTTTCCAGCCATATGTGGGTCTCTCAGATTAAAATATTTACCAACTTATTATGGGAGGTGACTTTAATTGTGTTTAAAACACTGTTTTCATCTTCCAAATCAGCTCTTCTATCCAAATCTTAGAAAAACAATTAATTAATTTTTGGATTTGCACAGAGTTACTGAAATATTGCATTTTCTGAATCCTCCTTCTAGAGTCTTTTCTATTTTTCTTCAGCTCATCATACTTTTTTTTTTTATAGACAGTGACCTTATCTCTCTAGTAAGGCTGCAACAACTAATCAATGAAACTGATAATGGAATTTTTTACGGTTTACGGTCAAGTTATGGTTTAGCGTGGCGGCAAGATAACACAGCCACTTGCGAAAATGGCAGACGGTACAGGCTCAACTGGCAGCAGGAAAAAGTGTGTGTCCCAAGTCATCCAAGGCATGAGAGCATTTTATATTAAACGCAACAAAGAAAACTGTACCTGCAAGTTATGCAAAGTGGAGCTTGTGTGGGATGGAGGTACCACAGTGATGCACGAGCACATTAAAAGAAAACACACTGGTGTCACAGAAGGTGAAACATCAGCACTCATTACTGAAGTGTTATTGTGTTAACTGTGTGTTTGTAACTTCGGGAAAGTCGCACTGGATCTGTTCTGTCGTGACTCGCGAGCATCAGGTTGCGCATTTAGCTTGCTCACGGCATCGTGATGATTAAATTAAAACACTAAATCTAAAAGCAGCTAATAACAGCAGCAGTACACATTTGCATTTTTTAGTCACTGTTGTGGTTTTCAGCTAATCATTGTGTATTTGTACACCAATTCATATTTTTTTCGTTTTTTTAATAAGTTCTGTTAACCTGCTGCGTTTCTCTGTTCCATTCTCTTTTTATAGCATTTGTCTATTTGACTTAAACGTGATTCACTGCGACTTTAGTACTTCAAATGCTTGTTTTTTTAAATGTTTGTATATTTAATTAATGCATTTACCATTTAATTATTATACTAAATTTAATAAATTATATATTCTAGATATTCATATCTTCACAAATGAACAAAATGTCTTTGTTTTTACACAAAAATGGTCAAATCAATGTTGTATTATATTTTATATTGATTTTTTTAAGCATGGTTGTCAACTTGCCATCTGCAAAATACAATACAAATGTTGATTTACACAAATTGCTTCACCTTGCATACTTAAATGCTGTATTTTTTTTTTTTTTTTTAGAAAGAAACAACCGAGCATGAGTGAATTTGTTCAAAGGAGAAATCCCCCATTCACTCCTCAACAAGAAGCTACTATAAGCTATAAAATGTCTAAAATAAAGATAGTTAAACTCAACATGTGGCTTTTGCATTTTTTTAAGTTCACTTTTATACATAAATAACCTGAAGTAGGGATTTATATAGTTATAATAAGCAAAGCATAAAAAAATAAATTATGTATATTATTAATCAAAAAACTAATCGTCTGATTAATCGATTATCAAAATAATTTTTAATTGCAGCCCTACTCTCAAGTAAAGTCTCTTATGATGGTATAATTGTTTCCGATCATGCCCCAGTTATTCTTCAACTGACCCTCCCTGGCTGTTATAGATCCTCGTATGCTTGGAAAATGAACGTACTTTGATCAGATTTTGTTCAATTCGGTTCAGTTTATCTCAGAATTCTACAGAAGGAATTTCTGCATCTTTACTTTGGGAAACGCTCAAAGCTTATTTACATTGAAAAATAATTTCTTGTTCTGCTTATATTAAGAAGTTGCGTAATAAGAGGCTTTTTGAATTTTCGGAATAAATAACCTTCTCTCCAAATTGGATGAACCTATACGTTTAGCTAAAATTTTGCAATCTATCGCACAAATGCAGAGCGGAAAATCTCCACAGAGTTTTTAAAAAGCTTTCCCCTCAGTTTCTCTCGGTTTATGAAAATCTCTAAATAATGGCGCTCTTCGTCCTTCTTTACGTCAGGCATCAATCTCTCTTCTAAAACCCGATAAAAATCCATTGGAGTGTGGATCATATTGCCCAATTTCACTCCTTAATGTAAAAATTCTGGCGAAAGTTCTCTCTCGTAGTTTAGAAACTGTTATTCAAGACATCATTCATTCAGACCAAACTGGCTTCATTAAAAATAGACTTGGCTTTTTAGATCTCAGAAGGTTGCTAAACATAATTTACACTCCGTCTGACTCCTTTGTGCCTGATGCTTCAGTCTCTCTTGATGCAGAGAAGGCATTCGATCATGTTGAGTAGGACTATTTATTCTACACTTTAAAAGAATTCGGGTTTGGTTATAGATTTGTGTGCTGGGTAAAAGACAGTGGCACTAGACAGTGTTGCCCTTTTTCCCCTCTTTGTTTGCTATAGACAAAGATATACCTCTTGCAATCTACTTTTGTAATAATCACAATATTACTGGTCATATTAGAGCAGGAAAGGAACAAAAAAATATATTTTTATTCAGATGATATGGTGTTTTTTTGTCATGGAACTTTTTCCTATATCTCAAATGTCTTAAGGCAGTTTAGTGGTGTCTCAGCTTATAAACTAAACTTGCATAAGAGTACATTTTTTCCAAACAATTCTACTGCGAGATCTCTTACGTCAACATTACCATTTAAATTAGTCTCAATTTCCGATACCTGGAAGTAACAGTAACACAGGTTTATGTGACCTATTTAAGCATAATTTTATTGCAATTTCAAAGAAAACAAAACAAGATCTTACTAAGTGGACAACTATTCCAATTTCTCTTGCAGGCAGAATCCATACTAAAAAAATGGCTATTAAAATTCAAATTAGGAAGAATATTCTTTAAAGTATTCCAATGTTCATACCAACAACATTCTTTAAGACTTTAGATCAAGCAAAATCCCAATAAGAATTCAGAAATCGTTTCTTCAACAACCCAAAAAACTAGGATTTCTTCTTTCATTGTTATTTTTATTAAGTTTTATTTATTACATTATACTTATTATGTATTTATCTTGGTTTTCTTTTGTTTATTTTGTACCTAGCATTTATAATTGTAATTTGTATCTGGCACACAATTGTATAGGACGTCTTTGAATGTGGGGGAATTACATTTACCCTTCACTTCAACTAGGAGACTCAAACCTGTTCCACATAACATTGCCTCTGTGCACAAAGTCAACTCCATGTAGATATGTTTTACATGGGTTGTGAAAGATCTTGAGTGGCCTGCTATAAAGATCTGACCTCAACCCTACTGAACACCTTTTGGATAAAATGGAATGATGACTGCACTCCAGACCTCCTCAGCTCACCTACGGAACAACTTCCCAGAAGAGTGGAGATTATTATAACAGCAAATGTTTAATGGGTTGATCAAAAAAGCACATATCTAATGTTCTGGTGTCCACAAACATTTGTCCATATAATGTACAACAGAAATGAAAAAAAAGTCCCAAAATAGAGTATAAAGAGAAGGGGGTCTGGGGTTATCACAAGCTTAGTAAAATCTCAGTAGAACTTGATTGGTTAAGGTGATTTTTCTGTATGACAGAGATTTTACATGTATATTTATGGCGTTTGGCAGACTCTCTTAGTCAGAGCAACTTATAATGATCTCATTTATACGACTGAGCGGTTACGGGGTTAATCAGAAGTATAAGCTGACTTCATTTCCAAAGCCAGTGTAGGCAATGTCTCCTGACTTGCTGAAGACAACAGAAACAAATTGCCCAAATCTGACATAAACTTGAAACAAACTAACTTGTATATCTGCCCATTCTGCACATGGACACTTAAAGGACAATCACACTAAATCACTTTAATTTGTACTGTCAATATCTGCCATACTGCTTCATATATACATATCGTTTCATATATTTCTCTAGTTTATACTTTTTATTTATCTACTTTATTTTATTTTATTTTTATTTTTTTTATATATACTTAAATTCTATTCCTTTTGTACTTAAATGCTGGACAGTCATATAAAGCATTTCACTGCATGTTGTACTCTGTATATATGTGTATGTGACGAATACATTTGGATTTTGAATTTGATATCTGTCAGGAAACCACCGGCTACGCCAACCGCTCGCCACTCAGCACACTCGCAGCGCCTCGCCTACATACTAATCACCTTCACCTGTCTCCAAGCAACACCCTCCCTTTATAAGGCCCCCGTTTCCACTCACTCACCGTCCGATCTACGGTTCATTCTGGCGATCATCCCTGGACGGGAATATACCCGTTTTCCAGAAGATGCTGCTTCCTAGCTTCTGTTTGTTTCCCAAAGCTAATAAACGTCCTATTCGCATTCTGGTTTTCGACTCTTGATCAAAGCGTGACAATATCTCCAATGCTAAAGACAATACAGAGGATCGATAAATCGTATGGACGTAAACTGAAATGAGCATTTTTATTTCTGTGTCATAGACCTTCAGAATGGCTAAAACATATTGAAGTTTTTAAATGTGAAATAAGTAAAGGCAATTTTGGGAAAATAAGCTTGACGATTTAGGTCAGGAAATGAAAATAGAAACTGCAGGAATTCAAGCTGACTCAGATTACTCACTTTTAAAAGGTTACAAGAATTGTGTGTACGGAAAGGTCATAAAAGTTATTTGTGGCCTCATATGTGTTAAATATGTGTATATTTGGTAGAAGGTTTTTATCCAAAACTGATGTTACAATTGTGCATTGACAATAGCTTTACTAGTTGAGGGTTAAGTGGCTTGGGGTGTGTGTGTGTGTGTGTGTGTGTGTGTGTGTGTGTGTGTGTGTGTGTGTGTCTGGAAGTACTGAGATTTGAACTATTTAATCACAAATCATTAACCTCTTATCGTTTTGTTCTTCATGATTTCAATTTGCAAGTACAAGCATATCTTTTACTAATAATGTGGTATGAGATCTTTCGCTGGACAATCAGGAGATTTCTCCCACTGGGGAGTCATATGTAAGAATCATCAACTAGCTTGGAGGAAATGTGACATACACACACACATATGCACACTCAAACCACACCAGCCTGTCCACAAGAATATTTTCCAAACAAAACTGGTCTGTTGGAGGTTGTTGTTGGTATGAACATTGGAATACTTTAAAGAATATTCTTCCTATGTTTGGAGGTCTTTGGCCAGAAGGAAAGTGAACTTTTAGGTATTTTAAGAATACAATTTTTTGGTTCACCATAAGTCATTTCTAAGTCTAATTGTGAAGAACTTTGCTCAGAAATATTCAATCAACATTGAATAAAAAAGATTGCAAGGTATCTGATTCCACAAACATTGGTCCATATTGTGTAGTGTTTGCATTAAATTAAAAAAAAAATTATATATATACATTTTAGCATGAACCATTCACTCTATCGACTCCAGCTTCCTTCACAATGGCATTTTCAGGGTTATCTGAGGTATTGTGAGCCAGGAAGGGTAATGAAAGAGCAGACTTCGGACAGGAAATGTCTGGATGCGTGGCTAACCTCACTTTGAGGTTGTGTGGAAGATAGTAGTGTTTAATAAGATACGAAGTCTCTGAAATCTAGTTTGACTTGCTCCGAACCTTTAGCGTTTCATCTGCTTTAATATTAGTTTTCCCTTTGGCTTCCTTTTGAATGTCTCTAAAACGGACGTTCAAGAAAGCCTTTTTGCAGTGTTGAATCACGATTTAAAGTCAGCACATGCTGTTCATTATGTGCTCATAACGGATTGATCATTATCACTATCTCGCAGTGCTACACAAGGTCCTGCAAGTTTCGCCTGTACAAACAGTATCCAATTACCTAATCTAAAACTGTACCTTAAACAGATGTGAGCTGGTCCAGACCACCGGCGCTCCATCCAAACTCTGCATCTGAAATCTCAGCTTGTCGGTTCGACACAGTAATAGTGTGTTTGCTAACATCGTGGTGTGTGGGCTCCATGCTTCTGTACACTGTTGATTTTTCATCTACACTTCTGAGATGTTGTGTTAGTGACACAGTTAGTGCAGGAACCGTAGCATCGTGGTCCACATCTTACATCAACAGGTACACCATGTGTACCTTGCAATTAAGATTTGATCAAGTCATATATGTAACCAGATGGTCCTATAATCTCTGCATTATTGTACTTGACTATTTATTGTTGATTTCTGGCTCTGATCTAATCAGTTTATCATACGAATAGGCAGAGAGTAAAGATATTTGTATACATGTAAATAGTAAGTAGGGCTGAACTTTAGTTGGATGTGTAAATTATAGCATGAAATGTTTTACTTCAATCAAGTAAATGATAACTTCTGTCTACTATAAATACAGTACATTTAATCATTCACTTTCTGTTTAATGCTCAATGAGTTAATGACTGCTATTGATATGTTAATTTCAGTTTCATTTTATCTCTATTTTAGACACACCTTGTCATGCTCGCTTTTGAGAAACCGCATTGTGTCATGTAAAATAGCTTGAAGCTTTTTTGGGTGACTTGCTGGGAAATTCCTTAATATTCGTTGCTTCGTTGTGAAGCGAGCCTCCTATGAACAGGTCCTATACTATTAAAACAATAAGGGGATCAGATAACGTGCCCTCATATACAATGAAAGTCTGCACTTAGTTGTGAAAATGCTTTGTCAGTGTTGCATTCTTTTTTATAATTTAATACAATAATTTTGATTTTAGATATTGACAACATAAGTAAAAATTAGAATCCCTGAAAAATTAACGAGTTTCATAATACAGTAAAACCCCGTTGTACGAGCAACCTATAGTACGAGCAAACGGAGATACGAGCGGCCTTGCTTGCAAAATTTTACACTATTTCACGAGCAAATTTCGAAGGCACGAGCAAACCCACGCTGCCGGTTCCCCGTTTTCGGTGGAGAGAAGCATCAGTCACTTAGTTGATGATGTATCACTCGGTCGCTCTCGTTGTTCAGTGCAGCAAAAACGTAACTTTTTTAGTTTTATATTTTTATTTCACTAGAAATCTTGAAAAATGTCTCCCAAGAAAATCAGTGATGGTGCTGTGAAAACAAATGTAAATAGAATTACCATGGAAACCGAGAAGGTTACGAGCATGGTGCGCGTCTCACACTCGCAATCAACCACTACCACATGGGTCAGTGTTAAATTACGTTTACATTACGGTAATTTGCGGTGTATTTGTTTGTTAAAATAGGCTACAAATACTTTTTAAGTGCAGAAATAAGCGATCGAATGAGATCTCGGAACGGATTAAATCACTTTTACATTCATTCTTATGGGGAAAATCAGTTCGAACGTATGAGCAAATGGACCTACGAGCAATTTTCAAGAACGAATTATGCTCATCCAACCGGGTTTTACTGTATATGGTACAGCCTGATTTGTTTTAAGGACAGTGAACACTCGCAAGGACTCCAATCTCGTGTCAAAGATTACAATCAGGTCCATCACAATGCCGTCTGAACGCACGCTTTAATAGGAGAGATTAGACATGAGCACAATCTGACCTTTTGTACAAAGTGTAAGATGGGCGTTATCACACATTTGCTTACGTTTGAATGGGGGCTGAGAAGAAGAAGAATTAAATATCCTTGTTTTAAATATTTCAAAATGTAAAAAAAAAAAACATCCCAGATGATCAACGTGTTATCAACGTGTAACGTTAGTGTTTAATTACTTGTTACAACCATGTGAATAAAATATTTTTTTTTATGTTACAGCATTGTTGAATTTCCAATTCTGAATGGTGTTTATTCAATTCCTAATGAGTCAGCAAAACCATACAGGTACCAAACTGCACAGCAAACATATATATTATTTATCAGTGTATTTGTTTTAAGATTTTTCTCTACCAATTCATTGGGAACATTTCCCCAATTTGTTGCTACTACCATGAATACACCCAAATACATTATATGGACTGAAGTTTGTTGACCCCTGACCATAAGATTCTTATATACATTTATATACGTCCCATTCCACATTTCCCTATTTGCTGTTATAATAATCTCCATTCCTCTGGGAAGATGTTTCACTAGATTTTGGAGTGGGCTTGTGGAGATTTGTGCTTATTCAGTGACAAAGCTGTTAGTAAAGTCAGATACTGATGAAGGGTGAGGAGGCCTGGAGTGCAGTCAGCAATCCAATTAATTCTGAATACCTTTTGCTCTTCCCCATGTAAACCATAGTTTAAAGAAGTTAGCTTTGTGAACAGTGGCATGATGGAAACATGGAGGGAATATTTTATATCACCACATCCAAAAACTTACTATAAAACTGTGTGCCTCCAACTTTGTGGAAAAAGTTTGAAAAAGAACCACATATGGCTGAAAGAGTCAAGTGTCAAAGATCATTTGTTCATATAGTCAAGGCTATCACATTGTCCAGATCCTAGTGTTCTGTGCCCTTCCTTTACCCTTCCTGTGCCCTTGAGCGTGCCATTTAACATGCTGTCACATCCCTGTCATTTCCGACTTCTCTCTGGGGTGACTTTTTACATGCCTCATGAAAGGGTTCAATCAGGGTTAAATCCCTCCTGCCTGCTGCATCTAAGCCTGGCTGTTAGTTTTTTCTTTTGTATGCCTGTTGTCAGGTTTAAATTCTTTTACAAAGGTGAAAACTTTAATAAATTACAACCCTTGGTGTTGTAATTAACAAAATAGCTTATGTTGAAAATATATAAAGTATTTCCTATAACTGCTTATAACCTTCATTTTCAATCTTCAATAATCAATGCACATACCATGTATCATATTTTTACTAGCCATGGCAAAATAATAAAACAATTTTTGCTCATGTACCTTGACATAACTCTGGTCTTTTGTTGCTTTTGTAGCTCTTGCCTTGTGTAATGTACTGTGTGGACTTTTCAAGTTTACCTCGTTCTATAAGCCTTCGTTACATCCCACACATCTTCAAATTTTCCTCAGATGATAACTCTGATTTATAGAATATTTCCTCCTGCAGACTGAATGTCAATACCAACATACACAATATCCTTAAATGTAGAATTACAAAACTAACAGCTACCTTGGTTCTTTCAGAGCCACGCCGCACCACACGATGCATGTTGCAGCCCAATGCCGCATAGTTAAGTTTTTTTCCCCTTTAGTTCTCACATTGCCCGTCTGTTCTTGCTTTTCGTAGTGAATATCTGGACTAGTCAAACCAGCTGGCTTATATTACTACCATATTGTGTTTAAAATCGTCCACAAAAAGTATTTGATGGTATCCCATGGCAGCAGGTTCCTATTTCTATGAGACATTCAGGCACACTCAAACACACATTCAGAAGCACTAGCGCTTCCTTTACTTTAATATTGGATAGTAAATGTCGTATTTCACCCGTTGCCACAGTTTGATGATAGCTAAAGTTTCTGGTGATTATTGTTGTTGGCCTGAACAGCCGAATCTGCCATTACATAATAAAAGTCGGATTATTCACAAGGAGATTATGAAATGTGCTAGACAGACAATAGAAGATGTGCAGGATTTCAACCATCATAGCCAGAATAAATGTTCCCAATGCTTAATTTCACATCTGTTTCTTTAAACAAGTATGCATACCAGATAAATCGCCTTTGAAAAGTCTCGTGTTTATTTTGAATTTCCGAACATTCTTGTTAGAAAACTTTGATTATTTGTAATAGATTTTAAACCAAGGGTAGTAGGAATCACCTGGGTATCAACGATGATCCCCCAAAAGCTGTATACCCCAAATAATATGAAGAGCCAATACACATCTTTGGACATTCTGGAAAGGTGTTCAAGGTAAAAGACTGCACTCCTAGTAGAGGGAGAGACGATATTAACTATGAAGCTCCTGAGAAGGGTACTTGTAAACATCTTGGTAAGTGGGGGATGATGTCTTTCATCCACTAGGCCAGAATCTACTTCAATAATGGAGCCTCTGCTGCATTTACTCAATGACAGATTAGAATTGATGCCAGTATGATAAGACAACTATTGTCCACAACAAGATTTCGATTGCTGCAAAGCAAATCAAATGATTTTTTGCTGCCAGGCTGAATGACAATAAAGTTCACGTTGATTTTGACTTGGATTTACAAGACTAGGTGATTTGACATTGGGCAGAAATCCAACCAAAAAGTCACTCTAAGGCCTATAGGCCACCAACATATGCAAGGTAATCTTACCAAGAATCCTCAATTCTTCTTTTATTGTTTCTGATTGCTAATTTTTCTGATTCTTTTTTGGTTTTGATGCAATTGATAGTAAAATAGCTTATAAAGCTACCTGTTAACTAACATTTTGCCAAATCTGGAAACACAAGAGGAAAATCCTATTCTGGATTCTAAGGGAAACGAGTCAGTCAATTAGAAATACCACACCCCTTCCAGTAAAGTCAAAACATGACCCCAGGGAGATGCCATCCTGCTGTGTAGAGCACCTTAAGTAAATATAGTGGATTGTTGCAGGCAAGCAGTCCCAAGAGAAAAGTCTTATCGTAATCAGGTGATGTGGTCCATGGTTTGTACACCATTCACAAATCTTCCACTTAAGACTTGTACACTAGAGGCACTTGCATTATAGAGTGTTTTCTGGGTTGTTAGATCACATGTTTTAGTTGGTCTGACAGCACACTTAATGGACAGGTTACTTAATTTTAATCAGTATGAGATGATTAACTGCAGGGAAAAAACAAAAATGTAGTAGATAGTACAGGATAAATGCAGTAGGCAGGTTAATGCAAAGTGTAAAATGTTTTTATTTCCTCAATCCAACAATTGGCAGTGTGGGCAGGAGCCAAATCCTGCTGGAAAATTAAATCAGCATCTCCATAAAGCTGGTCAGCAGAGGGAAGCATGATGTGCTCTAAAACTTCCTGGTTGATGGCTGTGCTGACCTTGGACTTGATAAAACACAGTGGACCAACACCAGCAGATGACATGTTTCCCCAAACCACCACTGACTGTGCAAACTTTACACTGGACCTCAAGCAACTTGGATTGTGTGCCTCTTCTCTCTTTTAACAGACTCTGGGACGTTGATTTCCAAATAAAATGCAAAATCTTCTTTCCTTTCATATGAAAAAAGACGACTTTGGCCCACTGAGCAACAGTCCAGTCCTTTTGTCCTTTGCCCAGGTAAGACACCTCTGACATTGTCTCTGGTTCAGGAGTGGCTCGACATGAGGTATATGTCAGTTGTAGTCCATGGATACGTCTGTGTGTGGTGGCTCTTGAAGCACTGACTCCAGCTGCAGTCCACTCTTTGTGAATCTTCCCAAATTCTTTAATGGTTTTCGTTTCACCTTTTTCTACCACATTTTTTCCTTCCATTCAACTTCCCATTAATGTGCTTGAATACAGCACTCTGTGAACAGCAGCTTCTTTAGCGATTACTTTTTGTGCCTTACCATGTGCAGGGTGTCAATTATCATCTTCTGGACAACTGTCAAGTCAGCAGTCTTCCCCCATGATTGTGTAGCCTGAACCAGACTGAGACACCATTTAAAGGTTCAGGAAACCTTGCAGGTGTTTGGATTTAATTAGCTAATTAGAGTGTGACACCACGAGTCTCCAATATTTAACTTTTTCACAATATTCAAATTTTCTGAGATACTGAGTTTTGGATTTTCATTAAATGTAGGCCATAATCATCAAAATTAAAAGAAACACTTAAAAGAACACTTGAAATATGTGTGATGAATCTATATAAAATACAAGTTTCACTTTTTGTATTAAATTACTAAAATAAATCAACTTTTTAATGATATTTAAATTTATTGAGATGTACCTGTATACTGGGAAAGCACAATCTTCTGCATTCACCATGTTATCCAGTACAGGTTTTGTATTAGTATGTCACCTGTCTATATTAGCGGTCGAACGATTATATTATAATAGCTAGGTTGGGTCTTAATACCTGATTAATCAACCGATAGATCTTATAGCCCATAGTCTTGTAGCACATGTAGGTCTACAATCTTGTAACTGACGTCCTTTGACAGCTCTTTGGTCTTGCCCATGGTGGTGAAGAAGTTCGAATGGAAGAGGATGATTCTGTGACTAGTGTCTTTTATACACATAATAAGTTGATAATAGGAGTTCTTTCTTAAAGTGACAGGACAATTTGGGTGTGTGGGAGTCAGAATTCTTGCTGGTTGATAGGGGATCAAATACTTATTTCACTCGATCAAATACAAATATATATATATATATATATATATATATATATATATATATATATATATATATATATATATATATATATATAAAATTATTATTATTATTTTAATTTATTTTTTTTTTATTTCTTATTTTATTACTTTCTCTTTCTGTTAAAATAAACCTACCATAAAAATTCTAGACTGTTCATTTCTTTTTAAGGGTGAAAATTTACTAAATCAGCAGCGGATCAAATAATTATTTTCAAGTATATAGTTATAATAAAACATCATCAACATCAACAACATAATGTTTTTTTTAATATATCCGAATAATTAAAATAATTATCGTCCAATTAATCACTTATCAAAATAATCGTTAGTTGCAGCCTCACTAAAAACAGTTACATCCAAAATTAATAAAAACACACTTCAAATAAACAGCACATGGCCTCAGTGATTCGCCTCTAGAGGCCACTCTCGTATTGTATAACGCAACCAGGAAAAACTATCGGTATGGATTTTTGCCAGCAATCTGTACCAATTAATCAGCAAAACCAATGAGGTTTGAAGTCGGTCGACCTCTAGTCTATATGGTGCTCACACCTGCATGTGATTTCATACAGAATGTATAAGTAATACAGTCTACTGCTGATATAGTAATCTATAGTATCACAATATAAAACTATATAGAAGTTTGATATATTGTATGCAATATAGTAATATAATATAGCACTTATCCAGCAGTCTTTTTGATTCATTAAATAGTAGCTTACTGCTGATATTGGCCCCAATTCTCGACCCTGGTTTATGATTACAGTGAGCTAAACATTGAGTTTTAGCAACCCTCAATGTTGTGTCTATGTTGACCCCGAGAGGACAAACTAAATCGAGATATACATGTTTTGAGGAAAGAGGGTATCGAGGACAAAATCCTTTCCTTGCGCCTGAGAAATACAGACACAATTATGTATCACCTGTAAATCTTTTGTTTGTTTAATGTATCAATGGGTCAGTGGAATATAATAAAAACAGCCAGCATAATGGCCTCGGTGTAATCTCTTGTTCACGTAAAGTGAAGTTTGAATAAAAGCATATGGCAGGCATTGACTGGAAAGAGGCATGTGGTTAACAAGGAGCACTTCTTCAGTATAAACTCACATGCAATGGAAGTTTTGGCTGTAATGTAAACTGTCACATTCTCCTCCCTGTCTCACTCTCCAGTGGGAAAAGTTTAAATCCAGGAAATAAAAAAAGATGATGTTTGAGATTAGGAAAGTGCACATAATCAGTCATTTAATGGAACACAACTCAATCGGCAATCCAATAGCGCTTTGCGGTTTTTCAAAAATACTTTTACGACTCCTAGATAGTAATTTAGGCAGTATTTCATGCCAGTAATTTGTTTTCTATTTCTAGTTCCTTATTACAAGTATTATCTCTGTTTAAAATGACAAGCTGTGTTTGTATAACTGGACGGTGATAGAGAAAAAAAAAAATCTAAAATTTTTTTTTTATTTAAAAGGCATAGATTACAAATAGAATGCTGCCAATTTTCATTTACTAACAGATTCCTACAATATAAAGTTACTTGTCATGGTGGTAACATTAAAATTTCACCTTCAGTATGTATATTTTACCTGAAAACTTAAATTTTTTTATGTTTTCTTAGCTTTTAAAGTAAAATAAAGTGCACCAATGGTACTTATGTACATTTAAAAGGGTTTGTAATAGTAACACAATATATTCACACGTACACATGTACAAACAACAACACAACAAGACAAACACCGTCAACGCAGCACCAAACAGTTCAGTAGCTGTAAAATTAGTGTAAACAA
The DNA here is from genome assembly GCA_039877035.1 of Silurus lanzhouensis. Taxonomy (NCBI): domain Eukaryota; kingdom Metazoa; phylum Chordata; class Actinopteri; order Siluriformes; family Siluridae; genus Silurus; species Silurus lanzhouensis. Next base: position 208,056 of record JBCEWE010000574.1, read on the forward strand.
ACTGTCCATATCATAATAAATACTCTATACGTAAGCATTTAGCAGATGTTTGTGCACAGTAGTAGTGTATGGAGAAGGTACACACAAACGCAACGCTTGCTCCAATGTCCTTACGCTGTGGAAAATTGGGCTACAAACACTGATAGCATCAGTTCGTCTTGGATTTTTTATAATCGAAACACTGCAACGACAAACAAAACGTACAATGTGGTACCTAATTTATATATATATACATACATACAGTCGAACCCACTTATCTCGCCCTCGGTTAACTCGCCAACCCTATTAAGTCGACGTTTTTGAAGTGGAACCGCCAAATTCTCGCTTTTGTCTTAGCATTTTTTAATCGGTTATGTTGATTCTTTTATGTCGACGAACCCTAATATCTCAAACAGGAGGGGGGGCAAATTTGCCACTTAACGCCGGTTATCTCGATCCGCATGACCAATCGCCGGCTTTTGCCACGTCACCATCTCACTACCGTATTTCCGCGTATATACAAGACGCGTCCTATAGAAAGTTTTACATACCCCTCACCCAGGGTGCATCTTATATACGCGAAAATACGGTAGTGAGACGGCATTGGGCAGCCGCAGAAAAACTCGCGGATGTGGCGGCAAAATCAAGCCTTACAGATGTAGGATACTTTTCAGAGCTGTGTGTCAGAGTGAAATGACTCAAGAATTGAATGTTGACACTGGTTAGCTTTTTGTAAAAACGAACTACACCCCGCACGTTTTTTGTGATTTTGTGAGCGATCTTTGTGTTTGCAATGTTGGAGAATATAATAAAGGTTTGTTTTGAGAATCGACGGTGGTTTGTATTGTATACTGGTAAATCTCTGCTGTTAGTTGGTGCACTTATGCCTTGGTGCACTTGGCGCACTTATGCCTTTTGTTGTTAGCAAAGATGTATGTACATTTTTATAGCATGCCTTCATCAAACAAATCGCAGCAACGCTGTTGTGTAAAAAACCTCTAAAAACACGTGCATGCACATTCTCATTTATTAACGCACATCATGTACACAAGAAATTTTAAGCATGTTAATATATTGCCGCCATTTTGGTTTTCGTTGATCTCGATCATCGGTTACCTCGACGCTTTTTGGCAACCCCCTACGCCGGCGACATAACCGGGTTCCACTGTATGTGATATATTAGGTACCACATTGTTTGTATGTGTCTATATATTTATATTAGATTTAATAAAAAAACAAAAAAGCATGATTCTAAAACAATGATAAACTGTTGTGCAATTATAATAATAAACAAATCACATTCTTGCCTTAGGCACAAAAATATTTTACAACTGAAATCAATCTTTTCTTCAGACTGCTTGTTTTTTTTTTGTTTTTTTTTCTAGATATAATAACAGGTACCCGTGCTAAAATCACAAGGCTGTGTATGTCTATGGACAAAAGAAAAGTAATCTTATCGGTGCAAGCATGTATGAGCAAGAAGGACATGGGGGGGGGGGGGGGGGGGTCACAGTTATGGCCTTGTGCTTATAAAATGCGGATTGTGTGTCGTCTGTACAACCTCTATCTGTTCAATCCAGTAACGAGACGGTGCAAGACTGCGACATTGAATAACGATTGATCTCTGTACACAAAGGGCACTTAAGTCCGTGCACTCAATTACATAGTGCATGTTTTAATGAGTCATATTATCTGTCGTCTATGTAAATGCAGCATTAAAAGATACTCGACAGAAAACTCATGAATATACACCATTAGTCACGGAATACATTGGCATGAAGTTGGTGTGCTCCGAAAGCATTTTTGAATAGAAATGATGCAGTAAAGTACCTGGAGTTTGAATACACTATTGTGTAGGTTCAAGTGACTGGATAATTGATATTCAGGCTTGAAGGGTTATCACATAATTAACTATTCTGTATTTAATGTGTTTTTCATGCAAAAAATTTGATTAATTAGAAAAAAAGAAAGTATATATATATACATACACACACACACACACACACACACACACACACACACACACACACACACACACACACAGTCTATTACATTACAACTGTTTTTTCATTGTCTGGTTATAAAGTGTCCATCAGTGAACAGTTCATAACCTCAACAATGATGGAAGTATAATGAATGCACGTCACACAGATGGAGATATTCCCTTTTGAGTCTGGTTCCTCTCATAGATCTCTGATTTTCTCACTAAACGTATACGTTACGATGCTAAAATGTATATTCATAATCAATTTTTTTCTGTTAAGCTGCTACAAATAAAATGTATCTATTAAATTGACATAGCCACTATATACATTACATTTACAATATACACAATAGTAATAGTTTGTTTATGCAATAAAACCTCGATCTTATCCAAGCATTTTACAGAGATTCACAGGGATCGTCGCAATTTCATTTTCATGTGAATCCCATTGTCCTGATCCTTCAAAAGCACCCAATGCAAATGTAAGCGCTTGTAAAAATATTTTCGTGTGGTCATTTGTCAAACGTTTGTTTGCTTATTCTGAATGTCACTCAGGCAGCAAGCCAAAGATGTGTGCAGTCGCAGCTGTAAAAGCGCAGCGTGAAAGGAACACTCGCGCACTTCGCTTTGAACAGTTGTGTAGCGCAGGCCCACGGCACCCAGTCAGAAACTGAAAAGTTATTTCATCGACTTGATGTTTACTTTTATATAATCAATCCATTACTTCTTATTGGCTTGATGTTTTTTTTTTTCTTTCTTTTAAAAGATTCCCAATGGGAATATTCTTTGGAAAGGGGATTTTTCCAAAGAAATGGCAAGAAATAGCTTATAAGTTACAACATCACCCATAATGCTGTAATCACTCTCAAATCACTTCACATGAGCAACTGAGAATTATTTAAAAATAATAATAAAAACACTGCCTTTAGTCATTGTTTTTGCATTCTAGACATTTTTTGATTGTGATGGTGAATTCATGTATTACACACTTTGTGGATTATTAGCATAAACTAGTATGTTTTTATGTCTAACGAGCAAATGGTGATCATTTCATGTACATAATCATACAACACTGATTGGCAGCAGTAGTATTTACACTCATTCTGATATCTGAATGGTGTGCAACTAAAGAAAAATGTACACCAGCAGTAACTATAAACCTAGGTGTATATGACATTCAGTACGTGTCCCCATTTAACCTTAATGTGTCCCTATGCAACTTACATTTGTCCCTATTTAACCTACATGCATTATGCAAACTTCTATTTAACTTTAAAATGTAACTATGTGACCTACTTCTATACCTCTATGAGGGATATGTTTTATATATGACTTTATATAAATAACTAAAAAAAATAAGCCAATGTATGGCAAGGCATCAGACACACATACACACACATTTATAACCTTGATTCTATCCAACTTTAGAGATAACCTGGAGAACCCAGAGGAAGTCCATGGAGAAAGGCAGAGAACATGCAGAGCGCAAAGAAACTTCACATGCGTTGTAATCCGAGCTCAGGATCAAAACAGGGACTCCGGAGCTGTAAAGACGCAGCGCTACCCACTGCGCCACTGTTCAACCTTAACATATCTGTGAATTTTTTTACTTGTTCATGGGAATTGATATAAATAAAAAAACAATCTGGCTTTTAAAAAAACAGAACAAGAAATAGGAGCATAAAGGTCACTGAAATGGAAATGCACTAAGGCGCTTCGTCTGGTGTTTAAATGACAACTGAAAGCACTGCCATGAAACTACAGCATGTGTGTGGACAGAAGCCAAGTATATATATCCAGTAAAGTTCTTACAAGACTGAAAAAAAAGTCTCCATATTCCATATATATGTGCAATGCCATCCCACTGAATAATGCTTCCTTATTAGACACTAACCTGGAAATTACAGACACTCACAGACACACACCAGGTTTAATCCTGGGCTAATTTACAAAATCCACAAAGATTTGCAAATAAGGAATAAACATAAACTCGTGATGATATGTGACTGGATAACTGCAAGATGTCATACCTGGGAGCAATTAGGTGTGAATGAATCATAGGTCAGGATTAGGCAAGTGCTTGATTGAGGAATTTGTTCCTGGAGAACGCTTTTGGGAATGAATCAGTGTAACATATAGAAGGATAAAGGACTTAAAGGACAGAACACAAAGCCCTGCTCAAAGTAAACCATAGAAACCTTTACAGGCTTTGAAAAGGGTTTTAATGGTTATAATGGCAATTGTATTCATTTTAAATGGAAACTTTTAATAGTCCCTCTGGGTCTGTCCTGGTGATTTGATGCCTTTTATTAGTGGTTATGTTTTATACATATAATAAACCCCACTGGGGACCAATAGAACACACTAGGCAAATTGTAGATCACATAATGGTATTTACTGGAGACTTATTAGGAGAAAATTAGTTTTCGATGGTTTCTTTGTTCTGGTGATGATCACAAAACACTATATGATTACCATTCGGTAATAGTTTAACTGGTTAACAGGTGATGTTTTGTAATGGTATTTATATTGGAAAACATTAGAAATTCTTTGTTGGCTTCTGTTGTTAAACAGTGGGTGTGATGATAATAATAATAATAATAATAATAATAATAATAATAATAATGATGATGATGATGATGATGTAGAATGTGTTTGTTTGTTTGTTTTGTTAGTTTGATCAGCACATTCCTGATCTCAAAACTCAAGGACTTACCTGAGACCTCCAGACGACGTACTCGTGAGCAGAGGTGTGTTGCGCCTTCCTCTGAAGCCACCTTCTAGGGGAGAAGATGGTGCCCGAGCTGCCCGAGCTGGCGAGGAAAGGCAAATCCCAAGCCGTGTTTCTCTTTCCACTTTTAAAGTCGTAGTCGAAGTGGAAGCTCGACGAGGGCGACGTGTCGAGAGGCGTCGCGGGAGTGGAGAGCGACGGCGACAGCAGCTGGTGCGTCCACCGGAGGGTCGCCGCGGCGCCCAGCTTGGAGTGCGCGTCGATTTGGGACGCGGCCGGCGCGTCGCCCGCACGCTCGGGCAGCCTGGAGCACTCCAGCTCGGCCCGGGTGAAATCGGAGTCCGCGTCGCAGTCGCGGATTATAGCCGGATCCAAACTCCGTGTCTGGCGCAATCGCCGCTTCGTGATGCTCCTCGAAGCTGGGGATGAGCAGGAGAAGACGCTGTGGAGGAGCCCTTGCGCCGACGCCATGGTCGCGGCTTTATGCCCTTTTCTTTCCCCCCTCTTTCCACTTACTTCCCCTCGCAAAAAAATCTCACTCGCACGCCATGGCGTCGACTATAAGTAACCCGCTAATCCGCATCGCATCTTTACCTTAAATCCTGTTCTAATAGATTTAGGCAGCGCGTTTATCTAGATGAGGTTTCCTTCATGCAGGGAGAAACTACAGGACTGGAGTCTGGGTGGGTTTGGAAACTCCTCATGCTGTCTTCTCTCCTCCTTCCACAATCTCACTTTCATTCAAGCATCTACACAACTTTTTTCTTCTTCTAATTTTAAGTTTGTTCAACTCCAAAAAGATGTTACAAAACCTTATAGGATTTGTAATGGTTTTAATAGTTATCATGGGAATTGTATTGGTTTTAATGGCAACCCTAATGGTCCTAGTGGGTCTCTACTGGTTTGTTCCCTTGGCATGTTATGTCTAGTGCAGAGGGGCCCAAACTTTTTTTCTATGAAGGTAAAAAGTTTATTATATCATTCATATATCATATATTACTATGATGCATTATACCCAACTGAATTATATTGAAATGAATGTTGCCATGATATCCCTCACTTTTTATTCCATAATATTTGTAACTAAATAAAACATTACTCTGCAATCTGCAGTCTTAGCCTAATACAGCTATTCAGTATTAATGATTTCAAGCTCCACTATAGCCAAGCTGCAACTCTTGGGCCCTTGAGTAAGGCCCTTAACCCTCTGTGCTCCAGGGGGGGCTGTATCATGGCAGACCCTACAAATTGACCCCAGCTTCCTAACATCGCTGAAAGAATTTCAATGTTATTTAATGTATATGTGACAAATAAAAAGCCTCTTTCTTTCTTTCTTTCTTTCTTTCTTTCTTTCTTTCTTTCCTTCCTGTCTTCCATGTTATACAGCCATATGCTGGTAATATCAGTGAACTTTTCTATTATTTTTACTTTTCATTTGAATGACATGTTTTGTTTTAAACAAAATGTGATATAAAATTATAAATAAAGATATGTGATATATATAATATATAGTTTTACTTTTTTCCCCTATTCTCATATATGGCATGGTGGGTCAAATCAAAAGTCACCACCGGCCAATTTTGCAAATTTTTTAGTACAAACGAGTTTGGGCATCTCTGATCTAGTGGATAGTGGCAACTTCTACATTTACATTTACATTTGCGGCATTTCGCAGACGCCCTTATCCAGAGCGACGTACAAAAGTGCTTTGAGTCTCTAGCAATGAATAAATCTACATTACATCCAGTGTAGAGAAACCTAATGCGTAATGGTACAGTATATAAAGCAGAAGGATCACGATTAGCATCGAACCAAACAAACCATTCTAGAAACTCACTCCAACTTTTAGATCACGTGTTTGTAACTACTGGATCCCAGTAGATGGAGTAAGTTTCTAAAATGGTTTGTTTGGTTTGATGCTAATCGTGATCCTTCTGCTTTATATATTGTACCATTACGCATTAGTTTTCTTTACACTGGATTCAAGGGGTCAAACCCAAACCTGTTCTAGAATGACACTGCGTCCATCCACATAGCGAAGTAAAGTACATGAAAACATGGTTTGCCAAATTTGAAGTTGTAGTACTGAGCTGGTTTGCACATAGTTTTGACCTCAGTCCCTTTAAACACCATTGAAATCAACTGGAACTGCGATCCCACTAATGCTTTTGTCACTGAGTGAACACAATTCGCGAAAGCCATTGTCCAAAATCCAGGGAAAAGAATTCACAGAACTTAGGAGAATGAGATAAGAAGAAAATGTGTGAATATGTGTGGAATGGGATGGCATTTGGCCACATTTTGTATGAACGACAGGTTAAATCTCACACCCATATGTTTTTCTTGTTTGAGGAAATTCATTTATTTATCTTTTATAAGGACTACTAATCAGGGTCAAAGTTTATCCAGTTTATCCTTGGTATGAAATGGGAAAGTTTATGGTGAGGTGTGAGGAGAACCCAGAGGAGAACCTGTAAAAATCCACCTACAGTAGACAGTGACAGGACCATGAAGCTGTAGGGGCAGAAACATTACCCACTACATTAACAGTGTACAGTACACAGCGCTAAAGAAATGTGGACAGGTCTATTTTTTCCTCTCCATGGCATAAACAACACATTTAGAAATGCTACAGTTGTAAGTTTGTCTTTTATGGCATTTAATTGAACTTCCATTTTGAGACAAATGTAAAAAGAAAAAGTTTAAATATGGACTGGAATGAACACATTTCATGAAGGCAGATCAATGAGATTTTTTAAATCCTATGTTACAAAATAGGAAATTATAGAACCAAATATGTCTCATTATTGAAATCATAATGACGCACACATTTGCACATAGCAGGGGATATGCTTTTCATGTATTTATTCCTTGTTTTCCAGGCGGGTTCACTTTTTTAACGCCCTCAAAAGGGTTCTACTTAAGATACATCCACTGCCATCACTGGTACACTGAGAAATAAAGTTTGATACCAGAGAGTTTAGAGGATGTAATCTTAGACTTTAGGATTGGATTAAAGAATAGAACCTTTATATTAAGCTATACAGAACCCAACAATAAAGGCATTCTTTTGTATATAAAAGGTTCAGAAATCTCGAACTTTTCCAATAGTGTACAGCACTACATTTCACAAATCCCTGGAAATATTTAAGCATAGTAATAAAATAGTAGTGTGTGTGTGTGTGTGTGTGTGTGTGTGTGTGTGTGTGTGTGTGTGTGTGTGTGTGTGTGAGTGATTCGTATTATAATAATCCAAGTTATATTGTGCCAAGGAATATTACATTTACTATGTACGAGAAAATCACCTCCACACATAAATTACACATTTTAACAAATGTAGCCACAAAGAAATATGACAAAGTATGAAAATATCTAAATACTGCTGTGTATTTTTCCCAGAAACTTGTTTTTTTGGCTTTGCTTGAAGAGAGATATATCATACTTTGCGTCTGACAGCTTGTGTTTGTGAGTGAGTGTATACCGTGAAAAGGCGACTGAACGCAGGCCGCCGGGGGAAGGAGTGTTCTGATAAAGCGGCTTATAAAGAGACACTGCCTGATAGTGATAAGAGTTCAGTCAGATTCTAGCAGTCTAAAAACAGAGAGAGGAAAGAGACAGGGTGAGATAAAGGGGGCATGAGAGAGGACGTGAATTCAGGCAACATGGCGATGGATTGACTGGCTCTTTGTTGTCACAGATTGAGGTAATAAAGATATAGAGCAGGGTCTGGAAAATCATAGTCTTCCTCATTGACTTCGATCTACCTCTCATATCAGCAAATTCGGGACTGTTTCTATACTTTATTTCTTTATTATTATTAGCTGTATTTTTTGATCAGGAGCAACATTTAGAAGGCCTGACAAAACAAGTCGAAATTGTTTTAAACTTCAGATGCCCTATCCAAAGAAATATCTGAATGTGGATTGCTAATGCAAAAAAAATTTAGCAGTTGGATGAAGGATATTGCTCAAGGGTCCTGGGATTTAAACTCGTCTTACCCCAAGCAAAGAGATGTGGATTACACCCAGTAAAAAAACATAGAAGATAGCAGTGTAGATAGATAGATAGATAGATAGATAGATAGATAGATAGATAGATAGATAGATAGATAGATAGATAGATAGATAGATAGATAGATAGATAGATAGATAGATAGATAGATAGATAGATAGATAGATAGATAGATAGATAGATAGATAGATAGATAGATAGATAGATAGATAGATAGATAGATAGATACTGTACATAGATGGACAGGTGGATGGATTGACTTAATCCTTCACTGATTGATTGCTCAAACCTGAAAAATCTCAGTTCATTTCGGTGTGTGTTAAATTCCAGCACAAGCATCCCTTTTTCTACTTACCCGGTACTGATTAGATAATCACCTGGACCAAATATTATTATTCAACAAGAAAAAGTATAAAATGAGTACTGCTGTAGTCATCACAGCCCTGTTGCAATACGATCAGCTAGATGCCAAAAACAGTGCTAGCAGAAACCCAAAACTGGTATTCATTGGAATAAAAAGAAATACCTACTGACAAGGCCAAAAGTTGAGAGAAAAAGAAGGGTTAGATTCTGGTTGGGTGCATTGGCAAAGGAATACAGTGAGCATCAGGTTGCGTCCATCTTTACAATTTCAAAGACAGCAATTCATAAGAACAGGGTCAAGCAGCAGGAATTGGGGACAACAAAGCTAGAAAAAATGACTTTTTACTGGCCAGGATGACCACCAACTCATTTGTGACAAAAAAAAAAAACCCCAGCATAGGACAAATATTTACTGGGGTGTACAATGAGTGTACAATGAGGACAGTTTAATTCAGGCTCAAAGGGTTGCTTAAAAAAAAAAAAATAAATAAATAAAAAACCCAGCCTGTTGTTATTAAAAATCAAATAAGAGACAGGCTAAGGTTTGCAAAATAATGACCATAATGATTGGACCATAGAGAACTAGAAGAAGGTTCCTTCTTATGAGTCTATTGCTTATGTAGTCACATAATGTTTACATGGAGACTAGGAGAGGCCTACGAGACTTAGCATCTCATACACTGTGTGAAACTTAGTAAAGGATTGATTATGGCATGGGGGGTCTTTAGCAAGCCTGGGGTCAAGCAGATTCACCATTTTGCTCTGTTGTCAGTACTCAGTAAATGTTGTCAGTTCTCAGTAAAGAAAAGCAAAATATCATGTTAGTCACCACTACCTCAACCTACTCCACTCTCCCCAACCCAAATTTCACCCAGGCTGAAATTTGCCTTTAAGACAATAAAAGTTCACAGACTAGAATAAAAATCATCTTCTCTGTTGTGTACAATTTACACAATGTGGATTAAAATATCAAAGTTTAGATAAATCCCATACATTTGTTTTGATAGTGCCATTTTTGCCTAATCCTCAACACAAATTTTCCAACTCGGCCAAAAGTAGATGAAAAATGTTGGCAGACAGCAATTTGAAGGTCATGCCTTTGACTTGACCTTTCCAAAAACCCAAACTCTTTTTATATAAAAAAAAAACATTCTTGTGTAATTTGTGCCCTGTGCTTTGGCCCATTTTCCTGCTGGAATATATATTTTGTTTGAAATAAATTCATTGCAAAATGTTAAATGCTAAATTGCTTTTCGTGGTAATTGTACATTGTGCAATGACAATAAAGCTTCATCAAATCTCATCTCGTGACTGTGTAGGTCAGTGTTGTTTTAGCATTTGTCAAAAAGAATAGTTTTGTAATTGTGTTTATGTCAGCTGGTCATGATATAAGAGTTTGTACCTTTTCTTATGCCCTTATTCACATAAAATCAAATGCAATCCAAGCATATTGCTCTGCCTCTTTCAATTTTGTGATGTGTTTTCATTTGATCAGGTTATATACATCATTTGTGGACATCTGATACAACTTATACCACCAGCACTACCTCAGTTCTACACTTCTGGAACAAGAAATATTTCCATTTAAACCTTTGCTTTTGCTTCATCTTCTTAAAAATATGACAGCTGAAGATTCTGTTTTAATAAAAAAGTTACCTAGAAAACAATGTTAATATGTTAATATCAAATCAAATCTTGTAAAGGTACATTATATGGACAAAGATTTGTGGGCACCCGACCATATGATTTGTATGTGCATTTTTGAAATGATTTCCACTCTCCTGGGAAGACGTTCCACCAGATTTTGGATTTTGGAGATTTGTACTCATTCAGCCATCATGATGTTAGTAAAACCAGGTACTGATTTACAGTAGGTGATATGAGGAGGTCTGGGGTGCAGTCAGTGTTCCAATTTATCCCAAAGTTGTTCAATAGGGTTGAGGTCAGAGCTCAATAGCAGGCCATTTAAGATCTTCCACTCCATGTAAGTCATATCCTCATTGTGCACAGGGGCATTGTCTAGAACAGGTTTGAATCTCCTAGTTCAAGTGAAAAGTAAATGTTTTGCTCCTGCTTCCAAAAACATTCGAAACAATTGTGTGCCTTTAACTTTGTGGTAAGATTTTGGGAAAGAATCACATACAGCTGGAAACCTCAGGTGTCCACATATATTTGCCTATATTGTGTAACAAACTAAAATGAATATACCTAGCCATTTAACATGATCTAGCTAGCTGACTTGATAACTTTACATTTTGCATTTTTTTCACTAGTGTTTTCAGATTTAGGGTTATCATGTAACATTAATATTTTTAGTCTCCGCTTTGCCACAGGTTGCGTTTTGAAAGCCTTTTTTAAAAATATTGTTGGATTTTCCACACTCAAACTGGGTGTTATGCAGCCAATATGCATAAAATTATGTACTTGTATTACATTGTCATACCCTACTGAATAACCCACCTTAGGTAGTCAATCAGCATGAATAAAAAGTGGGTCATACAATACCACTTAAAACCTGATAACTTCACTGTTGATGTTGACCTTATATTCTTATATTTTATATTCTGAAAAGCTTGATATGTTTGTTGTACACCCACCCAACCCCCTGCCGCCCAATATACACAGCAGTCTTGGGGTTTATGAAAGATGTAAATGAGCGTAAGAAGTTAAATTACCAAAAGAATGTAAACATTTACCTCAGTAAAATGTTTCAATATGCTGTACTATGCAAATACTCATAAAACACAAGGCTTCTGCTTCGCCTCCCTAGAAGGCATGAACTCTATCCAATTTGAAAAAGCATCTCGAGGTATGTTTAGATCATTTGTCCATGACAAATGGCTATATTTAGTGAGTTAGCCTGTTTGCTTTGCTAATGTCAGGTTACACCACTATAAAAACTGCTATTTTCTAAATATAATAATAATAATCGTGAATCCACTGTGTTGTTGTTTGTTTATTTTGCTCGCTTGGGGGTTTGAATCTAGCGGTAATGTATTATGTGTTACCGACCGGAGCCCCTTTAAGAAGGTAGCGGATGAAGGTAAGACATGTGACCGAGGCATCATGACATGCATCAAGAGTGAGTCATAGACAGATGTGGTGGAGAGAATCCAGAAATTTCCAAAATAAAACATCAATCAGAATCAGATAATAAATAAAACAGAAATAATGTAAGTTAAGTATTCTTTCTGTGCGGGCCGGTACCAATTGACCCACTGACTGGTGCTGGTCCGCGGCCCGGGGTTGGGGACCACTGGTTTAGAGAATACTAGGGATGAGCGATTCCACTTTTTCATTTTGATATAATACCAAGCATTTTTAAGACGAGTAATGTCTTAAATACCAGTACTAATACCAGTACTGATATTTTTGAAAGCCAACATTATTAATGCTAAAAACATTACAATGGACCAGACTTCTATTATATATACAGTACAGACCAAAAGTTTGGACACACCTTCTCATTCAAAGAGTTTTCTTGACTATGAAAATTGTAGAGTCACACTGAAGGCATCAAGGGCTATTTGACCAAGAAGGAGAGTGATGGGGTGCTGTGCCAGATGACCTGGCCTCCACAGTCACCGGACCTGAACCCAATCGAGATGGTTTAGGGGTGAGCTGGACCGCAGAGTGAAGGCAAAAGGGCCAACAAGTGCCAAGCATCTCTCGGGGAACTCCTTCAAGACTGTAGGAAGACCATTTCAGGTGACTACCTCTTGAAGCTCATCAAGAGAATGCCAAGAGTGTGCAAAGCAGTAATCAAAGCAAAAGGTGGCTACTTTGAAGAACCTAGAATATGACATTTTTCAGTTGTTTCACACTTTTTTGTTATGTATATAATTCCATATATAATTCCACATGTGTTAATTCATAGTTTTGATGCCTTCAGTGTGAATCTACAATTTTCATAGTCATGAAAATAAAGAAAACTCTTCGAATGAGTGTGTCCAAACTTTTGGTCTGTACTGTATATATATATATATATATATATATATATATATATATATATATATATATAATATATATATATATATATATATATATCTCACACTTCTAGGTTCTTTCCCCTTATAGATTTATGTGAAGGAACATGAACATGTCAACAAGTTACCATTGAGGCTATTTCTTTATTGACTGATCAACTCTAATGCTTTTTCAATTATGCTTGTAACTGGACCTCACAATATAATAATATATTAATACAAAATAACTTTAAATTTTGAATGTATCCAGGCTGAACAACCACCATATAGAACACAAGCAGAGAAAAGATGATGATCAGGTAATCAGGAATGTCTCTGCTCTTAGTCATATTTACTTTGCTGACTCCCTCTGTCTCATCCACATTAGCCAGACTTCTTTTTGCCTTCTGCCTTGCTGGTTGTTAGCTGTGTAAACTCTTCTACATATGTGGTGTGTGAGAGCCAGGAAATGATACACCTGAGGTAGATTGAAAAGCCAGGCAATGACAAGAAATCGGTTGATGGACTGAAAACAGAACGCAATGAAAAGAAAAATATTGATCATGTCACCAAATAGATTAAAACTAAAGTAACGAGCCTGGTTTAAAAATGTAGAATGTAGGAAGTACAGATGTTTGTGTAAAAAAAGTAGTTAAAAATGTAAATAGTGAAGTACTGATAGCAGAAAAATCTACTTAAGTACAGAAGTAAACAAAGTATTTGTACTCTGTTACTTCCCACCTCTGGGGACAGCGGAAGAAGAAATAGTTCCTATTCATGTAAAGTATATATCATTGACTTTTAAAAAAATCCCAGGTCGGATTGATATATACAGCAAATGTGGAAACTGACTCTCACTGATACAACACCAGTAGCAAAAGTATCGATATTTTAGTACGATTTTGACACACTATCTACCAATTTAGTATCATTTCTAAGTACTTTTGACTTTAATGTAATCTAATGATAATCTGCAATGTCAAAATAAAATTACATACGCTTCATGTACAACTTTAAGAAATTACTAGAACTGCTCAGGTTGTATTATGATTTTGGATATAAACATAAACAATACTGAAATCAGGTCTGAGAGTGTAACCGTTCCAGAATGACTGTACTTCAATGTGCATGTTGTTTCAATGTAAGTTTAGAACAGAAAAGAGGGAGAGTAGCAGTTTTGATAGCTTTTGGGAAAGAGGCCCCTTCCACTTTTGCTCCATGCATGCGCGCACACACACACACACACACACACACACACACACACACACACACACACACACACACACACACACCACTCCACACTTACACACACTGGGTGGAACATGGAGAAAGCAGCCAGTGGTGAAATAAGTTGAACAGAATTCAGCATTGACCCATGGGTCAGAACAGAGGATGACATCACTGCACGCTTGAGCCCTCAAAACACACAACACTCACACACTTACCACAAGATGCACTGCAGGACAAGAATTCATTAAAGGAGATAAGACAGGTTTTTTGTGATTTTTTATTGAATTTTATTAGTATGAAGGGAATCTAAAATCTTTAATAACCTTATAATATTGCCGAATGCATAAAAGATTTGCATGAATGCATAATAGAACTGCAAGTGGCCTGTAACTCCATAAATATGCTGCCCTGTTTTCAAAACATTGTTAAATTGTAAAGAGATACTTTGATTTGCCAAAACCCATGATATTAGCTTGGACAATTATTACATCGTAATCGTTTTTATAACGTTGCACCCCTGAACTGAGGAACACCAGGAGAAACTATTTATGACCATGCCGATAAATCACAAAGCTTGACTCAAGGGCTGTTGGCTTGAGCAAGAGCGGCCTTTCTTGCGTCATTGCTGCAGATGTTTGGCTAATGAAAAAGTAAATATCATAAAGCATCATATGGGGGGTTCCAAGTAGAGCTAGTGGTTACTATGTTCTTGTGTTTGGGGATAATATACTATGACATTTATATAACTAATATTAACAGATTCTATATGGGCCAAGTATAAACAGTGGTGTATAAAAATCTTTTGTTGCATTGCACTTACAGTAAAATACATTAGAGTATGTCTGGATGGTCCAACAGTGCTCTTTAGAATTACTGGCACCCTTCATAAATGAGCCATTTTTCTTCGAGTGGTACAGTATAAAAGCACTTGCCCTAGCATCTGGTGATTATAAGTCTAAAGCATGATGATGCCACACACATCTGGAACTCCCAAATCAAAACATTTGGCTGTTTGGGAAGAGAAGGCATATTTTCTCTCCGTTGTCACACAACACTAGCAAATCATAGGTGTCTTTGAGCATGTGTATGGAGATGGAGGTAGATAGCACTTCCTTTTAGTGTGTTGCAATGCCCTGTAATGCATCAGGAACAGCAGTTAAAAAAAATGCAGTTGGCTTGTTTTTTGGGTCTTGCTGTCAAACATTAAAAACCAATATAATGAAAACAAAAAAAATAACAAAGGAGTTATAGCTCAGTGTTATAGATGTTAGAATTTTTTTGAAGGATCCCAGCACCACCAAGCTGCTAATGCTGGGCCCTTGCTCAGTTGTACAAAAAAAGTGCAAGTTGCTCTGGATAAGGGCATCTGGCATAACCTGAGCATGAAGACAAGGACTGTGGACAACAAAAACATTTGCATTGTACTGTGAGATTATCATAATTTTTAATGGAAACCATGGAAACATCCTCCAGTCTAAAGAGGAGAGGGAACATCTTGCTTGTTATCAGTGCTCAGTTTAAAAAGCTGTATCTTTTTGGGAGTTAATTATTTCCTCTTGCACATTTGGAAAGGCTCCATAAATACTGATAAAAATACATAAGTTTTAGAGCAAAAATTGTTTTTAAATGTCTTGCTCAGAGAAGCCCTTACATATTTGAGTAAGACAATACTAACTGCACAATGCATCTATTACAATAGCATGATTTACGTGGTAGAATACTTCTATACAACAAATGCCTATACCTTACTCTTTATTAAAAAACATTTGGCACATCATGAAATGAAAAACACAACAAAGGACACCCAGAACTGTTAAGCAGCTAGAATCCTGTATAAGACAGATTTGGGACAACAATTCTTTCCACAACTTTAGCATCTGGTCTCCTCAGGTCACAGATGTATATGGACAGAAAACATGATGCCACACAGTGGTAAACATGACCCTGTAACGACTTTTTTGAGACCTATTGCAGCCATTAAATTCTAAATTAGCTTATTTATTCTATAAAATGTTATACATTCTCATATTCTTAGTTTGAATATTTGATATATTTTATTGTGAATAGAATAGGGATTAATTAGATTTTACAACTTTTTTGGAATTGGTGTTTTACATATATATATATTTATAAGCACCCTCAGCAAGTCTCTGAAACAGAGCGACGTCCTCAGAATGGCAGGAGGGCTGAAAGATATTCTCTTCAATGCAGCACGACCAAGAGGCATTCACGGCAGGCGATACTTCCAGCCAGGCAGGAAGGCAAAATGATGCACTTGGTGGGAATCCTGTGCTGGGAGACCACTCATGGGGGGCTTCAAGCATGAGTCATGACCCTAGCGGGGCCCTGGAGCTGTGTGACCCCCAGTCAACAGGTACGAAGACTGTACCTGCATTGGGCAGGACAACTGTGCAACATTCTTGGCACAGCAAGAAGACTTGGTGGAGTTTGCTGGAAGACTAGTGGGGATAGGGGCCAGAGGAACAGTCATCTCAATATCTCATCTAGAGCCGTTTGGCATGCCATAGATTTGACAATACATGCCCTCAAGTACTCTGTTCTCTGCTGGGGGCTGAGCTTTCGAAGATCGATAACCTTTGCTGTGTCCACAACTTGCTTGTTTGAGGCGGGGCAGCCCAACACAATAGTGCATCCACAGGGTCCATGTTTGGCCAAATGATTCTGTCAGGTGAGTGCGACTGGAAGGAGGACCCAAAATGCAGGAAGCAACCGGAGTATAATTAAACAGTCTTTAAAGGAAGAAGCAAGCGAAGAACGATACCGACCGTCCAAAAATGTATGAGACCATCTTTAGGGTAAATATAGAAGAGGCAGGAACAAACTACAAAACAGTTCAGGGTCTGAACACAGGCAAACTCAGCAATGCAGGCTGAGATAATAACAGTTTCAATAATCAGGTACTGCAAACAGTCCAATATAGGACAGATCTAAAACACCAACCAAAAGACAGTCCAAAGTCCAAGCCGCTAACAAGGCAAGCAGGGCAGAACAGGGAACAGAAGCCAGGGTTAAGAATCAGGAAACTAGAGCAGGTAGAATGGCAAGAATAATCTTAGGATGTGGTGAGGGCATCTTGCTTTGAGTCAATGTCTTTGGTGTCTTTAAATACCTGCGGTGCAGGAAAAACAAAAAGCTGGCTACTGATCCTTAAGGTTGCGCCACAAAACCGGAAATGCCTGCCACAAACCTGGAAGAGTGCTCCATGAACCCGGAAGATGGGTTAAGCCACTTCAAGAGCACAATAAATAATATATATCCCTGAAGCTCTGTTGATGGTATTAACAGAGTCAGTTTTCACAGTGTTTTGCCTTAAGCCATTTCAACCCACTAAACTGATTAATAACTTACCTGTTTTTCATTCATTTATAATTTGCACTTGTATTTAAAACTCACCTTCCAAGCACTCATTGTCTCATGTTATTCCTTCATAGCTGTCCATGTTCATTTAATTCGAATTGCTCATGCTAATGGTTTCCCATAATTCTTTCTTTCTTAGTTTTGTGGTTTTTGTATGTTTGCACTGTAAATAAACTGTGCTTGAATGTGCTTATTCCTGTCTTACACAACAGTGTTATAAATATGAGCTTTCAACATCAGTTTCAACAAAAAGGGTGTTTGACCCGCACACATGGAGAAATGGATATCATTAAGAACAAAGCAAAATGATTTGGACCCATGAGCACCCTGTCCCCCCCCATACAGTGAGAAGGAACATCCTCCAGGTTTAGAATTGCACAGTTATAGTTGTCAACGTTGTCAAGTTTCAAAAAGAAGTGTTAAACTGCGCTTTCATAACAACAAGCTGTTTGTAAGTGTTGCAAGAAAGAAGCTTTTCCTGAGAGAATTTCACAAAATGCAGCATTGAATTTCCCTCTGAGTGATTTGAACTTCAATTGGCATCATGTGTTCATGTGGATTCGGTTGAGATCAAATCAAATGTTCACTGGTCTTGCACACTATAGGCATGCTTGATCATTTAAGGGGACTGCAAACAGGAATGATCCTGATACGTGCTGAAATTGATGGACGTGGATCAGTGTGGCTTTGTGGCTGGTAGTTCAGAGGCTCGTGAGAAGAATGTTTTGATTTCTCTTAAGCCTCTTTATGTCAGCTTTTAAAAGCACTACACAAATAACACTGAATTTACGACTTTCACTTACACTATGCATTTTTTATTCAAAACCTGTTATTTACACCCAGGAGATTCAGACTTGCCTTTGATATTCCTTTCAACAACAGCATGAGACAATACTCCCAAATCAGATCATAATCTGTTAAAGAAACTCGGAATTACAAAATGGTTTCGCCATATGCAAATAACTTGAATTTGAAGGAGTTCTGCATGAACTGATTGGATGCAGACTGTATGTAACAATTAAAAAAAAAAGTTATTGCGTATCCAAAATAATACTTGAGTATCCTGAAAAATAAAACCGTGTCAATCCACAAAATACGTCATATTAATTAACCAATAATTCTAAAAAAAAGTCAGGAATAAACGAACACCATTCATCTTAACTGTTGATTTCTGTTAAGCTGCTTTGAGACAATGTCTGTTGTGAAAAACGCTATAGAAATAAACTTGACTCGACTTATGCATATAAAATCTCTTCTTTTCGGGGCCTTAAAAATTAAAATAAAATAAAATAAAATAAAATAAAATAAAATAAAATAAAATAAAATAGAATTAAATTAAATTAAATTAAATTAAATTAAATTAAATTAAATTAAATTAATTAATTTAATTAAATTAATATAATTTAATTTAATTTAATTTAATTATATGCATTTAATTCATTTATTTAATTTTTTAATTTTATTTTTTGTGTGAAGGGTGCCAATAATTCAGAGGTTTCTCCTTTTACTTTACTTCACTAATCAATAATAATAATAAAAATAAATAAAAGAGTATTTCACCTAAATGATATCCGGTCAAAAGTTTATACCCCTCTTTTTGGAGCTAATGTACATAAATATTCTGTATAAACTTGTTTATACATTCTGTGTGATTCAAAATTGCATTTGTTTTCAATATCCTCTGAGCAGCTTTGGGTTTTTATCAGTTGTTATATTTAGCCTAGAAATGTGAAACAAGCATTTATTTTTTAGCCATTTTACTGTACTTTGCTTTACATTTTTTGAGGTATCTTAAAATTCAGATTATTTATAAATCATGTGTACATTTGTTGTATGTTTGCATTTCAGAACAAACAAGAGATGCGTACAAATGAGATGATGCGCACTCATTTGTATTATAGCTGTATTACCATCTGATGTGATGAAAGGACAATTTGTCTCTTTTCTCACATTCCCCAAAAGAGCTATCCATCTCTCTGTGTGTAAACTCACACAAGTGGAGGCTAGGCCAAAAGCTTCTAAATTTAGAAAGGAATGCACAGCTTTAAGCTGACTGAACTTATTTAATCAGAAACACATTCAGCCATTTCAGGTTTTTTTGGGAAGTTCGGATGTAAAAAGTGTGCGCAAGGGAGGAACCTTTCAAGATGCGCCACCTACTCTGGATAATCAGGGGGATGCTTATAATTCAAACGTATGAATGATTGTATTTTAACGAATACACTATTGAGGACAAATGCTTATATATTTATATATTATATATTCCCTTTACAGCTCCAAAAGTCTCTTTTGAGAGGTCTTTTGAGATGGCCATTTGAAAACAACAAATTAATGACATGAATTGGAATGCTGCCTGCACGCCAGACCTTCTCACCCTACATAAGTATGTGACTTTACTAATGCTCTTGTGGCTAAATGAACACAAATCTCCAAAACACTCCAAAATCTAGTGGAACATTTTTCCAGAAGACTAAAATGTGGACTGAGAAGTTCTAAAAAGTATATATGAATCTAATGGTCAGGTGTCCACAAACTTTTGTCCATGTAGTATATATCAGTTTAATTTCACTATATCATAATTTCGGTGGGTTAAGAAAACTTACATACACCAAGCTGTCTTTTAGACAGTCAGGAAGATTCTAGAAAGTGGTATAATGTTCTTTTAAAGCATTTGATTGGCCAGTTGTCATAATTAGTTGGCATCAATGGGTATGCACCTGTGGCTATTAAATATCCTATTTTTGAATTAAGTAAATTTTGTAATAATTCAGGAAAGAGACACAATTAAACCTCTCTGTGAAGAGTGAGATTTGGTTACATACAAGTATGTATATCCACCTTTAAGGAAGTCGGCATCTCAACAAGTCTGGGTAAAATACTGAGTAGGCACCAATCATAGGCCGCATTTTTATGAAGTCATCGTGTAGACTTCATACATAGTATTCTATGATATTAAAAAATTACTAAAATACAAAACACTAAAGTATTTTGATATAGAATATGAAGCTATTTTTATCAATCCTCTCAAATACAAATGACAAAATCCTGTTTTATTTCTAATTTGAAATACATGTATAAATACTGGCCATCCCTGATAACACAAGACATACATACAAATGTACAAATAGTGCAAAAATGGAAAAAAAAATGTATGAATAGATAGTGTATATGTGCAATGTAAACATGGAAGAAATGTGTGTCCTGAGAAGGTAGACTCGACAGTAGTCCATGATGTTATTCACATTTGTGAAAGGGTGTATATGTGTGTGTGTGTGTGTGTGTGTGTGTGTGTGTGTGTGTGTGTGTGTGTGTGCGTGCGTGCGTGCGTGCGTGCGTGCGTGCGTGCGTGCGTGCGTGTGTGTGTGTGTCAAATCTTTCCAAAGGTGTTCAAATAAAAGAAAATTGTTTGTCCATAATGATCAGCATTGTGCATAGAGGGTAAAGGGGTGAGGCATATAATAATATGCTGCTGTGAAGCATGAGCATCATAAAACCGACAAAAAAGCTGTGAAACCCTCCCCCAAAAAACCACATTAAAAACAGCTGCATGAAGGTGGCTCACCTGGATACCATACAAAATGTGTGACTGAGCAAACACTAACCTTTTGGCAGCATGGAAGTAGCCAAAATAATTCACATAATAATTACAAAACCCAATAATAATTCAATGCAGCTACATTAATTCAAAATGCACCTCAACTTTACCTTCTCTTTAACCTGTGTCCAAATGGAGATCTTTTGGTTCTTTCTTTGTTTCAGATTTATTTATATAAAAATAGATATTCCTATGCTTGTTAGGTTCTTTTATTACACATCAAATGCCCAAAAGCTCAAAACTACAGAATTGTACATGAGGTTCACATAAGAACAAATAAAAGCCTTGTTATTCTTTGATAACATTCTCTAGTCGTTGCATACAGTACCTGTGAAAAGTTTAAAAACACTTACCTAAGTGCCATCCAGTCCGGCACTTAGTCTTTTATTGGTTTTGAGACACTTTCAGGTGAATGACAATTTAAGCTCTAATAGAAGAACTTATCAATCAATCAATTACATTTATTTTTAAAGCGCCTTACAACAGCCAAAAGGAGAACAAGGTGCTTTCCAGTAAAAACAACAAAAGACAACAAAATATAACACAATAAAATAGCAGTCAAATCAGAGGCTACGTATCAAAAGCTTGTATAAATAAATGTGTTTTCAACTGCGATTTAAAAACACTCAGCACAGTGATGCTTCGTAGGTGTGCTGGAAGTGCGTTCCACAGCTTTGGTCCCTGGGCGGCAAATGACCGGTCTCCAAACTTTTAATATTTGAACTTGGGAGTGACCAGAGAGGTATGTTCAAAAGAGCGAAGAGTTCTAGCTGGTTGGTATACAGTTTCAAGTTCAGCGAGGTAGGCCGGACTGGATGGACTTATGTAAGATAGAGAAAATGAGAAATGTTAGCTGACAACCTCACCCCCATGGTTGAACAAGGAGGCGGAAGATAAATAGGTTAAGGTTGTTTTGGGACAGGGACGGTTGGAGACTTATTTTGGGTCAAAGAAATACTGAACCAACATGGCTACCATTCCATACTTCAACAAATTTCAGTTCCTTCTGGACTTTACCATACGAACCTTTCCAAAGCACTGTATATACTTTATATATGCTAAATGGAGACATTGTTCTAATTTACTTTGTGTTTATAGGACTGTGGTAAAACCTGTGATGTTGTTTGGTTTAAAGACAGTGGCATTGAGTAAAAGACAGGAGGTGGAGCTGGAGGTAGCAGAGCTGAAGATGTTGAGGTTTTCATTGGGAGTGACGACGATGGACAGGGTTAGAAATGAGTCTATTAGTGGGACAGCACATGTAGGACGTTTTGGAGACACTGTGAGGGAGGTGAGATTGAGATGGTTTGGACATGTGCAGAGGAGGGACATGGGGTATATCAGTAGGAGAATGCTGAGGAGATCAAGGAGGAGGTTTATGGATGTGGTGAAGGAAGACATGCAGGTAGTTGGTTTGAAAGAGACAGATGTAGAGGACAGGGGAGTATGGAGACTTTGTAATTTTATTTATTCATTGAGTTTATAAAAAAAAAAAAAAACCCTGCATGGTTTGTTTGCATGTTGTGGTTACCAAACTCCTGAGTGTACCACACACACACACACACACAAACACACAGACAAACATGTACACAAAACACACCAATGGTCTTCAAAAGCAATCGTTCATTGGCAGGAACAAATCTGAAGCACTAGAACACTATTACGACTTTGTTTGGAAGATAATCTGATGAAAGGAGACCACATCTAAACTCTGACCACATGTTGGCATGGAAACACTAAAAAGATCATTACACAATAAAAAACATACAAACAGTCAAACTCTTTAACCATATTACACAAATTACATATTAACATAATTACACAAATCATAATATATATATTGTTTAATTTAGGAGATAGGACAGTTGCACACATATTGAGTTTGAAAAAGTATTGTCAAAGTCAGAGTACAAGTGAAGGAGTTGCCAAATGTGCAAAAAACGATGTACCAATTTAAAGGTCTGACTAAACAGTATGATGTTTATCAATAGTGTAAATAATAATAAAGTAAATGAAATAAATAGGAATTACGGTACCGTGGGTTGAGGTAAAGGTAACAGTGTGATTTATGCTGTACAGTATGGTGCACTCGATATATACAGTAGATTCAGATGCCTAAATGTAATTGTGTAAATCATCTAATATAAAAAAAGGAAGATAATTGTAGTAAAGGGCAAGTGTTTAGTTAGTTGGTGAAGTGTATAAGTTATCACAATGGAAATAAAGTCTTTTTCCCTGATGTTCTTGATAATATGGACAAAGGTTTGTGGACACCTGACCATAAGATTCATATGTGCTTTTTTTTTAAAGTTGCCATTCCACATTTACTCCCCTTTTTGTTATTATAAGCTTCACCTTCCTCATCTGTAATTTTGAAGTGTGCCTGTGAAGATTTGTGCTCATTTCACCACAAAGGTGTGTAAAGTTAGGTGCTGGTGTAGGTGACATGAGGAGGTCTGAGGAGCGTTCCAGTTCATCCCAAAGATGTTCAGAAGGGTTGAGGTCAGAGCTCTATAGCAGGCCACTCAAGATCTTCCACTCCAACCTGTGTACACCATATCTTCATGGAGCTCGCTTTGTGCTCAGGAGCATAGTCATGCTGGAACAGGTTTGGGTCTCCTAGTTCAAGTGAAGGGAAAATATAATGCAACTGCATCCAAAGACATTCATATAATTGTGTGCCTCCAAATCTGTGGTCACTTTGTTTTAAATGGTCTTAACATCAAACCACTGGTCAAAAAATGATTGAGAATAAAATTGTAGTTTAGTATGGGATCGTTTTTCTTTTGTTTTTCCCCATGTTTGAGTCTTGTGCAGATTTTTTACAGAATAAAGAGTCAGCCTTTTGTTCAATGTCGATAAGTAGCTTGAAAAATTGTGAACCCGTCGTGTAAATATTATAACAAACATTGTAACCCTGATCATAATTTTACCTTTGCATACAAGAAGTCTATAAACGTGAACCAATGATTTGTTATTTAGGCCATTAAATGATTTGTCTTTTTGATTTTGGTCCTTCTTTTTTGTTGTTGTTCATATAATATTATACTGATTCTGAGGGAATTCTCTTCCATGTCTATGTATATATCTGGCTATAATTTGACACCTGTAGTATTTATATTGACTTTGACAGGTACAGTTTACAGCAGGATTTTAAGGGGTTGGATTTCTTTAATATAAATGAAAGAACTTTATTTTGGGGTAAGGAAGAATGAAGACAGAGCGACCTCTTGTGGATAGAAAGCAGAACCTCAGGATGTCAAAATTCAATAATCCCATAAGAGAAGTACAATAAACATGCCTGTGGTGTGGCGCATTAATGACAAAAGAACAATCATTTTTAAACAAACAACATTAAACAAATCAATAAACATAACATAAGCGGTTGTATAAGCGGTTATAATATACATATTGATACACCACAATTTATTTGCTCTTATTATCATCATGAACAGCATTGATTAAAATAGAATCTATACAAATGTATTAGGAATAATTTTTAATAATAATTTAATTTTTATTTTTGTTGGGTTGAAAGAGGCAGATGTAGAGGACAGGGGGGTATGGAGAAGGAAGATCCGCTGTAGCGACCCCTAATGGGAGAAGCAGAAGAAGAAGAAGAAGAAAAAGAAGAAGAAAAAGAAGAAGAAAAAGAAGAAAAGAATAAGAAAAAGAAGAAGAAAAAGAAGAAAAAGAAGAAGAAAAAGAAGAAAAAGAAGAAGAAAAAGAAGAGGAAGAAGAAGAAGAAGAAGAAGAAGAAGAGGAAGAAGAGAAGAAGTAGAAGAAGAAGAAGAAGAAGAAGAAGAGGAAAAAGAAGAAGAAGAAGAAGAAGAAGAGGAAAAAGAAGAAGAAGAAGAAGAAGAAGAGAAGAAGAAGAAGAAGAAGAGAAAGAAGAGAAGAAGTAGAAGAGGAAGAAGAAGAAGAGGAAGAAGAGAAGAAGAAGAAGAAGAAGAAGAGGAAGAAGAGAAGAAGAAGAAGAAGAAGAGGAAGAAGTAGAAGAAGAAGAAGAAGAGAAGAAGAAGAAGAAGAGGAAGAAAAAGTGAAGAAGTAGAAGAAGAAGAAGAAAAAGAAGAATAAGAAGAAGAGGAAGAAGAAGAAGAAGAAGAGACTTTACTATACTTTTTAATTCATCCTGTTTTTATTTTCCTTACTTTTTTCACTCATATTGTTTATAATTTATTTATTTTTTAATACATCTTGTTCTTTTTTCTTTTCTTTTTTTTACCTTTTTATCCATCTTGTTTTATTTATTTTTGTACTTTTTTCTATCTTTTTTTTTTTTACATTTGTGTCCAAATTGGTTTATATATATATATATATATAGTTGCTTAAATATATGCTTATTGATTAATTTTGTACTTGTTCTTTTTTTGTACTTGATTTATTTTACGATTTAATTGATCTTTTTTTTTTTCACTTTGTTTTCATTCTTCTTGTTTATCCTCTTGCGACATCCTCATCGTTTGACGTCACGTCTGCCTACGGATCCCTGGACGGACAGTCTTGGTGCGTTGTCGCGTTGTGGGTAATCAGCACTGCGCAGGCTGTGTATCTCAGTAGACTTTTCCTTGGGAGAGCAGAGCGGCAGGGAATGGGTTAAGGAGCGGGGGGTCTGGATTCCTCCTCTCCTGATCGCCATGACGAACAAATGAACTCTCGGGGAATGAAATTTAAATTCCTGAAAGGAGAAAAAGTTCTCTGCTTCGAACCAGACCCGTCCAAGGCCAAAGTGCTGTATGATGCAAAGGTAAGTTTATGGCGGAAGTGTGTGTGTGTGTGAAAGGGCACAGGGTTGGAGATTCGGGGGGTGGATGTTGCTTCCTGTTTTTTTGTATGGTGGCGTTGCAACAGCAAGTGCGTTGGAGTTGATTTTGGGAATTCTGAGGGAATGTGGTGACTGGGTAGCTGTGTTCAACTCCGACATGCACGAGGCTGTGTGTGTGTGTGTGTGTGTGTGTGTGTGTGTGTGTGTGAGAGAGAGAGAGAGAGAGAGAGAGAGAGAGAGAGAGAGAGAGAAAGTTGCCTCGTTAATTAGGAAGTTGTGCGGTTATTTCATTAGTTGTTTATTTGTTGGCGTTTGCATTCTATTTTGTGGGTGTGATGGCAGCAGACTAACAGATCCTGCCTGCAATCGGCTTCTCAACCTGCTACCGCGAGGCCTTTTTCCCCCCGTGTGCACAAACACGGTGCACTTTTAGATCAGCATCGCTCTCGCGCACACGCACGCGCGCGGGTGCACTCATGCATAAATAACAAATCCATGCAACAAGCCAAGAATACAAACCTTACAATTATCTATCTATCTATCTATCTATCTATCTATCTATCTATCTGTCTGTCTGTCTGTCTGTCTGTCTGTCTGTCTGTCTGTCTGTCATACATATTGTATTTTAAGCTATTTTATATCGATAGTAAATAATATTCTACTCTAAAGAATCAGTAGAGACACATGTGCATATGTTTATATAGATATGCCTTGGGTCCTTATCTTTTGCCCTTTTTCTCCTCCCTAAAAACAGGGAGGAGAATCATTATATCAATAGTTAAGATGTTGGACTTCTGATCAGAAGGTCATGAGTTCAAATCCCAGCACCACCAAGCTGCCACTGATGGGCCCTTGAGCAAGGCCCTTAACCCTCAACTGCTCAGTTGTATAAATGAGATCATTGTAAGTCGCTCTGGATAAGGGCGTCTGCCAAATGTCGTAAATGTAAATGCTTATCATGACAAATATCATATATATATATTACTGTCCTAAATTTGCATTAGAATGGTGCAGAGACCAGAACTATTCAGGCCCAAATGCAATAAAAATGATCCACTTCAAGATCGATTGATTGAATTGAGATGACATGTGAGATGATCTAGAGTCTGGTATCAGCTTTTCAGCTTCCAATGGGTTTTCATGACTTCTATATAATCCAAATAGGCCCTTTGTTTTGATAAACCTAATAATTTTTTAAGCACAAAAATGACAGTGTGCCAAGTCCTATTGTTCTTTGTGTCTATTGTTTTTTTTTTTTGTATGACACTTAAATTCTTAATGGACACTTACAACCTCTAGAAACAGTAAACCCCTCAGAATTGTCATTTGTCATCTGTTTGCATATTTTTGCATTTTTAATATACATCTCTAGTTTCTTTCATATACCCCTGGCATTGCTGTGTATGTTTTTTGAGTTGAATGGTAAATTAATAATATTTATAACAAGCATAATAATAATAATCATTATTATTAATGCGTATGCATAGTGGGCATTCAATAGCACGACATGCATGCATTTATATATCAGAGAAAGATTTTTACAAAATCGTGTTGCTTGTGTGGTTTTAGATGAACAGCTTTTACCCCAAACAACCTGTGCGACTTACGCTGCGTTCACGTGCAGTCGGAATTGTTTTCCAGATTAGTTCCTGTGCTAAGCAGAACTAAAGAATGTCTTCATTGGGAAGGAAAAAAAATTCGTTTTGTCTCACTCGTGATCATTCTGCTTCTATAATTTGCAAACAAAACGATAGGTCTGTTAGTAGTTCATAAGAATGATTTCCTTTATTACACAGACCCTGGCAGCATTATGCACATTATGTACACACAAAATGCATACTTTAGGAATATGTCCAGTACTGTACAGCTTGGTGTTTTCCCCACGTGCTGTTTATCTATAGTGAGGTAATGTTAGTTATATG
Organism: Silurus lanzhouensis; assembly: GCA_039877035.1. NCBI lineage: Eukaryota > Metazoa > Chordata > Actinopteri > Siluriformes > Siluridae > Silurus > Silurus lanzhouensis. The sequence continues at coordinate 235,979 of JBCEWE010000574.1, forward strand.
AAATCGCAAAAATTTGATTGATTTATTAATTTGCTGGGAAACAATACAATGCGGAGAAGCTCGTGAAGGAAGCACGAAAAAAAAAAAACCAACACTCCGGCTGAGTGAGGTGGATGACGTCACTCGAAAGCGCTGCCGTTGGAGCGAGGTTGGATTGGGTGTAATAGCAGCAGGAGCAGAGGGAAAAAAAGGGGGGATCAGGGGGCAAATAAGCAGTGTGATTTTTTTTCCCTTTTCAATGGTTGCAACCTTAACGCGTAAACCGATTGTGTTTTGTAGGTGGTGGACATTGTAGTGGGAAAGGATGAGAAGGGAAAGCGGATCCCTAAATATCTGATTCATTTCAACGGCTGGAACCGGAGGTAACACACACACACACACACACACACAGCTGACTTAGCCGTTAGCATGCTAGCATTCAGGGGGGAATAGAGCTAATAAAAGCCAAGATACACTACTCGATTTTAGGGTACTAGCAGGAAAGAAATGTCCTCCTGCTTTGTCACGCCGGGACCAGACGTGCTGACTGACCCTATAATTCTGTCTCCATTCCTCAGCTGGGATCGCTGGGCTGCAGAGGATCATGTTCTCCGAGATTCCGAGGACAACCGCAAGCTGCAGCGTAAACTGGCTCGGAAGGCTTTGGCTCGCATGTAGGTCCGGATTTAATCCCGGTGTCTTTATTAATCATTTCTTTACTTTTTCACCAAGTGATTGTGGCTTAAATGTTCATTAATTTTGTATTGACGCAGACATGCTGTTTATATTGTACACACGTTAGTGCTACTGTATAATAAAGAAAAAAAAATGGCGCTCACAACCTTAAGGCTGTTCTTATTTGTTAAACCCGGATCACGTGACCGCGCAGGGGCGTGGCCTATTCGTTTAATTGTGTGCTCCGGTGCACCATGTCTTTCGTCTGTTTGTGTTCTCAAACCTATTATTGAATATTTGATATACATTTGTAGCATTTATTATGCATGTTTATCAAAAGCTACTTAAATTTCTCATTTATGCAAGTTGAGGGTTTAGGGGCCTTGCTCAGGGGCCCGGCAGTGGTGAGAATGTACTGAGCTACCACCCCCACCCCCAAAAACAAAAGACCAAAACATTGTTTTTATTGTAAATTGAGCACACAGTACAAAATCAAAAGGACTAACGTGTTCTTCGTAGTGTTTTTTCTTCACTGAATTGCTCGCGTAGGAACTCGGGCGTAAAAACGCGATCCTTATTTACCTTTAGTTATATGTTTTTGTACAGGAGGAGAAAAGGATGGAGGAAGCGGCGTTGTCGTTTGCCAGGCGTTAACTCCGTGCTAAAAACTTTACCCGAAGAAGAAAAGGACGAGAGCGATGACCGTAAGTTTTGCTGAGCTATAACAGTGTAGACGCTTTAATTTGCACTGGTTTTGCTTATTGGCGTGTTCAGATTTTGTGTTATTCGGGTCATTCGCTTTAAAAGCAAAAATCTTTTTGGTTATTTATTGGTTTGAGTTTTCACTTGAGGGTCAACATGATTGATTTATTTTTAATTTTTTCCTTTGAACAGCTTTGATTTCATCATCTGAAGACGGTGACGAGGACAATTCCGACCCGGAGACTTTAAAAAGCGAGAGCGAGTCGTCTGAGGATTTAGATGAAATGGTACATGTTTATTTCATTATTTCTACCTGACAATGTTACATTATATCCAGAATAAACTCAAATAGAGTGGGTATAAATCGTCACATATGGAGGGTGAAAACTATTTTGCTTTAGCAAGAAACCCAGTTAAGGCAACTCCAAACCTCTACACCAGTGGTCCCCAACCCCCGGTGCTGGTGCGTCAATTGGTACAGGGCCGCACAGAAAGAATACATAACATATTATTTTCGTTTTATTTATTATCTGAACTGCAATGCATTGATGACTAAGCTACATTACCTTTTATACCTGCTTACATATTTGATACATTTATTTTTTACATGATTTTACTGTAACATTCTGTAAAATCTTTATTTTTACCACAACTTTTTCTAAATCAGCAAAACGTTCCTGCAAAAAAAAGAAAAAGAAAAAAAAAAGCAAGTCAGCCATATTGGAAAAAACCTGACTAAAGCCTGTTATTGACTGCAGAGCATAGAAAAATCCACTAGGGGCAGAAGACAAGTCTCAGCTAATATACAACAGGTTTTTGAGGAAAGTGATAGATTTGGCGTTACAGGGTTAAAAGCTACACCGTTCCTGCTAATCAAAGGAGTCTAAGTGATTAAGTTAATTTACCTAAGTTTGGTTTGATGACCTTGTCTGTTCTTTTGGTCGCAGAAAGAAGAGCAGGAGGTGCACACAAAAAGGGAGAGCGAGGAGAAGAGCATCGCAATCAACATCGACATCCCTGATGTGCTGAAGAAGAAGCTGGAGGATGACTGCTACTACATCAACAAGAGGAAAAAGGTATTAGTCAGCATGCCAGGTTATACGTTGTTATAACCTGCGTTGTTGAGAGCTTTATAGCAGGCCATTTAACGTCTTCCACTCCAGCTCATGCACACCATATCTTCATGAGCTGGAGCATTCTGAACAGGTTTTGGGTCTCCTAGTTCAAGTGAAGGAAAACGTGTGTGAATGAGAGGGAGGGCAGTGGAGGGGTGCGGTTGCAGGGAGAAGAGGTGGAGAAGGTGGAGGAGTTCAGGTACCTGGGGTCAACAGTGCAAAGTAATGGAGAGTGTGTTCGAGAAGTGAAGAAAAGAGTGCAGGCAGGGTGGAGTGGGTGGAGAAGAGTGGTATCAGTGTTGTATGGTTTAGAGACAGTGGCATTGAGTAAAAGACAGGAGGTGGTTGCTGGAGGTAGCAGAGCTGAAGATGTTGAGGTTTTTGTTGGGAGTGACGACGATGGACAGGATTAGAAACGAGTTTATCAGAGGGACAGCGCATGTAGGATGTTTTGAAGACAAGGTGAGGGAGGCGAGATTGAGATGGTTTGGACATGTGCAGAGGAGGGACATGGGGTATATCTGTAGGAGAATGCTGAGGATGGAGCCACCAGGAAGGAGGAAAAGAAGAAGACCAAGGAGGAGGTTTATGGATGTGGTGAGGGAAGACATGCAGGTAGTTGGTTTGAAAGAGGCAGATGTAGAGGACAGAGTAGTATGGAGACGGATGATTCGCTGTGGCGACCCCTAATGGGAGAAGCTGAAAGAAGAAGAAGAAGTAGTAGAAGGAGTGAAGGAAAAATGTTTTCCTATGGCATCCAAAGACATCTTTTATACAGTTGTTTGACTACAATTTTGCGGAAACAGTTGAGTGTCCCAATACTTTTCCCCCCATAAAGCGTAACAATTAATGACTCAGTAAAGTGCAAATAAGTATTATATTAATGTATAATATAGTAAAGTATAACACCGCTTATATTCAGTGTGTAGGTGGAGGCTGGCCAGCAGTGGTGGACAGAATCTTTAATGTTTGGGGAGACTTTTATTTTAACTTCACATTATTTCATAAATATCTCACTTTTTACTCAACTAACATTTTGCGAAATCCTAAAAGTCGTTTCTTTTGATTTATGAGTGGATAAAAATTGTTGATTGGAGCACATTTAATTTTCTCTGTGTAAAGATGTTTGTATCTACAGAGGTGGTGACTCCGCCCGATCGGCAGATAAAAAAAAATCCTGTAATTGCGAGAAATAAAGTCGGAAGTGCGGGAAAAATCAGGCAAACACTTTTTTTTTACGTCGGAAACGGGCTTCCATAGTGTTTTCCTGTCCAGAGCTCTACAATCTTTAGCGGGTGGTGCGTCAGTAATAATGGTCCATCGGGAAACGCAGTGCTTCATGTGTAGTTAAATGGACTAAACAAAGCAAATAATTGCCTCGCTGCATTTTAGTATTCGAATTTCTAGAGTTCCTCGAGGTGACGTTTCAGCCCTACTCCAGACTCTAATTGGCCACAGCACCTGGGATTTATTTGCACAATACAGTGGAACCTCGGGTTACGAATTTAATTCGTTCCGGTACTTTATTCGTAACCTGAAAAGTTCGTATCCCGATACAAATTTCCCCATAATAATGAACAGAAACTTCGGTAATTCGTTCTGGACAACCAAAAATATTACTTAAATAAAAATAAAGCCAATATTCACTAATATTATTTACTTTTAACATGTTATATTAAAATCATACCACATAAAAACATACAAAAGAGGAAAAGATCTTTACTGGGTACTTTCCCTTTGAGAAGACTCGCTGCAGGAGACGACGGTCGTAGAAGGGGGAGGAGGGAGAGTTATTGTTTGGAAGGAGAATCTTATTATATTATATTATTTATATATTATTATATATTATATAATAGAATATTAAAGACAGTGTTATTAACACGAACGCTGAGACAATTGTTGCATTAGAGGGAAAATGAGAGCTGTTTCTTTAAGGCTACTATCAGTTGGTATTGAAGTCCAGAGTGAAATTCATTATGGGTATTGTACTTGGGAAAAGACTGTAACCCTGCTAATCTATCTTCATAAAAACAAGTAAAGTGGTTATGCATCGGCTAATGTTGTCCATCTCATCATTCCACGAGCATCAACTAACGAGTTGTTACGCTGCCGCCGGGAAAAGTTCAAGCGGATAAGTAACACGATGCTCTCGCTAGGGACACAGGACGCTAACTGATGTGACGAGCTGCGTGGATAGAGCAAAAACAACCAACTTGCCTGCGATTTTTTGGTGAGCGACGTTCGTATCCCGATATATTGTTCGTAACCAGGGGCAAAAATTTTGATGAACTGCGATTCGTAACCTGAATTATACGTATGCCGGGGCGTTCGTAACCCGAGGTTCCACTGTATTTGTTGAAGTAGTTGAAAAGAAGGTTTTGGGCTCATGCCCATTTATTAGATATCGATCAGTGTTTATCGTCGGCTTTTTTCGGACAGAAAAGCGTTCAATTTTGTGATACCATGGTTACAAGTACTAAACGTGAGCGTATTCTCAGAGGGATCGAGACGCATCCTAGGACACCAGATGATTGTTTTTTTTGTCACATTTTAAACCTGCGAATCTTCTCCTGCTTGTGTGTAGCTGGTGAAGCTGCCATGTCAGATGAACATAGTGAACATCCTCGAGTCTTACGTCAAACACTTCACCATAAACGCCGCTTTTTCTGCCAACGAACGCTTTCGCCATCCTCAGAGCTCCACGCAGTCCACCATGAGCCCGCACTATGTGCCACCTGAGAAAAAGTAAGTACACTTGATTCCTCATAGAGTAAATACTGCAGTACAAATGATATGGATTGTATATTAGGGGTTTTTGTAGAGTGTTCAAAAAACATTACACAACAAAGACATGACAGCATGTGACACACACACACACACACACACACAGAAAAACAAAAATGTGTCAGCAAAGTAAGAAACATTACAATACGTTTTTAAAAGTCAGCGATGGTTCCCTGTTCTAGGTATGTTATATTGCCATGTTCACAGATGTTGCCGTTGACTTCTTGGGTTGATAATGTTTTCCGGTACGTTTCCCCTCCGCACAGCGAGGAGCTCTGTAAAGAAATGGTGGACGGCCTGAGGATCACCTTCGACTTCACCTTACCCATGATCCTTCTGTATCCCAACGAGCAAGCCCAGTTCAAGAAGGTCAGCTCGTCCAAGTTCTTCCAGCCTATCGGAGATACTGCAGGATGCTCTACCAGGTAAGGTGGAAATCTGAAGGAGTTTCGTGTGCATGCGTCATGGCGGTGATGAGAAGAAAGTTCAGCCTGTGACTTTCTGCTCAGTTGAGTTAGTTTAGTACACAATTCAGTGTGAAGAGTCAAACTGACTAATGCAGAATTATGTATGGAAGAGTCAGTTTGCTTTTCCATTTGTTTCTTTTTCGAGTTTACACATGTTCATTTTCCTGGTACTCACGCACCCCCACTCACAGTAACACACACCTTTAGTTGACGCCAAAGCAAAAAACGCGCACACTCGCGGATTGCCGTGCCTTTACCTGGCAACCTCCGCTTTCCCACACACTTTATACTCGCTGTCAGCTGTGCCCGGTATCTATCTATCTATTTCTCTCGCTCTCGCTCTCGCTCTCTCCGGTGTCTGTTACATCCTGTGTTTACAGGGCCGTTTCTAATCTTTTAGAACCAAGCGCAAGATTCCTATCGTCACCCCCCGTGTCTCCACCCTTCCACCACAATGCTTCACTCCCACAGCATTCAAATCATTAGCAATCTTCCATTAAAAAAAAAAAGCTTAAACCACGTTCCCTGTTTGTTTGGGCAAAGTGTGTGTGTGTGTGTGTCTGTGTGTGTCTGTGTGTGTCTGTGTGTGTGTGTGTGTTATTTATATTTATATCCACACACACACACACACACACACACACACACACACACACACGTCTGCAGCTTTTCAAGAACTTTCTAGAAATGTAACGAATAGTTTAAAAGCCTGTTCTACGCTGGAGTTTCTTCAAACACTCGTTTGTCTTTAGTGAGTTTAGCGAACAAGAACAGATTTGAATTCTATCCTATTTGTTTTAACTGTTGTGTTTTAGGTCTCTCGGTGAGCGCTCTCCAAGTCCAAGCCTGAACCCGTCAACTCCTCAGTCCACAGACGGCCACTCCGCTCACAACGAGACCTCCGCCTCGCCCGTTATCACTGCAACAACACCGAAACGCCGCCGCTGCACTAATCCCGATTCAGACAGCACACACTCTCTGAGACGCTCCACACGCAACACCTCCGGGGGGAGAAGAGTGCCGAGGGGGGAGGAGGCAGCAGTAACACCTCACCTCAACCCAAACGCAGACTCGCCGAAGTCCCGACTCCACTGCCCAAGTTCTTCCTCAACCTGGAGAAGAGTGAGTGAACCTTCATCTTTACACCTGAAACCAGGTCCTTGCACATACACTTGTTTTAGGATCTGGAAAAGTAACACATTTGTACTGCCTGATATTGTGTAGTTCCTTGGCACCAAGACTGTAAGTCCTATAAGCTGTGTTGTTCATTGGCACAGATTCATTATCGGATTGAGGTTTGGAGAATTTGGAGGCGATGTCAACGCCTTGAACTTTGTCATGTTCCTTAATCCAATCCTGAACACTTTTTGCTGAATGAGGCCACTGATATTAGGGAGTTCAGTAGCCATGGAGTGCAACTTGGTCTTCTTCTGAGCGTGTTACATGATTAAATCCACTAGAGGGCGCTGTTCAGCCTTAAAATGATTGTGGCAAAAAATTTGGTAATCTCTTGTTTTTTTGGTTTTGTTTTCTTAAAAACAAAATAGGAACGCCAGTTCACAGTGGCTCGTCCTCACCTCTGCCCCTCACACCGAGTAAAGACGGCAGCGGTGTGTTCTCAGGGCTCGAGAGTCGGCGGAACAACGAACTGAACGAGGTGCGTTTTTAAAACTTACTGGTAATAAACAGGTTTTTTCTTTTTCAAGACACGTGCCTTTGCCTGACAACTTAATTTTACTTTGAGAGTGTTTGTTTGCTTTGTGCATTCCACCTTTTAAATGCACATTTTTTTACTCAATATTAAAAGGAGGAAGCGTCTTTTTATTGTTTCCGAGCACGAAAAATAGTGACTTATTTGTTTTTTTTTTTTTATTAGTATAAAGTGCATTGATCAAAAGCTGACAATACCAAATTGATCCAATTATGATCAATTTTTACAGTATTTTGAATCCTAACCTGGAAGTCAAAGAGAAATTCATTGGCAGTTTTATTTATTTTTCTTATAATGAAATGTTCTACATTGGAGCCATTTGATAAATAATATGATGGAATCTGAAGCAACATTCAGAGATCTCAGCCAGTCTAATAGAACATAAAGCAGTGGTAGGAAAAGGGCTGTTTTTTAATGATTGATTGAAGATTTTGTGAATGGAATAACATTGGAAGAATAGGACGTGTCTCAGATTCCCATTTACAGTCACTCTGTTGTTGCTAAAGCTTGTAGTAATCCATATGAACAACTCTGAGCGAAGTCAGAATGTTGGATGAAGCCACTAATGGATTATGCGCCGAAGGTTGCTCAGGTTGATCGAGTCCCAAACAACTAAATAGCTCAGTCCAAAAATATGCTGATGCTTATTTTAAATATTTTTTTAAGCAAAAAAAACAAAGGTTTGCAACAATGTTTCATTTAATAGTTTTTTTGTTTGTTTTTGTTTTAGGGGGGAAAAAAATAAAGTTTAAAAAAAAGAAAAACAATCTTTCTTTCTCATACACACATTATTTCCTGATGATCTGTTTTCTAAATGTACTGCTGTAGTGATGTGAATTCATTCTTTTCTATTTTTTTTTTTAATACAAACCATTTAAACAACGAATGCAAAGGTTATCAGTGCGAAAGCATTTCTGTTTGGTCATGTGTAAAAGATTCAAGTTTAAACCCACAAAAGAACCAGCTTTTTGGGCTACTTGGATAAAGCTTGTTTTATTTTATCCCATTTATGTTTTAATTGCAAAATACATTGAAGAAATTTCATCAAAAGTGCTTTCAATAGACTCCGAGGTATAGAGTCTTTTCAGCAGGAAGGAGCAAGAGCCAAGCAGATGCAATTAAGGAGGTTTTGCACTTGGGGGACAGGGAAAGAATATGCTGTGCACACTCTGTTTCTGCTGCCATTATGTTTTCACATTAGATTATAGATCTACCATCGAATGTTTGCACTAGTGGTAAAGGATTTCAAGAAAATGCAGCCAAGTGTCCACTAGATGGCGCTGGTCGTCATGTTTTTGAAATCGCTCGGCTGTAAGAAACCACTTTGAAAACGTGATTGGTGTATACTTCTGCACATTAGGTGTGGGCATGAAATAAAGAGAACATGGAGTAGAGTTTTACAGCTGAAACCAGACCCCTGCCGTGTGATTGCTTTTACGTGCCAATGTATCACGCAGGCTGTGGAAAGTCTGTAGAAAACATCTGCACAATGTTCAGCACATTTATGTTTACGGAGGATAAGAGCTGTGTTTACATCCAGTCCAGATGCCTCGCATTTATTAAAGAGAGGTTAAGGTTCCTTCTTAAACATGGCCAAGAACCTCTCATTGATCCTGTGATGTCACGGTTATTCACTATTTGCATCCTCAAATAACCTTTATTAACCTGATATTGAGTATTTTTCTACCCACTGACTTGCTCTTGCTTAAAAAATGCTGAGTCACAGTGTTTAGAAGAACTCATTGTAAGCTAAAGCACGTTTACTTGCATGCAGTACAAGTAAAGTGTGAAACAGAGAATCAGCAACTAAGAATCAGAAGCTTGTAGCCAGAAAAGGGTACCATAAAATAGAGATGCTCTATAGGCATCAAGTGTGAGGCTAAGCACATGTTCACGCCCCTGGAAATGGAAAATCATTCATACTAGAGGTCGACTGACCGTGTATTTTACCGATAAGCTAGATTTAATTGTACTTGCTGATAACGTTTTAATCAACCAAGGGTTTTTAAAATGGATACTGGATGGAAAAAAAAAAAAGTAAAACACGTCATGTAAATAGAACTGGGCTTTATTACAAATGTAAACAATATTGAATCAATTAAATAATTAATCGATTATAATGTACTATATCGCTCTCCGTGCAACGTGCAGTCTCTCGTGTAAAAAAAGACGTCATGTCAGTGATTCGCCTTTAGAGGTCGCTCTCGTAATGACAGCGAACAGTAACCTGGAAAAACTATAGGCGTGGATAATTGCCCATACGTTTGCCGATAGTTCTAGCAATTGACTATCTGTGCCGAATAACCTGCAAAAAAGATTACGTACATTTAAATCTAGTAAACCCCACTCTGGATAGTCCATTTAAATAGACATGTTTGAGTGCTCCAGGGTCGACATGTCAATAACGATCATGGCTTGTGGGAACAAAAAAAAAAAATCATGTTATAGATTGTATATTGTAAAAGGTTTAAAAACTAATGGTGGGGTTGAATAATGAGTGCTAAGAGTGTGCAAGAAAAAGTGCTATTATTTGCCATGTGTTAATTAAGGTGTTAATGGAGCAAGATATGGTGTGTAGATTGATAAATAGAGAGATTGATGGATAGATTCAGACACATTAAATTTATTTTTTTTCAACTTCTTGTGTGGCAGCCGTATATGCAAAATTGCGTTGATTATTCTACATTAAATCTACACTTTGAAATTAACCAGCACTTTGCTATTGATTCTCATATTGTTTGCGATGAAACTTTCCCTGGATCGTCCTTGAGATGTTTCTATACTTAGATTTGGAGAACAACTCAATTCTCGTTAGAGTGCAGAGCTTGGAGACAGGGTTGTTTCAAAGCACAACTCTTTGAAAAGGTTCTCAAGAACAGCCTTCATAATTCTTGAATAGGAGACATTTTTAACAACCAGGACTCGTCCTAAAAGAGAAGCTTGGTGACCAAGAATCTGATGGTCACACTGTTTGTGCTTCAGAGATCACGTGTGGAGAAACTTGCTAAAGATAAACCATCAGTGCAACATTTCACTGAGCAAGGCTTTGATGTGCAGTGGTAAAAGTGCAAGATATTAAAAATCTGCATGTAACAAAAAAGGAGAAATTAATTTTTTGTATTTTACAATGTATTAATGTCTGTTTATAGTCACATTTAATTGTGAAACAAGTTATAATTTACGTGATTTAAAATTCTCGAGAAACCTTAAACCTTTCCATCCTAAAATTACTTTCCTGTCTGAAAACATACAGAGCATCCGGAAAGTATTCGCAGGGCTTCACTTTTTCCCCGTTTTATTTACAGCTTTATTCAAAATGGATTAAATTTATTAATTTATTGAAAATTCTACAAACAATACCCTATAATGACAATTTAAAAGAAGCTTGTTTGAAATCTTTGCAAATGTAAAAAAAAAAATAAATAAATCACGTACTGTGTAAAAGTATTCACAGCCTTTGCTCAATACTTTGCTGAAGCTCCTTTGGCACCAATTACAGCCTCAAGTCTTTTTGAGTTTGATGCTATAAGCTTGGCTCATCTATTTTTGGGCAGTTTTCTTCCATTCTTTTGAGGAGAACCTCTCAAGCCCATCAGGTTGGATTGGAGCGTGTCTTGTGCACAGCCATTTCCAGATCTCTCCAGAGATGTTCAATAGTGTTCAAGTCTGGGCTCTGGCTGGGTCACTCACGGACATTCACAGAGTCGTCCCGTAGCCACTCCTTTATTATCTTGGCTGTGTGCTTGGGTCGTTGTCCTGTTGGAAAATGAACCGTCACCCCAGTCTGAGGTCCAGAGCACTGGTTTTCATTAAGGACGTCTCTGTACTTCGCTCCATTCATCTAACTCCCAATCCTAACTAGTCTTCCAGTTCCTGCTGCTGAAAAAACATCCCCACAGCATGATGCTGCCACCACCATGCTTCACTGTAGGGATGGTATTGGCCAGGTGATTACACTAACCCTAGATCTTTGTTTAATCAGACCAGAGATTTTTGTTTCTCATGATCTATGAGTCCTTCAGGTGTCTTTTGGCAAACTCTAGGCGGGTGATCATGTGCCTTTTACTGAGGAGTGGCTTTCGTCTGGCCACTCAACCATACAGGCCTGATTAGTGCAGAGATGGTTGTTCTTCTCAAAGGTTCTCCTCTCTCCACAGAGTAACGCCGGAGCTCTTTCAGAGTGACTATCGGGTTCTTGGTCACCTCCCTGACCAAGGCCCTTCTCTCCCAATCGCTCAGTTTGGCCGGACGCTTAGGAAGAGTCCTGGTGGTTCAAATGTCTTCTATTACATTGGACCTTTAATGCTGCAGAAATGTATGTTGTTTTTGTACCTTAATACAATCCTGTCTCAGGGGTTTACAGACAAATCTTTGGACTTCATGGCTTGGTTTGTGCTCTGACATGCACTGTTAACTATGGGACCTCATATAGACAGGTGTGTGCCTTCAAATCATGTCCGATCGACTGAATTTACCACAGCCGGACTCCAAACAATTTCTAGAAACATCAAGGATAATCAGTGGAAACAGGATGCACCTGAGCTCAATTTGAGTGTCATGGCAAAAGCTGTAAATATTTTTGTAAATTTTTTTTTTTTTTTAATACATTTTCTACTTCTTTGACGTTGGCATTATGTGGAATTTGTTTGTAGCCGTTTGAGGAAAATAATGAATGGAATAAGACTGTAATGTAACAAAATCCGGAAGAAAAAAATGAAGCGTTGTGAATATTTTCCGGATGCAATGCAAGGAAACAGATTGAATAGTGTTTAAAGGAACTTCTGATTATTACAGACACTGGAGATTCTTTTTATATACTGTAACCATTTGCTCGCCTCATCAAACCAGCAGTTACTTATTCAGCATTTTTCTTAGCAGTGAGAAACGTGTCGGTCATGTCCCAGCATACTGATTTTCTCATTGCTCGTGTATTTTGTCCAGATTATAACTACGATTTTAACGAGTGTTGTATTTAGAGCA